>JANAVB010010198.1:815113-1415113 GCA_029216955.1 Iris pallida | reverse complement strand
ATAATCAATATCATGGCACTCGATATTGTCTTAGGGAAGAATGCTGCCAATAAGGTGTACGAGTATAAACTGCTCTGTCTATAGCTAACTCGACGCATCTAAGTTCTCTGATGAATTGCATCGTCAAAATCGTAGCTTCTTGAACGATGAGATCTACAACCCACTGTTGACTGAATTGCTACGATGGATGCTCATGGCCATCGAAAGTTGAGTTCGCTCTGGACATGAAGTCGGGATAAATGAGAAATGAGCAAATTCTTCCCTCTTCGAACACACATATTTATAGGCCAAAGTATGGTCAAACCCTTACGCCAAGTAGCAGTCTCTCTGAGATTAATGCAATGTACCTAGAATTAATGGCAATGAGTATGCTATATCAATTTTAACCAAGTTAAAATCATTATTTCGAGCCCAAAAAATGCTCAACGAGGTTGACTGAAAAGTGATACGCTCCATGGTGCATGCATCCCAAAGCTGATGCACTCCATGGTGCATGTGCCGCACAACGATGCACCTACATAGGATCCTCGCCCATCAAGCATTCAATAAGTGTCAGATATCAGCAGCACGCGTCTCGAAGACTATACAGACGATGGTTTTTTTTTACAGAAAATGAAGAGTCGCCTACGTCAACACACGTCGACTAAAGCATTATTCGTTTATCGGTTAAAACTGTGCTCTGCCATGTGAAAGACCCAAACAAACTTCGTATGCACCTTTAAAGCCATGCGCCTTTAGAAGCCATATGCCAAGTCTTCCCATGGGCTAGATCCCCCTAAGCGCATCAAATCTATTATCTTTCAAACAGATCGAGATCTTTGAGCAATATACACGTGCCACGTGTTATTGACTCAATTATGCTCATAAACGGGTGTCAACCACCCAAGATCTCAGCAATAAATGAATCTCAGTAACTGCCACATGTCAGCTCATTCGTAGCCTAACAGTGTAGTTACACCATATTCAGTTCAAGCTTCCCGAGCGCAGCGTCCCTGCGTCCAACAAAGTCATGCACGTAGCATTCCTACGTATAAAATTTCCATACATGCATCCATTTGTGCGCATGAATGGGTCATTCCAACTCCTATAAATAGAAGGATCATTCTTTCATTCATCACGGAGATAGACACACAAAGAGAGACCGAGCATACTTCAGGAGAGCCAAATCGCCATCCAGCCGAAGACTTGTATTTGCCTCTTGATTGTCGACAGATTGTCAACGGAGTAGAGAATCAACCCTTCATCGCCACGTGTCCCCAAAAGGTAATGCATCGCGTACCAACATTAAAGGGTTACAACAGCTCGGCCAATCCTTTCTGTTGACTCCACCAACAAGCAAGACACTTCTTCTGGAGTAGCACACCTATCGGGGAATGCAGTGCCGATTGTAACTACCAACCTACTTCATCCCAGTCGCAGAAGATGCGCCGAAAAAACAAAGACGCAGCCACACTCTCGCACATAGGCTCTAATGTACAGGGAAAACTGTAACACCCAAATTTTCCAAATAAGGGTAATTTTAAATTTTTATAATTATAATCATTTAATAATGATATTTAAATCATATTGTGATTTTTGGTGATTTTTAATCAATTTAAAACTATTTAAAATGTTGATTGATGATTTTGATGGTTAACTAGTTAAACCCTAGTATTGCTAAGCCTAGAGACTAACCATGACCAAAGGAGCCTAGTCACGTGATTAGAATTTCATATTACCAATTTTTAGCCTAAGGGTATTCTGGTCATTTTGACAATTTTGTGAAATTGTAATTTATATTAATTAAATATTGTGCTAGTCTTTTAGTGAAGCCTTAACCTAGAAGTTAACCTAACCTAGATTAGTCATGAGGTTATAATTAAGGTTAGAATATTCCTACTAAGTGCCAAGGTTAGTAATATCTAGATATTATTAGGAAGGATATTTTCTTTTGAGATATTTGTGAAAAGAAGCCTTAACCAATAGGAAAGCTTGGAAATTGTTGGAGGAACCTTAAACATTCATCTAAAATCCTAACCCTAATGTTTTCAACAGCCATACAAGCCCCCTCCCTCCTATAAGTATCCCACTTAAGAAATAATTGCCTCCTTTAGAAAACCTAGAAAAAGCCCTACTTGTTCTTCCCTAAAACTCTCCCCATTAATCCAAATTGAGCCCAAATTGAGTGAAATCAATAGCATCATCATCCCCAACAGTAGAGGATACTTGTGGGTGCTTGCTATCAAGGATCGAGGATGGTTGAACCGAAGAAAATCGAGGAAGACGTCGAATTGAGACTCTTTACAATGAGATTCTAGATCTCAATAGGTAAACCTATCTACACCCATTGAAATCATGATTTTTCTTCATAGATGCATTCATTTAGGGTTCCCCTAGGTGTAGCCCAAATTTGGTAGAAATCCGTGTCCATTTCGTGTCCGTATCGGACACGTATCAATGTCATTACATAGGTGTTCGACGAAATGCCTCTTAGAACTCTTTGTTCTTGGTTTTCAAAACAAATTATATATTTAGGAAGCCTATTATGTGTAGATTGTAATCGTATGGGACTGAGTTGGAATTAGTGTGTTTTGATGTGTATTTTGACACGGGGACACAAGGACAGAACTTGTCTGTGCACAGTACTTTGCCCTGTTGTTGCCGTGTCCAAACTTACTGGACACGACATGATTTTGAGTGCCACCAGTTGGTACTGGTAGGGGCACTGACTGACTCATCACCCAAGAAGTTTGGGGTGGATTGGTGTAGCGTGCATAGAGTTATTCGACTCACAAGTGTTAGTCGAGATGTTGTATACTGTTTTGACACTAGAATCTGGCTGTCAGTTTGACACTACTTGGACACGTTTGTGGACATGTTTGATACTTGGACACTTGCTGGACACTTAGTAGACACGATGAAACCCTTCACAACACCCTTTCCTTGACACTTCATGTCATATATGGCTCAACACACACACACATGCACGCACTCACTGTCCTGTACAGACCCTGGTTGGGTTAGGTTTATGTATGTGTCATGGCATTAAATGTACAGGTATGTTGTAGGTATATAGATAGGAAGCTTGGGCTGCCATTACTTAGGGAGCATTGGATAGCATGGTTAGAGTGTGCAGGCAGGAAAGCTTGGGCTGCCATTGCTTGGGGAGCATTGGATGGCATGGTTAGAGTGTGCAGGCAGGGAAGCTTGGGCTGCCATTGCTTGGGGAGCATTGGATGGCATGGTTAGAGTGTGCAGGCCGGGAAGATTAGGCTGCCATTGCTTGGAGAGCATTGGGTGGTATGGTTAGAGTGTGCAGGCAGGTTGGCTGGGCCATAGGTAATGACAGGCACTTGGCCATATCTGCAGATGGCAACAAGGCCACTACTATTCAGAGCTTGTGAGGGGCTTGGCAATGTGCCAATGGTTCAGAGAGAATACGGGGTCGGGCTATTTGGCTTTGGCTGGGTCTTAGGAATGTGTTTAAGTGTCTATATATGAGTATTCATTAGTGTTAGAGAGGTTGTGTATGTGAGAGTGTATCAGATGGAGAATAGGGGGTTGCTCTATACATGTTTCAGCTAGCCTGGTGTGGAGATCAATTGAGTTCCTGGTGTCTAGTTTCATATGCAGGAATGGGGGTAAGAAAGATAGGGTCTTTTCTGCGATGAGTATCAATTAATCACAAATGAATGTAGGTGTGTCTCTGAACCAGAGACAGTGAGATGGGCTGCCATTAGAGCCTTGTGGAAATATGAGTTTAACTGAGGAAAGCATGGAAGAAGTGATATATCATAAAGTATTTGGAAGTTGGTTTCACTAGTGTCAGTTTGCTCCTGGTATTGTGTCCTGCAATATGGGGGTGTACCAGTGAGGATACATCACTGTATCAGTAAGCAGGTGATTGAGTGTATTAGAGATCCATGGGTGTGTTTGAGCTTGGGGCTGGCCTGATATGCCAGTACAATAGTAGCAGCAGTAATACCCTGCCTGCAGGCAAGTACAGCAGAGAAGAGGGTGAAATATCCAAATTTGTGGGGGTTTAGTTCACTGAACAGTAAATTTTGTATGGCTATTTTGGCCAATGATTTGTGGGTATCAAGGTTCTGGTTTGGGGGTTTTAGTGTGTAGCAAGTATTAGAGGATATGGAAGGTATCCTAATGATACATGGGGGTGTCTATTGTGGTTAGGAAATAGCAGTGGCCTTAGCATTTAGCAGTGGCATGGGAGGAGAGTACTCTCCCTGCAGGCCATGTTGGTCCTGTATTGCAAGGCAGTGGGTTGCCCTCTTGTGGCAGCAGCAAAAGAGTAGTATAAGGGACTATTTGCAACTGCAAATAGCTTTCCTAGTGCCACATATGAGCAGCAGTGATAGCAGGGCAGTTTGGCCATCTTGGCCATTGGTTTTGGTTGTATCATAGGGCATGAAGTACTATTAGTATCCAGTTGAAGGATTTAGGCTTGAGTGAGATTTTGAGGTAGGAATATTAGATTGTGAGGGATTAGGAATTTGTGTACTAATGTATCTTAACATCTTGAGTTTTAGAGGTATGTATCCTAGAGGATTAAGGGTTAACATAAGTTATTTTAGGTTCAGTTGTTTTGAGTTTAGATAGATCATGTTAGTGTGATAGGGTATTAGGTCTTAAATGAAAATAGCAATGGGGTTGTAGTATAAATTCTAAGTAAGGATTGGATAGATAAGATGTTATAACCTATCTAAGATATGGCTTTACCTATCTAAATAAGGCAAGTAATTACCTTGGATAGATAATGTAAATTTCTTAATTTAGACTAAAGGTATGGGATAGGGTTAGGAATACCTAGATACTAGAGAATGGGGATAAGGTTGATACCTAGGCCTAAGGGTAGGATTTGAAATGGCTAGGGTAAGTGTATTTGACTAAGGTAAACTAGAAGGTATATTACTAGTATATACGTATGACTTAGATAGCGATATTTGATAGATAGTCTAAATGTTGACTTGGTTTGACCCAGAGTTGACCAAGTTTGACTTTGACCTAGATTGACCCAGAAATCATGTAGATTGCATCCTAGATTTTATTTACCTTGTTTTAAACATGTCATAACCCATACTGCTCTATTTAGGACATTGTGACTCCGGAGCAGACATCTGATATTATATTACTCTTTTCAGAGTAACAGGCGAGTACATTCTCTGATAGTTCTTTCATTTACTTGTCAATTACTGTACTTCAGTTCTAGTTAGCTGTATGTGATTCTCTGTTACAAACACGTATTGTTATTTCTGAATCCATGTATGCGACACACATACTTACTCGTCTTACCTCTATTATTCGAATCACCATACTAATTACCATACGAATCACTATTCGAATTACCCTATTCGTATCTTCATATGCTGGTTGGACTTGTATTCGTCTTATGTGTTGGATTATGGATTCATTTGTATTAGACTGGGCGGGGAAATACTGATTAGACATGTAGACATATCCCCCTATTCGAATCACCCCTCTATGATTGATATTCGAACGATAGCCATCCCTCATCTGATCAGTGAGTGGTGTACCGTATTACCTACAGCCGTTTACATGTCGATCTCAGTATTTTAAAACACACTTGGAGAATTTATTCGAATCATTGTTTGACTACTATTCGAATCACTATTCGTATCACCTTATTTGAATCACCTTATTAGAACAATGATTAGAATCACATTCGACTCATCTTGTATTAGACTCACATTTGGATTACACTCGACTTATATTGTACTATCTGAACTCATTATGTTACTCTAGTTCAGCTATATCTTATTTTACAGTCTTTATTGCTATATTTCTCTTCTTGTTTAATTACTTACTTTCTTTGTACTTTATCTGTCTCTCTATACCATCACCTGAAAAATTAAACTGCCATATTCATCAATACAACTGTCTATAACTGCTTTATAGTTCTCTGTCATTTACTTAGAATTTCTTGATGAATTGTACTCGTTCCTGTCCTGACTGGACCTGTTGAAAATATTACAGATGATTGCCCTGAGGACATTTTCCCTACTTACCTTGGAGCAGGAGAAGGCTTAGCTACCTTTGGCCCCGACACTCAGGAGTGATCGGGAGACTAGCTAGTAGACTTGGTTTAGTTTTCATGTTTTAGAACTTGAATTGTAATAACTTGAGATACGAGTTTGTATTTGAGTTTGTTTGAGATATTATTATTTAGTAGTTTATAAATGTTGTTATTTAGTTTTTAGTTATAAACTTCTGTGTTATCTTATCGTGCTTAGACTATGATTGAGATTTCATTCTATCTATACTTTTCCTCCGTTCGGAGTTGAGATATTGACAAGTACATTATATAATTGCATGAGTTGTTGATTAGATAGTAACCTAGGACAGCGTTCTACCGCCGACACTGCGGCGTAGGTTGGACGTACCCACTTCTCGTGCCCTTACTCTAGGGTGCGGGTCGTGATACGTTTTTAGTGGTGGCCCATGCAGGTCGAGTTTATGTAATGGTATTCGAACTAGAGTATCACTACAGCCTGCGATAGGATTTGATAGATAGGTTTAACGGAGAGGTACTCAATCACAGTTACAAAAATTCTGCTTTAAATCATGCTATCTACATATCGTACTGATTTGCCTTCTTTGAAATAAACTGTCCTCCTTTGATATATCGATTCCTGCTCAGTATTGACTTCCTTTCGATCTGTCTTCAGGATGGTGGAGACATGATCACATCACTCTGGTACAGCAGTTGTTGTAGAGGGGACTGCCACCTCTCAACCAGATCAGCAGGGTCAGGAGGCTGCAGCTCCTGCCACCTCTACTCATATTGGGACTTCAGCAGTAGCAGCAGGGGGTATGCCTCCATCAGCTCGGAGGCAGGACCCAGTCATCCCAGAGATGCAGTTCCAGCAGCTGCCGCCTACAGGACTCGTGGATGCGACACAGATGTTCGCCTACTTCCAGCAGTTTATGGACCGGCAGCAGGCCCAACAGGACAGGAGCATGGAGTTGGCCCTTACGACAGTCGCAGCTCGACCAGTGGTTCAGCAGCCGAGGACACCGGGGATAGAGCAGTTCCAGAAGATGAGCCCCAGAGACTTTCTGGGGACGGAGGGGATTCTATATGCTGATGAGTGGATCGAGCATATAGAGGAGATCTTCCGCCTGGCCCGGATACCGGCAGATCTCCAGGTAGAGGCAGCAGCTAGCTGGATGCGAGATCTTGCTCGCACCTGGTATCAGTCAGACCCCAGGGTAGGGGTAGCTGGACAGACCTGGGAGGAGTTCAAGGGCTTCTTCTAGAAGAGGTTCTTCCCAGATTCAGCGCTTCGAGCCTTGGAGTCGTAGTTCGAGAGCTTAGTTCAGGGAAGCCTGTCAGTAGAGGAGTACGCTGGGGAGTTCGGCCGCCTCGGCAGATTCGTAGAGGGCTTAAGCGAGACGACGAAGGCCTAGAGGTTTCGAAAGGGTCTGGTCAAGGAAGTCAAGTCCTTGACCAAGGGCAACAAGGATGTCCCTTTTGAGAAGATTTTGACGGGAGCCTTATTGGCTGAGGATGACCTTGAGCTTAGGCTCAAGAGGGGGCGAGACCCAGTTGGGGGCAGCAGCAGCGGAGGCCAGGCCAAGAGGCCTCACGTATAGTTTCAACAGGCGCAGCATCAGCCTAGAGGACAGGACCGTAAGGTGCAGACTTGTGCTTACTACAAGAGGGCAGGGCACGTTTGGGAGACTTGTTATAGGAGGCAGAAGGTTTGTCTGTTCTATGGATCCGTTGCTCATCAGGTCAGGGATTGCCCTACTGTACCAATACCTGGTGGAGCACCGGGTCAGAGAGAGGGAGTTAGGCCACCTGTAGCGCAGCGCCATGCCCAGAGGGGTAAAGCTTTTGCTATGGCAGTCGAGGAGACTGACGCTGCAGGTGACGGGTTAGCAGGTTTGACCTTCTTGTTCTTCCTCCCCACTTTCATGTGTGATTTCTATTAGTACCTGCTAGGATATGATGTGATATGCTAGATAGCATAGTTACCCTGTTCGAGACTGTGGAATCACGACCAGTAGGACAGAGTTTTGTATATTATCTTGACCTTGTTTGATTTGGGGGTTTGACCTAGCAGGAGTACGATCATCTTAATTTCGAGAACGAAATTCTTCTAAAAAGGGTAGACTTATAATACCCAGTTTTTCTAAATAAGGGTAATTTTGAATTTTTATAATTATAATTATTTAATAATGATATTTAAATCATATTGTGATTTTTGATAATTTTTAATCAATTTAAAACTATTTAAAATGTTGATTGGTGATTTTGATGGTTAACTAGTTAAACCCTAGTATTGCTAAGCCTAGAGACTAACCATGACCAAATGAGCCTAGTCACGTGATTAGAATTTCATATTACCAATTTTTAGCCTAAGGGTATTTTGGTCATTTTGACAATTTTGTGAAATTGTAATTTATATTAATTAAATATTATGCTAGTCTTTTAGTGAAGCCTTAACCTAGAAGTTAACCTAATCTAGATTAGTCATGAGGTTATAATTAAGGTTAGAACATTCCTACTAAGTGCCAAAGTTAGTAATATCTAGATATTATTAGGAAGGATATTTCCTTTTGAGATATTTGTAAAAAGAAGCCTTAACCAATAGGAAAGCTTGGAAATTGTTGGAGGAACCTCCACCACTCATCTAAAACCCTAACCCTAATGTTTTCAACAGCCACACAAGCCCCCTCCCTCCTATAAGCATCCCACTTAAGAAATAATTGCCTCCTTTAGAAAACCTAGAAAAAGCCCTACTTGTTCTTCCCTAAAACTCTCCCCATTAATCCAAATTGAGTCCAAATTGAGTGAAATCAATTGCATCATCATCCCCAACAGTAGAGGATACTTGTGGGTGCTTGCTATCAAGGATCGAGGACAGTTGAACCGGACAAAATCGAGGAAGACGTCGAATTGAGACTCTTTACATTGAGATTCTAGCTCTCAATAGGTAAACCTATCTACACCCATTGAAATCATGATTTTTCTTTATAGATGCATTCATTTAGGGTTCCCCTAGGTGTAGCCCAAGTTTGGTAGGAATTCGTGTCCATTTCGTGTCCGTATCGAACACGTATCAATGTCATTACATAGGTGTTCGACGAAATGCCTCTTAGAACTCTTTGTTCTTGGTTTTCAAAACAAATTATATATTTAGTAAGCCTATTATGTGTAGATTGTAATGGTATGGGACTGAGTTGGAATTAGTTTGTTTTGATGTGTATTTTGACACGGGGACACAAGGACAGAACTTGTCTACGCACAGTACTTTGCCCTGCTGTTGCCGTGTCCAAACTCACTGGATACGACATGATTTTGAGTGCCACCAGTTGGTACTAGTAGGGGCACTGACTGACTCATCACCCAAGAAGTTTGGGGTGGATTGGTGTAGCGTGCATAGAGTTATTCGACTCACAAGTGTTAGTCGAGATGTTGCATACTGTTTTGACACTAGAATCTGGCTGTCAGTTTGACACTACTTGGACATGTTTATGGACATATTTGACACTTGGACACTTGCTGGACACTTAGTAGACACGATGAAACCCTTCACAATACCCTTTCCTTGACACTTCGTGTCACATATGGCTCGACACACACACATACACGCACGCACTCATTATCCTGTGCAGACCCTAGTTGGGTTGGGTTTGTGTATGTGTCACGGCATTAAATGTACAGGTATGTTGTAGGTATATAGATGGGAAGCTTGGGATGCCATTGCTTGGGGAGCATTGGATGGCATGGTTAGAGTGTGCAGGCAGGGAAGCTTGGGATGCCATTGCTTGGGGAGCATTGGATGGCATGGTTAGAGTGTGCAGGTAGGGAAGCTTGGGCTGCCATTGCTTGGGGAGCGTTGGATGGCATGGTTAGAGTGTGCAGGCAGGGAAGCTTGGGCTGTTATTGCTTGGAGAGCATTGGGTGGTATGGTTAGAGTGTGCAGGCAGGTTGGCTGGGCCATAGGTAATGACAGGCACTTGGCCATGTTTGCCGATGGCAACAAGGCCACTACTGTTCAGAGCTTGTGAGGGGCTTGGCAATGTGCCAATGGTTCAGAAAGAATATGGGGTCGGGCTATTTGGCTTTGGCTGGGTCTTAGGAATGTGTTTAAGTGTCTATTTATGAGTATTCATTAGTGTTATAGAGGTTGTGTATGTGAGAGTGTATCGGATGGAGAATAGGGGGTTGCTCTATACATGTTTCAGCTAGCATGGTATGGAGATCAATCGAGTTCCTGGTGTCTAGTGTCATATGCAGGAATGGGGGTAAGAAGGGTAGGGTCTTTCTTGCGATGAGTATCATTTAATCACATGTGAATGTAGGTGTGTCTCTGAACCAGAGGCAGTGAGATGGGCTGCCATTAGAGCCTTATGGAAATGTGAGTTTACTGAGGAAAGCAAGGGAGAAGTGATATACCATAAAGAATTAGGAAGTTGGTTTCATTAGTGTCAGTTAGCTCCTGGTATTGTGTCCTGCAATATGGGGGTGTACCAGTGAGGATACATCACTGTATCAGTAAGCAGGTGATTGAGTGTATCAGAGATCCATGAGTGTGTTTGAGCTTGGGGCTGGCCTGATATGCCAATACAGCAGTAGCAGCAGGAATACCCTGCTTGTAGCCAAGTACAGCAGAGAAGAGGGTGAAATATCCAAATTTATGGGGGTTTAGTTCACTGAACAGTGAATTTTGTATGGCTATTTTGGCCAATGATTTGTGGGTATCAAGGTTCTGCTTTGGGGGTTTTAGTGTGTAACAAGTATTAGAGGATATGGGAGGTATCCTACTGATACATTGGGGTGTCTATTATGGTTAGAAAATAGCAGTGGCCTTAGCATTCAGCAGTGGCATAGGAGGAGAGTACTCTCCCTGCAGGCCATGTTGGTCCTGCATTGCAAGGCAGTGGGCTGCCCTCTTGTGGCAGCAGCAAAAGAGTAGTAGAGGGGACTGTTTGCAACTGCAAATAGCTTGCCTAGTGCCACATATGAGCAGCATTGACAGCAGGGCAGTTTGGCCATCTTGGCCATTGGTTTTGGTTGTATCATAGAGCATGAAGTACTATTTGTATCCAGTTTTAGGATTTAGGCTTGAGTGAGATTTTGAGGTAGGAATATTAGATTGCGAGGGATTAGGAATTTGTGTACTAATGTATCTTAACATCTTGAGTTTCAGAGGTATGTATCCTAGAGGATTAAGGGTTAACATAAGTTATTTTAGGTTCAGTTGTTTTGAGTTTAGATAGATCATGTTAGTGTGATAGGGTATTAGGTCTTAAGTAAAAATAGCAATGGGGTTGTAGTATAAATTCTAAGTAAGGATTGGATAGATAAGATGTTATAACCTATCTAAGATATTACTTTACCTATCTAAATAAGGCAAGTAATTACCTTGGATAGATAATGTAAATTTCCTAATTTAGAGTAAAGGTATGGGATAGTGTTAAGAATACCTAGATACTAGAGTATGGGGATAAGGTTGATACCTAGGCCTAAGGGTAGGATTTGAAATGGCTAGGGTAAGTGTATTTGACTAAGGTAAACTAGAAGGTATATTACTAGTATATACATATAACTTAGATAGTGATATTTGATAGATAGTCTAAATGTTGACTTGGTTTGACCCAGAGTTGACCAAGTTTGACTTTGACCTAGATTGATCCAGAAATCATGTAGATTGCATCGTAGATTTCATTTACCTTGTTTTAAACATGTCATAACCCATACTGCTCTATTTAGGACATTGTGACTCTGGTGCAGACATCTGATATTACATTACTCTTTTCAGAGTAACAGGCGAGTACATTCTCTGATAGTTCTTTCTTTTACTTGTCAATTACTGTACTTCAGTTCCAGTTAGATGTATGTGATTCTCTGTTACAAATATGTATTGTTATTTCTGAATCCATGTATGCGACACACATACTTACTCGTCTTACCTCTATTATTCGAATCACCATACGAATCACCATACGAATCACTATTCGAATCACCCTATTCGTATCTTCATATGCTGGTTGGACTTGTATTCGTCTTATGTGTTGGATTATGGATTTATTTGTATTAGACTGGGCAGGGAAATACTGATTAGACATGTAGACATATCCTCCTATTCGAATCATCCCTCTGTGAATGATATTCGAATGATAGCCATCCCTCATCTGATTAGTGAGTGGTGTGCCGTATTACCTACAGCCGTTTACATGTCGATCTTGGTATTTTAAAACACACTTGGAGAATTTGATTGAATCATTGTTTGACTACTATTCGAATCACTATTCGTATCACCTTATTCGAATCACCTTATTAGAACAATGATTAGAATCACATTTGACTCATCTTGTATTAGACTTACATTAGGATTACACTCGACTTATATTGTACTGTCTGAACTCATTATGTTACTCTAGTTCAGCTAGATCTTATTTTACAGTCTTCATTGCTATGTTTCTCTTCTTGTTTAATTACTTACTTTCTTTTTTCCTTATCTGTCTCTCTATACCATCACCTGAAAAATTAAACTGTCATATTCATCAATACAACTGTCTATAACTGCTTTATAGTTCTCTGTCATTTACTTGGAATTTCTTGATGAATTGTACTCGTTCCTGTCCTGACTGGACCTGTTGAAAATATTAAAGATGATTGCCCTGAGGACATTTGTCCTACTTGCCTTGGAGCAGGAGATGGCTTAGCTACCTTTGGCCCCGACACTCAGGAGTGATCGGGAGACTAGCTAGTAGACTTGGTTTAGTTTTCATGTTTTAGAACTTGAATTGTAATAACTTGAGATACGAGTTTGTATTTGAGTTTGTTTGAGATATTATTATTTAGTAGTTTATAAATGTTGTTATTTAGTTTTTAGTTATAAACTTCTGTGTTATCTTATCGTGCTTAGACTGTGATTGAGATTTCATTATATCTATACTTGTCCTCCGTTCGGAGTTGAGATATTGACAAGCACATTATATAATTGCGTGAGTTGTTGATTAGATAGTAACCTAGGACAGCGTTCTACCGCCGACACTGCGGCATAGGCTGGACGTACCCACTTCTCGTGCCCTTACTCTATGGTGCGGGTCATGACAAAAACTCTTTGTCTTCGACAAAATCACTTGCCAAAAAGACAAGGAAAAGTTAGATTTTGAGTACTTTGTTCCTTCTCGGGCTAGTACGAAGAAATCCAAGGTAGTATGGGCCATGCACCCTCAATGTGCTATGCCAACAACAAGCCAGAAACTTGTACTAAAATTCATGCGCATGGCTGATGGTAAGCTGTACAGAGTTGACTCAAACGCTCTTGCGTCCAGTTAATTCTTAAAGTCCCCCTCCCACTAGGGCACATCCCATGTGCTAGAACCAAGTCAGAGGGCAAATCTTGTGGTATCAAACCTATACGCCCACGTGGGCTCTGCATTTAAAGTGGATTTGACTCCCAATACGTGTTGTTCCTTTACCAACGACATAGGCGCATCTTATACGCTAGAATCGGATCAGGGGCATATCACTCACATACACACCCAAGCGCTTGGCCTAGCTATGCGCCTGAAGTGGGTGTAAATATAAACCTCTCCTTGCATGATCTACGTAATGTGATTACTCACAAATGTAGAGTGGAAGAGATGACTACTACGCACAATACACCACTCGCGGGGCATGTTTGTGCTACAGTCACTATTAATTATTACTATTGCAAAACAGTGGCCCTACCACCAAGGCAGTCAGTATTCCAGCGACTGCAACCTGCTGCACCGGTCCAACATCGTCTCGAAAAGATGGTGCCAATTGAAGATGAGGAAGAACTCTTGGTCGCCTTGTGCCATATCATTTCCAGTTCTCCTGCTCTCATAAGAAATGTTAAGACTAATAACCCTTCGACCTCGGCTAGTACATTAAAGAATCGACCTCGAGGAATAAAGCAATAATCCCTGCTACCATGTTATTTCTAGTTCTAATTGAAGATGAGAAAGAACTCTTGGTCGCCTTGTGCCATGTCATTTCTAGTTCTCCTGCTCCCAAGAGAAATTTTAGACTAGTAACCCTCCGGCCTCAGCTAGTGCATTAAATAGTCGACCTAGAGGGAATAAAGCAATAATCCCTACTGTCGGGGTATTCCAGAATACCCGATCGACAGTACGGGCCGAGGGTAGCCAGACCCCGACTATCCACCATAATCCCTTATTCTAAGAAGACGACATCTATCAAGGAACAGATACTGAAGTAGCTGGAGGTAGCCAACTGTAGAATTCAGAAGAGGAGGTTCCGATGACGATCTTATCATAAGACAGCGAAGCCGAAGGTGAAAGGTCCATTATTCTATCTACTTCACCCCATGTCATGTTTGTATATTTGATAGGGGTAGAAATGTAGAAAATGGGAAGCTTCAGCCCCAACTATATTAAATTGCATCAGCACCTTGGAGACCAAGCTCTAAACTTTCACCACCTCTATGCAAGCCTTGACACAAGTCATATTTGACATCTAAAACACTTTAGCTGTCCAACCTCAATGAGGGCTCCTACATTTGCCAGTTTTGACCCAAGAACCAATGGGACATCGAATGTACCGCCCCAGTAGGTTCCTTCGAGAATAGATCATCACACCATGGCTCTATCGTCCGCTCCCTTGGGGATCGATCAATATATCCTGCCTCTATCTTTTTCTCCCACCTCAACCGAGGAACTATTCGAGCTCGTAAGGGATCTACGCTCTCGCGTAGCGGCTAAGGACAAAAATATGGAACATTAGAAGCTCAGGATCTGGCAACCCTATCCTCCTGGTGGAACAATATGATTTATCCCCCAAGTATAAACCACAATCGCTAACGCCATTCGACGGAAAAGAGCCACCCCACCGGTATCTGACATACTTTGTATCCATGATGGGGCATTTGCCAAAAGACAATGTCTTGCTCACAAGTCTGTTCATCGGGGCATTGAATGGGGTAGCCTATGAATGGTTCTGTAGCCTCCCTGAAAATTACATATCCTCCTTTGAGGATTTGAAGCACTTGTTCCTCTCTTGATTTTACAAGGACGGGATGGACATGACAATATCCTCTCTCATGTACCTCACCTAAAAAGAGAAAGAGCCAGTTCGAGCCTACATTGAGCACTTTTGACAAGCAGCACTGAGATTACCCCTAGTGTTCCAGAGCCTATGTTAATGGACTCTGGCCGCAAGAAAATGAAACTGGTAGTTGAACTCTGGGTGGATTCCACCCAGTACACAGATTGAACTATATTCATTATTGATACTGAGAGCACCAAAATGAAGGCCCAAAATGCTCATCTCCTGGGAGTCAACATCCCTGCTTTCAACGAAAAAGGAAAATACTTCTCCAACAGCAATAACAGTGGACGTGAATCCGAAAGAAAATAGGCATTGACTGTCAATACCTTTAAGGGTACGTCATCTCCTGCTCAGATGCCACCAGTCGCACCACGACAGAAGGAGGTCTAGTCCTTCAATGATGAAGACACCCTATAGCTCTTCGAGGTGCTTATACAAGACGATAAGATCAAATTTCCTGATCCTAAGTGCCCCGATAAGATTGACAGAGTTGGCGATCCGAAATACTGTCATTATCATCGGTTCATCGGGCACCCAACTCGAGACTATTACATATTGAAGGACTATATCCAATGCATAATCAATGTGAATGTCCTCACTCTCGACTATGAGGACAAGACAGTCTCAGCAAATATGGTATCTCTTCAGTTTGCCACTCTGCCATCTACTCAGGTCCAAGATGGCATTGTCCCTATCCCAAAGACGATAATAGAAGTAATCAATCTTCTTCTGACTCGTGACAACATGAGTGGACTGGTACCACCACTACATCCCGGGGCAAGATCATGTGGGTTCACCCAGATCTAGCCTCTGAGGAAACCCAATCGGTGGTACGCTCTACCACCTAAACTAAAGTCAAGAAGTCCAAGTCCTGCTAAATGGTCACCGCCGCTTTGGAGGAAGCCTTACCGGTGGTGACAAGGTTAAAATAGAACACTCAATAGGATGAGGTTCCGACTGAAAAAGCGCCTCCCGTCACCACTATTACTGCTCTAAGGGAGGGTTCATCCCAACCTCTAGCAGCCGACAAACAGAAACAAAAGACGTCTCATTTTTGACAAGCCTCTGAAAAAAGATGGCACCTCAGGGTTAGTCAAACCCCATAATTTTGATATATTGGCATAGCTAGCCAATGCTCTGGCTCGGTTATCTCTTTTGGAGCTCCTTCGACTCTCCAAAGATACTCGGGATGCTCTATGTGAAGCATTAAAGGATGTTGAGTCTTTTATAAACCAGGTCCAACAGCCTGAAGAGGGCCCAACTGCATATTCGTACTGCCATAATATGGTAGAGATCATCCCCAACATTATATTCTCTCAATAGGACATAATAATCAAGAATAACAGGCAAAACATGCCTCTATATTGTATAGGGTACGTCGGTGCCATCAAAGTGCATCGGATACAAATCGATCCAGGTTCGTTTCTCAACATCAACCCTCGGAGTCTGCTCTAAACTTTGGGATACCAATGCATCGATTAACCGCATCCACTACTATAATTGGCAACTTCAACGCCAGTTAAGTAATCCTTTGGGCAAGATCCACCTGAAATGCCATATTTGTGATCTCAAGACAGAGGTGCTCTGCTATGTCGTAGATGCTGACATATCCTACAATGTCTTGCTGGGCGTCCGTAGATACACAAGTACATGGTCATACCGTCCACCCTCCACCAGTGCATAAAATATGTAGCTGGCAACGGCATCATCAAAACAGAGTACGCTGATATCGATCCCTTTATAGGAATCGAGACATACTACACCGACTTAGATCTGTATAGATTGGTCCACCTGGACGATAATGACAATGATGTTGATACTGAAGCAGAAGCTGAAGCAGAAGCCGAAGCAGTGAACGAAGATCCATTGAGAGTATGACTCAAGAGGAAACCTCCCCAGGTGTCAACACCTCTCATAGCTAAGCTGTATTGGATGGCTCTAGTTTCCTTGGTCATCAAACTCCCAGGAAGGGCACAAGAGTCTATCAGGGTTAGATTATCGAGAAGGTCTCTAGAAACTCACCATGTAAGGAAGTCAGCTCCACTGGTGGCCAAGATACGACGAAAGGCTCTCACGCCTCCTTCGAAGGCTGTCCTAGTTCTCACAGATGAAGAACTGATGGATTATATATCTGTCCATACTGAGGTACCGTAACTTAATGATGTAATCCCACGAGATAAAACCTCTTATTTTACTACAAAAAAGTCTTCCTTTTGTGACGGACTTTTAGTGACGACCAAAAATATTGTCCCCAAAATATGGCTATTTGTGACAAATTTTTCCAAACAGTCACAAATGGTCTATCTTTTGTGATTGCTCTGCTTCTATAGCCACTAGTTTAGTCGTCACAAACATTTTTTATGGTTCAACACTCCTCTCACATGTGAACTACTCATTTGGGATAATAGCATTTTCATACCATTTTAGGTCATCAAATAAGATGGCTAAAACTGTAGACCTGTAACAAATAAGTTGTGGACCCGTGACAAATCAGTAAAAAGTGGTGCAGGAGCAAAATATTTTGGCGTACCATTTTTCGGCAAAAAATTTCACAGGTTGGTGACCTAAAATTTTCAATACCTCCCTCGACCCCGCCCCCAAATAGTTTTTAACCCCCCTCCCTCTCCCCCTAACGGTTCTCCAAATTTCTAGATCTGTCTCCGACGATTCTCCAGTGATTCCCGAGCTCTCCAGGTACTCCCGACCCCTCTTCTCTTTATCTCTCATCAAATTCATCAATTATTTTGAATATATAGCATTCTTCCACAGTTAATTCTCTATTTTCTCATCCAATTAAACTTTCTTGCACCATTAGACCTCTATTTTCTCCAGCGATTCCAGATATTTGAATTTTTTTTATGGCATATTCTATTATTTTTTCATTTTGTAAGCGGCTCTAGGTGAGGGTACGGTGGATGTGGAGAGAATATTGTGGGGCTAATCAAGAAGCCGGTATTAGGTCTAAAGAATGTTTGTGTCTTTAAAAAATATTTTTAATGATTTTTTGTGGGAGTTACAGAAAGATATGATTTTGGTTACTTTGGAGGATGAAAGGTTAAATATTTACTTTGAGTTTTTTTTCCTTATGTGGGCAAATTTCTATGTTCTTCATATTTCAAATTTTAAAGGGTTTTGGGGGGTGAGAAATAAGAGAGGTATAGGTCTTTGATCATGTTTTTTGTCTAGAATTTAGGTCTCAATGGCGACGAAGCGGGTAGAAGGGGAGTCGACAGGGTCGGATCGTGAGATGCTGTACTAGGGTTATGAAGTGGCTGGGCTTGATGTGAACTAGGGAGAAATTATGACATGAGAACGAAGGGGTTGTTGTGGATTTGCAAAGGGTGGTTGGGATTTGTGGGGACTATAGTTTTTTGGTTAATTATATAGAATTTTTTTTAGGCACTAAAATATAAAGTGAGAATATAAGTTTTAATTAATTATCTCTTATTTGTCTTTCTAATGCAGATCCGATTTGGACTACTGAACCACCATCATTTACAACAACCATTTCTTTAGGTGAGATATGATATCTATTTTAATATAAAAGTGGGTTTCAGTTTCATGTGTGTATATATATATATATATATATATATATATATATATATATATATATATATATAAGGCTACATGTATGTCATAATAGTAATTATTCATGTCCTATGTTATTTATGTGTAATAGAAGCACAGATTACTAAGCATTTTAGTCCAGACTATGGTCGTGATAAATTAGTAATAATACCTACGCTATTTATATATATTCTAACCTTATAAACTAGGTAATAGTAACTACAAAATGTCATGACCAACAACACTCTTATTCCTATTGCCTTCATCACATACCTACATTCATTGCTTGCATGAAACAAGGAACTAACTGTCAATGTAGCTACAATCTAAGAAAAACTTGAAAGTCTTCTCTGTGGCTAATGAACAAAAGATTGAGGAATCTTAGTTTAAACAAGTATATATAGTAGAATTTTGAATACATATCTATAGATCATTAGTAGGTAAGGTGGGTCAACTTTGGCATCAGAAAGGATTGCATCCATCTAAAACACAACCAAAGATACTAAATTTGCATTGTCAAAATGTCCAAGCAAAATTAGCAACTCCAATTAGCCACTTGCATTACACTTTCTCATATCATGCTACCACTGTACCCCTAAACACTTTATACTACTGGCTGGACCATGTCAAATCATTATGAAATGAATTTAGTGGTCTTCCGAACTCATGTCATAAAAGGGGGTTATGCTTATGCCATTTGTTGTATCTCAAAGCAATAACAATACCTTTTTTTTACAATTAATATATTCCAATCAAGTATATTTCTATTGAAAAATATATGCACATGTATATTTCTAATATACTTGTGATTTCTCATTTATATGCAGGCATCAATTTTATATAAGCTTTGCACTCTTATGGTGGTGACATATTATCTTTAGAAGGTGAGCATCTTCTTGATCGGTATCCAATTTGAGTAGTTCCTGGAAAATCTTCAATTGGCAAATACTTTAAGTACTTAAACTATTTGAACTATTACTTTCAAAGTTTTAGGGCTATTTTTTATGTGCCATGTCTTCTTAAATAATTAGCGAGGCTTGTAGTTTAAATATAAAAAAGGGAAAAGAATCACCATGTAATGGTTGTATAACAAGAATTTTCTTTGTTTTTTTGACAATATTTTAGTATTTTTTTTGCCTTTTTCGTCTATAATGTTTGTTTTCTCTCTTAAATATATTATGTTATCTTTTACCATTGGATTAAAAGTTTTTTCATTTACTCGATTGTGCAAGTGTAAGAACATTATTTTCCTACATAATTTTCAAGGTATAAAGATTAGTTTATGTTTAGAAATGTATCATTGGTTACAAAATTTTGAATATGATTATTGATGATTATTTTCCAATTTTCTTTTTCTAAAATTATGTTTTTTATTCATTGATGATTATTGATCAACTTATTTTGACCTTTTAAGGTAATTGAAGATGATTGACAAGAGTTGGGTTTGTACGGATAAGCTTTCTCAAGAGTATAATGATGGGGTACTTGCATACATAGATTATGGTTATGCCTATGAGACACTTGATGCAAAAAGAAATTTGAGATGTCTTTGCATAAATTGTAAAAAATTTGATTTCAGAGATAGAGATACTATCTTTGAGCATTTAGTATGTGATGGGATGTTGGGTAGTTATAGTACGTGGACTCATCATGGGAAAAGAAATGAATCAATATCGGAAACTATACTTGAGAATAGAGAAGATGATGGTGTTGGTAATCATAATGGTGAAGACATACCTGGTATGTTTCACGATCTTTTTCCGCATGTAAATAAAGACATAGTCGATAGGGGAAAGGAAATATTTCATGATATTCCAAATGATAAAATTACTACACAATTATATAGACTGTTAGAAGAAATAAAAAAATAGTTGTACCCAGGATGTAAAAAGACGACAATGTTATCCTTTCTTATCAGGTTTTGGCAGTACAAATGCCTTGGCGGATGGAGCAACAAGACATTTACTATGATGCTTGATTTACTAAGAAAGTCGTTAACCGATGGGTGTAATTTGCCTCAAAATTTTACACAATGCAAAAATGTTATTTCAGATCTTGGATTGTCCTACAATAATATTGATGCTTGTAGAAATGATTGTATGTTATGTTGGAGGGATACTCATAATTGCAATCTTGTACTATATGTGGGGCATCTTGTTGGATAAAAGTGAGATCTGGTAAGAAGAAAAACACACATGCAAAGATACTTTGACATTTTTCGCTGAAGCCAATGCTACAACGTTTATATATGTCTTCAAAAATTGCAGGGGACATGTGATGGCATAACGAAGGGCACACTAAAGATGGGGTGTTAAGACATCCAGTTGATTCTTTGGCATGGGATCACTTTGACCAGACAAACCCGACATTTGCCTCTGATTTGAGAAACATTAGACTAGGTTTAGCAAGTGATGGTTTCAACCCGTTTAGAACAATAAGTTCTATTCATAGCACGTGGCCCGTGGTACTTGTTCTATATAATTTGCCACCATGGTTGTGCATAAAGCAACCTTACTGTATTCTTTCATTACTTATACCGGGTCCAAGTAGTCCAGGAAATGATATAGACATATACTTGAGACATTTAGTAGAGGAGCTTAAAGAATTATGGACGGAAGGGGTAGAGACCTATGATTCTTTTAGTAAGGAAATGTTTAAATTGTATGCATCAATATTGTGGACCATAAGTGACTTTCCAGGCTTTGCTATGCTCTCTGGTTGGAGAACCAAAGGTAAGTATGCATGCCCATTATGCCATGAACATACTGAATACAGGTATTTGAAGCATGGGAGAAAAATGTGTTACATGGGCCATCGTCGATTTTTACCTTTGCATCACAGGTTTCGAAAACTTAAGGACTTTGACGGAAGCATCGAAAATAGAGCTGCTCATATTCCCTTAACTGGGAGATCAATTATGTGTAAACTAAAAGGAATTCCACATAAGTATAGGAAGGAACCTAAAAGCAATAATGCATCTAGGCCTAGAAAGAGAGCACGAGAAATGGATTCTGAACAAATTATGCCAAATAATTGGAAGAAGTTGAGTATATTATATAAGCTTCCATACTGGTCGGACAATCTACTCCTTCACAATATAGATGTTATGCATATTGAGAAAAATGTTTGTGATAATGTGGTTGGAACTCTTCTACAAGTTGACAGGAAATCCAAGGATAGTTTAAGAACAAGATTTGATCTTGAGGATATCGGAGTCAGACATGAGCTTCACCCATTATTGGATGAAATAAATAAATAAATACTACATGCCACCTGCCTGCTACTCCATGGATAAATATGAAAAAAAGAGTTGTTTTGTAAGGTTCTTAAGAGTTTGAGAGTTCCTGAATGTTACTCATCTAACTTCAGTCAGTGTATTAATGTTAAAGAACGCAAGATATTCGGGTTAAAGAGTCATGATTCACATGTGATTATGCAACAATTTTTACCTTTAGCTATTCTAAAGACCTTGCCATAGAAGGTTAGCTCTATTATAATAGAGTTAAGTGTAATCTTTCATGATTTATGCTCAAAAGTTTGTTGGCCCCAACATATAAAACAATTGAATGAGCATATTCCAATTATTCTCTGCAACTTGGAACGGATCTTCCCACCAGCTTTTTTCATATTATGGTGCACTTGCCTATCCATTTAGAATCGGAGGTACTTTTGGGTGGACCTGTCCATTATCGGTGGATGTATCCTATTGAAAGGTATCTATCTATCTATCATTTTATTTTTATGTTTAAGTTCAAATTCTAGTATTTGTTTGCCACCCCATACATAAATGAGTTCATTTCAAAATTCAGGATACAGTATGAAAATCTTGATTGTATTCTTAGTATTTTTGCTGTTGTTTTTGGATAAGTTAACTAAAGCTCATATTATACATGAATGCCACTATATTTCAGTCAATAGCATATATAAATGTTGTGATAGGTAGTATAATTTAATTGTACTTGATGCCACTATATTTCAGTCAATAGCGTATATAAAGCACACAAATGAGTTGTTATAGGTGGTATAATTGAATTGAACTTGATGGGGACCATGAGACTTGCATATGTATGTAAATGAATGGAAGATCTCAAGTATTCATAGAAGGAAAAATAGAATTCTATAAAAAAAGAAAGAAAACTGTATTTAAGCCTATGAAATTGGTATGACAATGAAATTATTGAAGCCTTACCTTTGAGAAACGTACCAGATATCAATAGTAGAGAAAGTAGCATTGTGGTTTGCGACACTCTTGAGTTTGCATGCATCACTAAATTGAGTTACTTACTATATAAAAAAACCAACCACTAAATCTAATTTGACTACAACTATATGTCAATCAGTCAATGCAATGCTGGTGTTATGATAGAGGAATAGAGAATGTGATATTTTCATTCTCTCTGTAATATCACATGTAACTTATGGAAAAGAAAACAATGACTGTTAGAATAATAGTATTGATACTATTTCATATCAATACAAAACTGTGACTGTTAGTATGATAGTATTTACTCTATTGATTCTAAAATTGTAATATCACATGCATCTTTCATATCAATACAAAACTGTGACTACTAGTTTCAAGTGTAAAATTGCATGCAGCTTTCTTTAATGGATATGATACCCTTCAGGACCATCTTATTCTCCATGGTATTGAAACTAACTAAATCTTGTGAAATTAGGTACTTGCCCACTCTCAAGTCGTATGTGAGGAACAAGGCACAACCTGAGTGATCTATTGCAGAAGGTTACATCGCTCAAGAATGTCTCACCTTTTTTAAGAGGTACTTGGATAATGTTGAGACAAGGTTAGACCGACCTCCTAGATATGAAGACAACACTGCAGTTGGTGGTTTTGTAAGTTTTTTCTTGAGCCGATGGAAAGGAAACAGACACATGATTACATTTTGTTTAATTATGAGGATATTTCTTTATATATAAAGTAAGATATTTAAAGATTTTGAATATATGTATTCATCAAATGTTATAAACATACTACATGTGAATAATATGAACATCTCTTAATTGCAGGCAACATAGAAGTTTTGTGAATCTGACTTACCGAAATATTTTGACACCCCATGAAAAGCAAGCAAAGCACAAAACTGAATTTCCTGAGTGGTTTAGGGAACAAATTGGAAGAATAAAACGGGCAAATCGACCCTTTCATGAAGGTCTTGATTCAATGTGTTGTGGCAAAGCGAAAATAAACCCAAAAAACTCAGAGAAAATTACAACCACAAAGACAATGATTTACGTGGTTCGGCCAAGATGCCTACTTCCACAAATGAGGGTGATTTAGTTCCAATATGAAGAAGAAAATGAATTATAATAGCTCTTAACACTTCTCTCCTTACACTCAAGAACTCGATCTCTATCACAAAGATAGAAAAAAAAAAACTCTCTCAAATTTTTGTGTTGAACTTATTCAACAACTTTAGCTCACTTGTGTTAAACTTATTCAGCAACTTGAGCACAATGAGATGTGTAAAGGAGCACCTGTAGACCCCTTTATATAGCATAGAAATCCAATCCTGTGTAGGCTAAAAATACAATCCTATGTAGGATTACCACATATAATCAAATCTAATCTTATATAGGATTACCATATATGTAGGATTACCATATATATGGTCAATTCCAATCTTATATAGAATTACCATATATATGGTCAAAAAGGGTCATGGGCCTATTTTTGAACATATTTTTTATATCTCCACCTCGACAAGATTTTACCACAAAATCGAGCCGACACTTCTCCACCGCACAGCTTCACCAAATCAACCACTCGTCAAGGGCTC
Organism: Iris pallida; assembly: GCA_029216955.1. Lineage (NCBI taxonomy): Eukaryota > Viridiplantae > Streptophyta > Magnoliopsida > Asparagales > Iridaceae > Iris > Iris pallida. The sequence goes on along the minus strand of JANAVB010010198.1, from coordinate 1,390,675 downwards.
TCAAACAATTGGTAGGACATGGAGCAAGTCCAAGCAATGTTGGAACTTAGCTCGAGGAACAACCTTAGTCAACATATCAGTGGGGTTGTCCTTGGTATGCACCTAGTCAAGTGCAATATCATCGTCTTCTACAACATCCCGTATGAAGTGGTAGCGAACATCAATATGCATGGTCCTTGCATGATGGACTTGATTCTTTTCCAAGTGGATAGCACTCATACTATCATAATGCACATCAACTACATCCTGCTTCATCCCCAATTCATTAATCAAACCACGAAGCCATAGGCCTTCTTTTACTGCCTCTATTACCGCCATACACTCGGCTTCCGTAGTCGATAGTGCAACCGTAGCCTGCAACATAGACCTCCAACTGACTGGTGCACCATGTAAAATAAACACATATCCAGTAGTTGACCTGCGCCTATCCAGATCACCAGCATAGTCCAAATCCATATATCCACTGACTTGACTAATGTCTTCACCAAAGTGTAATTCTACATCAGTGGTGCCCTTCAAGTACCTGAATATCTACTTTACAGTCTCCCAATGCTTCTTTCCTGGATTAGCCATAAAGCGACTAACCATACTCACAGCTTGTATAATGTCCGGTCGAGTGCACACCATAGCATACATTAAGCTACCAACTGCACTAGCATAAGGAACTCGAACCATGTGCTCCTTCTCATTATTTGTAGTAGGGAATAACTTGGCTGAGAGCCTAAAGTGGCCAGCCAAAGGAGTAGAAACAGTCTTTGCATCTTCCATACCAAAATGAGCAATGATCTTCTTAATGTACGACTTCTGCGACAAAGACAATTTTTGTTTCTCCCTCTCCCTTTTAATCTCCATCCCCAAAATCTTCTTGGCTCCACCCAAGTCTTTCATCTCAAACTCTGAGATAAGTTGAGATTTCAGTTTATCTATCTCTACCATACTTTTTGAGGCAATAAGCATATCATCCACATAAAGCAGTAGATAGATATAGTCTCCACCACGAAGTCTATGAAAGTAAAGACAACAATCATACTTACTTCGGGTGAAATCATGCCGTGTCATGAAGGTGTCGAATCGCTTGTACCACTATCAAGGTGACTGCTTCAACCCGTATAACAATTTTTTCAATAAACACACATGATTTTCCTTGCCAACCACCTTGAAGCCCTCCGGTTGATGCATATAAATTTCTTTGTCAAGATCGCCATGCAAGAATATTGTCTTCACATCGAGTTGCTCTAACTCGAGATCATGATGAGCTACCAAGTTCAACAACACGCAAAAAGAAGTATGCTTGACTACCGGAGAAAAAATCTCATTGTAGTCCACTCCCTCCTTCTGCGCGAAGCCCTTTGCCACTAATCTTGCCTTGAACCGAGTGCTACCTGACTATGAAGAAGCTTCCTTCTTTTTGTACAACCACTTGTAGCCTATAGCCTTTTTGTCTTTGGGCAATGGAACCAGATCCCATGTATCCTTTTTGTGGAGAGACTCAATCTCTTCCTGCATAGCCACCATCCAGTTCTCACTGCTAGTATCTTTGACCGCCTGTCTGAATGTGATAGGCTCGTCATCCTCCACTGGTAGTGCATATGCCACCACAATTAGTTGTCCATAATGCTTTACCGGTTTCTCAAATCCATACATATGTACTGGCTTGACTGATCTCCTTGTCCAGTAGTGGCCAAGGAATCTTGCTGCTGATGTTGCTCATCCTTTGGTTGTCACTTTCATGGGGCTTGATGAACATCTTTAGAAATCTCTACCTCATCTGATGTATCCTCAGACGACTCAATCTCAATTATTTAAGATTTGTTAGATACACCACCATCATGATCGGACTCACTCTTCTTGCTCGAAGCCAATACTGAAGACTCGTCGAATGTGACATCCCTGCAGATTAAGAACTTCTTATCCTCCAAGCAGTACAGACAGTAGCCTTCACTCCTTGTGTATATCCCAAGAATATTGCTTTCTTGGCTCTCGGGTCCAACTTACCCTCATTGACATGATAGTAAGCTTTGCATCTAAACACGCATAAAGTACTGTAATCTGCTGGTTTTTGGTCATCACCTTATATGGAGTCTTACAATCTATAGCCGGAGTTGGTGATCTATTAACCAAGTACTGTGCCATGTGTATAGCATCCGCCCACTATTCCTTGTCTAAATTGGCATTGGAAAGCATACATCTTGCTTTCTCAAGCAAGGTTTGATTCGTCATCTCTGCTAACCCATTCTGCTGCGGTGTGTTCCTAACAGTCCAATGTCGAACGATACCTTCTTGAGCACAGAAATCTTTGAAAGGTCCATAGGTATATTCAGTACCATTATCAGACCTCATCGTCTTTACTTTTCTGTATGTTCTGTTCTCTAAGTCTCTTTCCACTGCTTAAACTTTTCGAACACTTTATCCTTGGATTTAATGAAATACAGCCAAACATAATGTGTATAATCATCAATAAAAGTGGCATAGTACCTTGCTCCATTCTTGGAAGGAACCTGCTAGGTCCCCATACATCTGTATGCACATAGTCGAGAATACCTCTTGTCTTCTGCTTGCTTGTACTGAAGGTAACCCTGTACTGCTTGCCATAAACACAATGCTCACAGAAATCCATACTTGGCTTCTTCAAGTTCTTTAGTAATCTTTGAATGCTCAGTAAGGACAGGCCTTTCTCGCTCATATGTCCAAGCCGTATATGCCAAAGACGCGTGCTTTCAGACAAATCAGATATACTGACTGCTAAAGTCCCAGTCACAGTGCTTCCCAATAAGATATAAAGGTTATCCTGTCGGTTACCTTTCATTACCACTAAAGAACTACGAACGACCCGCAAGACTCCACCCTCGGCAATGAACTTGTTACCATTCGAGTCATGCGTACAAAGAGAAATAAGATTTTTTTTGAGGTCAGGAACTTGTCTGACATCGTTCAAAGTTCGCACAATTCCATCATACATTTTTACCTTGATAGATCCAATTCCAACAGCTCGACATGCATTGTTGTTGCCCATCAACATAGAACCACTATCTGTCGCCTTGTAGGAAGAAAACCACTCCCTCTTTGGACACATATGGTACGAGCATCCGGAATCGAGAATCCAACGGTCACTCATGTTGTTATGTGCCACCGAAAAATAGACTCCGTCACTATCAGCTTCTGAAGCACGGTTTCTTCATCACCTTCTCTCTTTGTCTTATTCTCTTTTTTCTTGTTCTTCTTTGGATGAGTATACTTATTTGCATAATGTCCTTTCTCATTGCAGTTGAAGTACTTCACCTTCTCAATAGGTGTTTTGGACTTGGATCTTGACTTTCTGCTAAAAGATGCTTTATCATTTGTCCTTCCTCTTACCGTCAAACCTTGGACTTGGCCTCCATCGTTTCCGCCATTAGATGCCAACCTCCGCACCTCATTAGACAATAAGGCACTCGTAGCTTCTTCTATAGAAATTGAGTCCTTCCCGTACAATAATATTTGAATAAGATTCTTATAAGAATCAAAATAATAGGATTAAGGCCAAACGATCATCTTCTTCATGTATGTCAACATTCTTCAAGTCAAAATTAATTCGATTGAATTTTGAAATATGATCCCGAATTGACGTACCTTCCTCCATCACTAGTCTGTAGAGTGAATTTAACCTATAAAGTCGGTTGGTAAGATTCTTTGTCATGTAGAGTGATTCCAACTTCAACCAGAGCCCAGCGGCGGTAGTTTCGTCCTTCACAGAGTACACGACATCCCTTTCCAAACACAGGCAAATAGCGGCACATGCTTCGAGATCTATGTCGTCCCAATCATCATCGGTTATGTCAGCGGGCTTCTTCGATTTTCTCCGTAAAGCCTTGTGAGCTTTTGAGATATGAGAACATCATTCATCTAGCTTTTCCAAAAGCCAAAATTGTTCTTTCCATTGAACTTCTCAATTTTATACTTTCCGATCCTGCTTTACGGAGCCATATCAAGAATCCACCTAATTAACTTTCTATGAGAACTTTGTCGAAAACTTTGCTAGACTCCCAAAGCTCTGATACCAATTTGTTGTGTCACAGCGGAAATAAACCCAAAAAACTCAGAGAAAATTCACAACAAAAATGACAATGATTTACGTGGTTCGGCCAAGATGCATACTTCCACAAATGAGGGTGATTTAGTTCCACTATGAAGAATAAAAGGAATTACAATAGCTCTGAACACTTCTCTCCTTACACTCAAGAACTCGATCTCTATCACAAAGATAGAAAAAAAACTCTCTCAAATTTTTGTGTTGAACTTATTCAACAACTTTTGCTCTCTTGTGTTGAACTTATTCAACAACTTAAGCACAATGAGATGTGTAAAGGAGCACCCGTAGACCCCTTTATATAGTATAGAAATCCAATCCTATGTAGGCTAAAAAAATACAATCCTATGTAGGATTACCACATATAATCAAATTCAATCTTATATAGGATTACCACATATATGGTCAAATCCAATCTTATATAGGATTACCATATATAAGGTCAAAAAGGTCATGGGCCTATTTTTGGACATTTTTTTCACAATGGCTCAAGGTCCATTCTCTTGTGCGAAGAGATTTACTAGTTACACACATAATGTGTATCTTTTCAAGACAATAAAGCAAGAGCTTGATTCTAACACTTAAATTAGTGGTGTATCAGTTAAAGCAATATCTATGAGCTTTGCGACAATCAAGGACAAAAAACCAGTTCCTGGGGAAGGAACTTATTATGGTCGTTTAACTGATATAATTGACATATCCTTTGGGTCGCAAGTTTGTACTTTTCAAGTGTGATTGGGTTGATTTCACCAAGGGAAAAGGTATTAAAACTGATAAGCTTGGGTTCACTCTTGTCAATTTCACACATTTGTTGGCATCTCAAAAGGAAGAACCATATGTATTGACATCCCAAGTCGAGCAAGTATTCTATGTTGAAGATCCTACTGATCCAGGATGGCATGTGGTTGTGAATAACAAGCCGAAAGACACTTTTGACTTAGGTGAAGACAATGAACTATTTGCCAGTAACCCATATGGTCACCAATACCAGCAAGTTGATGATGAAGAGAATGATGTCATTAATCTGGTGAGAGAGGATGTGATGGGAACAACTGTTGATTCACTTCCAAGGATGTCTTCTACCCAAGCTTCTACTTCTATCAACTTCATTAATGACAAAGATGAAATCTCTAATGAGGATGGAGGTCTGGATGGAAATGAGGATGAATAAGAAGATGAGGACGAATATGTTGATGAAGATGAAGATTCTGACCCTTAGATATCCTCTTTTTCTATATTTTGTCGTAGTCCTCAACCCTCATATATCATCTTTTTGTATTTATTGCTATGACACCGAATTTATTTGTAATTTAACTAAGAAATCTTACAACTCTTTGATATCTTACTCAATTTTTGTATATTGTAGGTTCAAAACAACAAGCTACTGGATGGAAGACTAAGAAACTCGACCATCTAAAAACACAAGGAAAGAAGCTAAATTAGAATGGTCAAAACATATCAAGCAAGGTACAAAACTTGAGTACGAACACATTGGTGTTCCAAATGGACTTAATTCTACCAAACTAGTAGCTTTTGTGGGAAAGTTAGCAAAAGATGGACATTACTTCCCGTTTGACGTTCATTCATAGACACATATCCCTGAATTAGGATCCCAAATCGATAAAATAAAAGATGAGATAAAGGTAACATAAATCTATCAACTATATCCTCCATGTTTTGTGTAAGAAGTGTATAGCTTGATGATGCATATATAATTGTTCTCTTTGTCTTTCTTTTTGAAGAATATTTTTCACTGGAATGAGGAATCCAACTATTGGTTAAGGAAAATTTTGAACGATAGGTGGAGGAAAAATTAATATAGACAAAAATTCAAACACTCTAGCCCATATTCATTCACCAATGTTGAGGAGTGGTATTCCAAGTGTCCACCTAAAGTTATTGCTAGTCAGTGGTAAAATATGGTTGAATATTGGCTGAAAATTGATTTCCAAGTATATAATTTTCTAGTTTTCAATAAGTAGTTCTAAATTGTGGGTTCTATTAATTTAATAATTTTCTTTTATGTGTGTGTGTATATATGTATGGTGTTATAATTAGTAATTGTTGATTTTTTTTGTCTGTTTTTACGTAGAAAATAAGTAAACATAACACAAAAATAGGGATCATTTGACTGATAATCACACTGCTCGTGCAAAATCATGCTTGAAGTATGCGAATGAGGTAGCTAGCATGCAAGCCAGACTTCTACTACATAAATCAGATTAACATGCTAAAAGTAATATGTAATTTTTCTTATACAGATAGAAGCTGAAACAGAAATAACAGCATCACGACATAAGATTTACATGAAGACACATAAGATGTCAAGCGAAGTGTCAAAAGAAAGAATGGTACTTCTTTAAATTATATTTCTATTATTTTATTGTAGTCAAATTCATATATTCGTACTTACAAAGCCAAATGGATGACCTAAAAAGGAAGGCAGTTGAAAATGATGCATCATTTGAAGAGTCACTTGATCAACTTGACAATGACATTTACTCACAAGTCATGGGACCGGAAAAAGCTGGGAACTGTCGTGGTATTGGCATTGGTGTGAAACCTAAGAAAAAAGGATCTGCAACCTCAAGCAACAATGATGAAGAGATTAGGGCTTTAAGAGAAGAAGTTGAACTATTTTATCAAGAACGTGAAGAGATATAAAGGGAATGCGAGGAACTGCAAAAGGCTCGTGAAGAGATGCAAAAGAGTAATGAGGAGATGAACAAGAAGATGGACAAGATGATAGATTTTTTTTCTCTACGCTCTGCTGGTCAGGTATATATATATATATATATATATATATATATATATATATATATATATATATTAAATCAAAGTTTAGTTGCATTAGGTAATCGGTTAAATTTTTAGTTCTACTTAACTAGTTAACTATGTTTTCAATCTTTTGTGTAGGATATCTTGTCATCGTTCTCAACCCAATACTAGGCATGTGATTGTGGTAAGTAGTTTAATAATTACAATCTCTGAAGTTACCATGCTTTTGTTCCACATTATTACAGTACCCTTACGTAATCTAATATCCAAAGTTTTTATTATATGCTCAATTTTGCTGGTATTTCATTTTTCCTGAAATGTCAAAAGTTTTAATTAAGATCCAAATTGAACAAGAAACATTAACCTATTGAATAGAAACCAATCTCCACAAGGGAGACTCAAATATTATCTTGTACTAGTAACTGAACATTCCAAAACAAACAAAAACTTTAACAGAAAAAGGTCATGGATCTTAAGCATATACTAATTAATGGCATTTTGTTTGTTCCTCAAGTAAAAAATAAAATAGAGGCAAAGCAATTTTATAAGCTTCAATAATTATTTTCTGACTATTTCTCTTACATCATGAGTTATATTTACTTCATTTGTTCAGGTACATATTCTTTTATTGTCTTCATTATTTTATGTCCACCTATCAAAATGAGGTTCAGTTAAAGTGCATGCCTACGTTTAGAGATAGGGTTTAATGTTGAATGTCTTCCTGAAGGATCTTTAATTAACATAGGTCATAGAGTTGGGTAGATTTTCAATAAATATTTAATGTTACAGAGCAGGTTTTCTCATGATATGATTATGCATATCAACAAAGAATTCTTTAAAGTTAAGAATTAGATAGATAGAAATAACATTAATGGGTTGGGGTCGTGTCGGGGCAGAACTCAGCCATGCTTCGGATTTCATCTTCTAAAAAATAACGGGTGTAGAATATTCTATATTGCAATTTATTGTCATTCCACAAACTTAAATAATTAAGTTGTGCTTCTGATTTCATCAGTAACCTTAGATTTTTCTCTCATGTTCTTAGGCATCCTGCTAGGGAGAACTTAAATAATTGATGATATATGTGTGTTTACTAGAGGATATAGTCTATATATAAGGAAGTTGGTGTCAAAATTTGGTTAAAACTTGTAGGAGCTCATTTGTCCTTAAATTGACTAACTCATTGTTGCAAGAAGCTTGAATCTTTCACATTCAAGTCTTGGTTCGTCCTACATGTGCCCCTTTCTTTTTCCTCACAAAATTTGGTTGAAACTTGCAGGAGATCATTTGTTCTTAAACTAATCTTTCACATTGATAATTTTGTTGAAGGATAGTATTCTCGTACTTCCAACAAAGGCACATAATTAGTTTTTTGTGTGTTTTCCAATGTACTGCTTTCAATCCTAACATGCATTGAAGTTTTTATAACAAGCTTAATATGTACCAGCTGCAACCCAGAATTAGTTTTTGAGCATCTCCTTGTATCTGGACTGGTATATTGTAATCAATTGGAGCAACTTAATTGGAATATAGATATTTGTTTTTGGATGGTTAGTCTCACTTTATTTGTGAGTGATGGTGGGTGGGTCCATGAGAGCTTTGCTTGCTCATGAAACAAAATTTATTCTTTTCTTTTTAAAGGGAGGTCTCAAGGACATCCAAGTACAAACACACCCTGACACAAGAAGATTTGGATTCTCTTTATAGATGTATCATTTTACAGTTGATGACATACATGAAATTGGTTCTAATTTGACTATTAATTTGAGTTAATTTTCTTAGCACCTAATGTATTCACCTATCAATTTCATTGTGATGAAGGTCATTTTGGATCGATGGAGGCTTAAGTAGTTCAAGTTGGACAAAGCATTTTGAAGAAAACAATATATACGTGGTCATCTTTTTGAAGACATGATGATACATACAATACATCTTTTTGGATATACACATGGTTATATGTTGTAGAAACTTAGTCAAAAAGTTTTTTTTTGGGAGTAAAGATTATATACATTTGACTTACGGTTATCAGGGTACTTCTTTACTTTTTGATGAGATGTATACATGACATTTCTTATTTTGAACATCATGTCATATTTTGAGTAGGCGCTCAATGGAAAACAAGTTGTAATGAATGATATATATATTATTCTAACAGGTTAATGTAAAAGCTATAATTTTGTAGAATTTGGTTATAAATGTGAACTTAGTTGGTTTATTAATGTTAATGAATATTGAATGCAGTGGGATTTTTAATGGAATTGGAATGAATGATATATGTATTATTCAGGTTGTTGTAAAAGTTAAATGAAGGGAGAAACAAAATAATTTTAATTTTCTTTAAAGTGGAACTTTTAGTGACGACTCAACCTATCTTAAAATAATATCCCTTATTGTGACAGATTTAATAGGCAAACATTTGGGGACAAAAAATAATCTGTCACAACAGATATGAACTTCTTGTGATGGAACAATCTGTCACAAATTTTTTTTTTGCCAAAAGAGGTTTTGTGACGGCATCTAAAGGCACAACAACTGGCCCGTGCCAAAAGAGCTTTTATGATGGTATTTCTTCTATTTGTGACAGTTTTTGGGTGTGCCAATAGGTCTTGTGTTTTGTAGTGTTTTTTATTAATGAAAGGCTACCTTTGAACTACTCTAATCTTCCACATTTGAATGTTATGTATCTAGATAATGCCTTAGGAGCGTTACAAACACAAGTAACGACTGTCAATAATATAAATCAGGTTATTCCATACTGAGGCGTCTGCTATATGGTTCTGCCTAAAAAAGGACGAAAAACCTATCATCTTTGGTAAAGTGGAACGTCATCAGGACCTCCCTCTAGCTGAACCAGAGCTCGATAACGGTAAATGCAAATATACCGCTATACCCTTCAAGCGAAATATCTCATCCAAAAGATGTGGTACAATTTGAATAGCGGTAGAGGCTTAAACTACGGCAAAGGTCGACACATTCCCCTACGACTTCTCGTTCCAAAGGGGAAGTCTCAAGACTACTACCACCGCACTCGCCGGAGGGTGGGCTATGTAACTCCTCCAATAACCCCAAAAAGTTTAGAGACTGAGGCTGTGGTGCATTCTCATTTATCTCAAGCTTCCACCTGGGACTCCGACACCAGTATCGATCCAATCTTCAAGGAAGTGTTATCGACCAACATGACATCTGCACATCCTCCCGAAAAGGACGATGATCAGATAGTAGAATTCTTCGAAAAAGAACCCTACTCAATGCCTAGAATCTCAATAGGAATCACATTTCGAGCAACGGAGTCCTCCCATTGGAGATGAAGTTGAAAAATTGACTTAGCGGATGGATCCTCACCTAAACCCATTTTTATTAGCAAAAGCCTATCAGGGAAAGATCGAGAATCCTTGGTACAACTTATCAAGGAATACATTATATCTTCTTATGGAGCAACGAAAACATGTCGAGGTTGGACCCACAAGTCGCAATACATAGACTTAACATCCTACCTAATGCTATGCCTGTTAAATAGCAACAACGATGCTTCCGTCCCAACGTCATGGATGCCATTGAGAAAGAAGTAGATAAAATCATAACAAGTGGGTTTATTCGCGAAAAACAACACCCTGACTGGGTACCAACATCGTTCCTGTTACCAAAAAAACAAAAAAATTTTTGGTCTGCATAGACTTCCGAAACCTCAATTCCGCTTGTCCGAAGGATGAGTTTCTTTTTTCGATCACTGACATTATGATCGACGACATATGTGGATTTGAACGCATGTCCTTCATGGATTCAAGTTAAAATTAGATCAAGATGTTCCCGGACGACGAAAAGCACACGTTATTCTGGACACCAAAAGGGATATACTTTATAAGTGATGTCCTTTGGATTAAAAAATGCAGGTGCAATATACCAGCAAGCTATGAGCACCATTTTTTGTAAACATCTCCGCAAAACAGTCAAATGTTATATTGATGACATTTCCATTAAAAGTCCCTCTCGGGGTGATCACTTGCAGGATCTGAGGACAGTCTTTGATCACGTACGGGTACATCAACTCAAGGTGAACCCAGCTAAATCCTTCCTTGGAGTTTCTAGCGACGAGTTCTTGGGTTTTATTATCACCGCAAAGGGTATCCACATTGACCAAAAAAAGACCAAGGCTATCCTTGACATGTGCCCTCAGAAGAATCTAAGAGGCCTACAAGGATGTATCGTATATATCAGAAGATCATAGCAAATCTCTTGAGACGATGCCAGCCCTTTACCAAACTTATATGGAAGGGAGTTTCCTACGTCCGAACCGAAGAATGTTAGAAGGCGTTCGACGACATCAAGGCTTACCTCACGAAACCTTCAGCCTAGTAGCGCCAGTGGTGGGTAAATAATTCCTACTTTATGTCCGACAATGGACCATTCTCTCGACGCCTTGCTAGCACAAAATAATGTTGCAGGCCATGAACAAGCCATCTACTACCTAAGTAGGACGATGATTGAGGCCAAACCTCGGTACAACCCTGTCGAAAAAGAGCACCTAGATTTGGTCTTTGTTATACAGAAGACTCGCCATTATGTGATAGGCCAGACGATCCATATCATCTTTCGAGTCAATCAACTCAGGGTCCTTATGACGAAGCCAGGAGCAGTAAACTTTCGATTAGCTACATAGGTAATATTGCTATCACCGTATGATATGGTATTTGTTCCACAAATAGCTATCAAAGGCCAAGCATTGGCTGACTTTCGGGCCGTACACCCGATACTGGAAACGTTAAAACTCTACGAGGACATTTCAGACGAGATATTAGAATCTAGAATAGCCGAAGAGAACCGTTTGGCGGATGTTATTCGATGGTGCCTCAAGAACAGGCCCTAAGGGTCATATCATTGTGGGAGTAGGGGTGGTCTTGGTTTCTCCAGACAACCTGATCATCTAGCTTGCCTATTCCCTTATAGGGCCATGCTTCAACAATATGACAGAGTACAATGCTCTCATTATTGGACTCCTATTAGCAAGACAATTGGGGGTTGAATACCTCGAATCCTTTGGCAATTTGAAACTTATTGTCAATCAGGTTCAAGGGCAATACGAGGTCCTTCACGAAGGCCTGCTTCTCTACCATAAAGTGGCCTTGGACATCATCTCTACCTTCACCAGGTTCTTAATAGAACATGTGCCTCGGCTACAAAATTTAGAGACTGATGCTCTGGCGGGCCTCGCCGCCTCCTCGACAGCTCCTGTTAGGACCCAATACTTTGTCATAGTGATCGGTCGAGAACTGGTGTGCCTCAAAAATAACTTATGCATGTGCCTAAACCTTACTATGCAGACAAATATTAATGTCAATGTCAGGGACTGGCAATTTTTGTTTATAGACTATGCAGTCTATGGAATCCTTCTAGATGACCTAAAGGTGGCGGTAGCCGTCAAAAGACGATCTATCCGATTTTACTATGATACAACCACCAAAATATTGTATTTCGTTCATATAACGGGCTTCTTTTCCATATTTATCAAACGAGGAGGCGATCGAAGCTCTTCGAGAAGCCCATGACGGTACCTGTGGACCTCATCAATCTGGTCCTAAGCTACAGGACCGACTCTGACGTATAGGCTATTATTGGCCCAATATGATAGCAGTCGCTATTGAATATACCAAGAAATGCTGTATTTGCCAGTAGCACGCTAACTTTAATCATCGACATTCGGAGTTCCTACATCCTACAGTTGCTTCTTGGCCATTTAAAGCTTAGGGAATGAACATAGTGGGTTCAATCACTCCTCCGTCCTCTAGAGGGCACCACTTTATTCTGGCAATTATCGACTTTTCTAAGTGGGCAGGAGAAGTACCTCTCACTGAAGTAAAAAGCTCAAACATGATTAGCTTCATCAAGCATCATGTTATCTACCATTTTGGGGTATCCCGAAGGATCATCTACGATAATGATCCGTAATTCATAAGTCATGTGTTCAGTATATTTTGTGATAAGAATTGCGTCCAAAATGTGGCATCAATTGCTTACAATCCGGCGACGAACGGATTGGCCGAAGCCTTCAATAAGACGATCGTCAAACTTCTCAAGAAAGTCGTGTCATCTAATAAATGTGATTGGTACAAGAATTTAGGTGAATGCCTTTAGGCCTACCGTACAACGATCTATACTCCTATGGATAATACCCTATTTTCTCTGGTGTATAGAAGCGAATAATTTATTCCCCTTAAAATCCAGGTCCTCTTATTATGCGTGTCCATCACGAATCAGCTCATGGATGAGGACAATCATCATCGCCGACTATAGGAGTTAGAAACACTTGATGAAAAATGTCTTCTGGCTCAACAGCGCATCAAGCTCTATCAGGCTCGTATTTCTGGACCTTTCAATAAGAAGGTCAAACAAAGAACCTTCCAAGTGGTTGACCTTGTCTTATTAGTTAGAAGGCCAATGGTGATGACTGACAAATCCGTCGGGAAGTTCGATCCCAAATGGGAGTCCCTTTGTCGTAGAGATGGGCACTCTAATGGTGCCTATCGACTCGCAAAACCGAATAAAAACTTGTTTATGATGACAATCAATGGCAAGTTCATAAAGAAATACTTGTTTGAATCCTACCAACATGTATTTCTATGTTACCATATCCCTAATAAGTCTCTATGAAACCGGCAATCTGGATACACATCTCTCGATCATCATATGTCTCTGGTGCCCAGCTGCTCTAAGACATTCCCTTATCATTTCTCCAGTAGAAAACATCCAAGTCCATATGACCTCTGAATTATTTTTTATATCCTCGCAGAGTTCTATCTTACATCTGAGTAAGATGACTCTAAATAAGTTTACCATGTCCATATTACCTTTGAGTAAACATTCTTATTTTGCTCTACATATAGAATATCCATGTCCTTATTATCTCTGAATTGTTTCCTGTGTCCCTACAGAGTTCGGTCTTACATTGGTCGTATAACCTATGAGTAAGAAAACTTTATTACAATTCTCATGTTTACCACATCAGCGTTACCTCTAAGTCAACATGCTTGCCAATCTAATTTCCATTATTATCTTAACTTACCAACTGTACCGAAAACTAAGGTACGTTCAAGCTGCTAAGTCTACAAAATCTTACACAGTTCATGACAAGAATGAATAAATAAAAGTTCTTTATTTCTTTTTCTCATAAAAAAAGGGACATATTTTATGAAAAAGCAAAATACAATAAAAAGAGCAAAAGAAAAGCTAAGCACCGGCACACAGCTCGTCGCTACGACATTTCAGAGCTTCTGCCCAAGACTGAACATTCACTAAAGCCCAACGTTTAGCCTCGTGGTTCATCACTTCTTTGTCTTTAAAGGCGACGATGTCGGCATGTTTGGCGTCCAGCTCTGCCTTCTTTTAGGGCTGCTGGGCTACATGTCGAGTAAGCTTCGTCGCCTCATGACTAGTGTGGCATGCTTGTCTTCCGCCTGCTGAGAATCAGCCACGAATTAGGATTATTGTTCCTGGAGCAGGCGAATCTTACCATCGACTTCCGCCACACGCTTACCTAAGATCTCTAGTAGACTGACTTGGGTCTCAATAGCAGCTGCAAGTTTATGCTTTTTAGCGCCGGCTTCAACCAGGTCATGTTCCAGAATAGCTCGACTGGAGAGTAAGCCGACTCAGCCTCAGTAACTTCAGCAATTAGCTGACTTTGTTCCTTTTCTAATTAGAAAGAGAGATCATTCTTTTGGAGGCTATGGAGTTTAGATAGACGATGGTCGAGCTCGCCAACTGACGCCTCCAATGCTTCAGCTATAACGTCATAACCTTGGTGAGACCTTATGGAGGCAACTTACTTGAGCGCTAAAGTCTTGGCCACTACAAAAGCCAAGCCCTACTCCAAAACTGTAGATACCCCCTCATCAAAATCTTGTAAAGGACTAAGATAATAAATTTCATATAGTCGTCCTCCTCGACCAACGTTTGAGGCGTCATAAGGGGCATCATCGAGAGTTCCATGGGAACTGGACGAACAGTGGAGTCAAAAATAGTATAACTCGATAGTGATACGATCTTCTGACATCCAATACTCGATGGAGTAGCAGCTACCATGCCAGTCCAACCTCCAGCAATCAAGGTGTTGGGGTTAGCCTCTTTCTGGGAAGACTCTGATCCAGGTTCCTTCGGGATCTCAGAATCAATAGGCTCGGGCTGACCTCCATTGGCACCAGAACTGGGGTCCACGGAGGGCAACGTCTCTAGTGAGATCGCGTTAATTACAGTTCCTAGGGAAATAGACGGAAACAGGGTCTTCTACAACGGGGGCCTCACCCTAATCAAGACCTGTTCTGAAGGACTCACCAAATATCAAGGCCTGTTGTTGCTGGCACAGGGTTGGACTCGATAGCGGGGTCGGTTCCTCCATACCGCCTTCTATAGCTATGGATAGGCGTAGGACTCGGTAGAGGAGCCGGTTCATCCATTTCGTTTTTTGTCATTGGGGTAGGCATAGGACTCGACAATGAAGCCGGTTCCTCCTTTTCGTTCTCATAGGACAACTCAGCAATGACCATCCCTTCAGCTGCCACGGACTGGTTGCCACCCTCGATCGTAGGTTCCTTATTAACAACCGTAACAGTGACATTAGAAACATAAGCCGGAGGGGGCAATTCCTGAGCCTCTTCTATCTCAACCTCGAGGAGGGCCTACAAAACTTTTCTCTCCAGAGGTTAGTCAGCAGATTCTTCAGCCACCATGTCAGCGCCAACAACAGATTTGTCTGTGCTCTGTGAAGATCTTGTCTGATACATATCTGTGAACAAGACATGATCATTACCACCATCAAAATACACAGTTATGTATAAACAAAAGTACCTAAGATGCTCGTTGACGACTGATTAGCATTCAATAACCTCAGTAGGTCGCCAAAGACATCCTCCGTATAGTTGAAAGAGGTGGGAGTATAGACCCGAATATTTTCATGTTGTTCTTCTTCACCCTGAGACTCCATAACCGGAGGGATACGCTCTCCGGAAGAGCTGACGACTTCCTTATCGAAAGATTCATGCAGGTCTCGCTTTGAAGACTTAGATTTTTTCTTCTTCGTACCCTACAAATAAAGGAAACACGATAAAATAAGGTGTCACTCATGTTTTTCGTTATATGTATTTTCAGTATACGTGTACGGACTCCCGATTCGTATTTTGGCTTGTCTAACTTGGTTTGGTCTTGGTTTAGATTGGCTTGGTTTATTTTGGCTTGGTTTGAACCAAGTTGGTTCAAGATGAACCCCCCCTTTATAACCCGACTACTTTCTCTCTTTCTTCATTATTTCTCATAACTTCTTCTTCTTCTTCTCCATTAAAACCTCTCCCCCTCCAAAGGCAAGTGCGAGTTTGCTTCATGGAGGAACTCCATTTTTGTTGTTCCATTATCTTCTCTATATGATTCTAAGGCTATTTAGTACTTGGTATTTTTGGTTTTGAAGGATTAGTTTTTGTAGATCTAAGTTTATGTAAAACTTGATTTTCTTGGATTTTGATCTCTCAAACTTCTTTGTTTTCAAGTTTTGATTGTTCCATGTTCGAGAGAATTCAATTTTACTCAAGTTAGACCTTTGAAAAATCCGGATTTCGATTTGTTTTGAGTGACTTATGATCTTGAAAAGTTTATGGGTTCAATGACTTGTGTTCTCGGATTGGGGAAGATGTATAATGCTGGGCGCATAGAATTGTTATGTGCCCACATCATGCTTCCTTGGGAGCATAGTTTTGTATGCATCCAAGTTCCCCATTACTCACTCAGGTGGGCGCATAGCCCCAAGGCCCTTCCGGGCTTGGGCGCATAGTCTTGTATGCGCATGAGTGCACCATGTCTCCTTCTTTGGATGCATAGACCCTGTCATACGCACACTTGTTATTGAGTGAGTCTCTTTACTTTCTCTAAGTCACCCTAACTTCACCCTTTGGGCGTATGCATGCAGGCGCATACTTGTGGGCGCATAGCTCCAGGTGCATGCCTTTCTAAAACCATTCTCGCTCCATTAAACCCCCCTGCCTCACTTATGTATATCGGCATATAGACCATGCACCCTGTCTCACTCCCGTGGGCGCATGCCCTTAGGCACATAGCCTTAGGCGCATGCCACTCTCAGTACATCCATCTTGGGTGCATGCTCTTTATAACACCCTATGGTTCTTAGTGTGGATTGTGATCTTGTTGTACTCTTTACTTGACTAGTCCTATAATATTATTTTCCATGTTGCACATATACTCTGAGCTTAAACACGATCTTGGTATGCCACGTACATTCTCTGAACAACTTCTTATAGTGGCTCGTCGTGGTGCACTTACATGAACACGACATGACAATGTGACTTTACATGATAACTCTTGATGGTGGTCCGTTGTGGCGCACCCTTGATAAGTAATCTTGATAAGTAACCTAACATGATAAATCTAGATATGTTGTTGCGACGATTATCTTGACTCGCTAAGTAACTCTTGTCTTGACACCAAGGATGGTTGTGCTTGTATAAGCTACATGTCTCATCTTGTATAATGTCTAGGACATGAATTCCTGATTTCTACGGTAATGGATTCGTACTGAATCTGGCTAAAATAATGACTAGATTGATCAAGTAGTCCATGAAGAGATTTTCCAGCTACAGGCAGTCCCGTTATCTGGGTGCTCTAATTAGACTTGTAGCCTACCGTCGAGTGGGACACATTTCCAGCACACAGTCGTATGTTGTACCCCTAAGTCACATAATCCAACTCTCTCTACTTATGACCGGATAACCTAGATTAAGACTGTAGGGCTTATGGCTGTTGGAACATCTCGATGCATCTTGTTAGTAACTAAGCTTGTGATAACCCTAGTTAGTTAAAGTAGCAAGCCATACTCATTGCTTGGCCGTGATTGATGGATGGAGTCTAATATGGTCTTCCCTAGACAAGGCCAGTACATGTTTATTTCAGCACATTACTATTATACTTTAATTTGTCAATAATTGGTCAGAGACTAAGTTCTGTTCAGGTGAAGGGTTACAACCCCGGTCTTTGTTTGGTTTACGGGTTGTAACTAGGTTACTGGAATAGTCCTTTAGTTATCTTATCGTTTATCGCCTTGTTTCTCTAACTCATGTCTTTCATTATCATTGATTTATTTATGTGTTAATATGCTGGTTTTCATTCTTAAGTGAAGCCTCCCTTGTGGCACTTGCTCATTCTGGGGTATGACCCAGCTAGTTTTGTATGGCCAGATTTCAGAGTAGCACCCAAGGATCTTCCAATTTTCTAGCCAAATGCTGAACACTAGGCGCAACCCTGACAACGAGTGGGTTTTATTTAACTCTTCCACTCTATTGTAAATTATTCTTTTGAGGAGTTTAGCCCTCGAGCAAGTGTTAGATCGTGTTAAAATTTTATTCATGTCTGCCGAAGGGCTGTAACATGATTGACAAATCCTAGGATTGATCATATATGACTTAAACTCTTGTTAGTCTTCGCATTTTGTATGACTAGCTTCATGATCATCTGAATATGTAATGTATGGGATGTCTTACTCTATATGTCTGATGATCTACCATCTTGTTACATTTGCTTATTTATTTGAGATTGAGACACTAGGCTTGTTCTGGACCGTTTCTGACTGTTGACTTGTAGTAAAACCCTCATGCATCTAAACAGCCATGACCATACATCGAGGTGGGTTACACTTCAATGTACGTAGCTGACTGTGTCTGTCCCCCTCTCTCTAGTATTCTGGATCTGGGGCGTGAGATGGTTTAAGTGGTGGCCCATACAGGTCTTGCAAATCAAGATGAGTGAGGGTTTAATGGGATAGATGTCTCAATCAGCACTCGCCCTTGATCTTTACTCGTGTCTTCTAATCTTTTCGAAATCTTGACCTGATCACATGCTTATATCATCGATCTATCATGGTCCTTCCTTATTGTTCCCCACGTCGTTTCTTCAGCGACATTGTTCCTTTTCCTACCGATCATCAAGGTGGAGCACCTCCAGAGAACCATCAGCAACCTGAAGACCAAGCCCAGCACTCTGGAGCAGCCTCTTGAGTCATGCCTACCGGGTATCCAGAGCCCCAGTTCAGCCAGTCCAGCCTACAGAGCCTGACAATGGAACCCTGGTGGGACTCATCAAGAAATTGCTTGCTTCTCAAGATCGTCGGGGCGATGCCCTGCACCAGATAGTGCAAGATGCCATGGACAGAGTTGGTTACTAAGGGAACAACACGACCAACAGCTTCAAGCGTCTGAACCCTCCTTTCTTTGACGGCAGTGAAGATGCTATCGCTGCTGATGCGTAGCTTCAGGATATAGAAGTTATCCTGGAGGCAGCTAAGATTCCTAAGGAAAAGAAGGTGGACGTTGTGCGCTGCAATTATTGGACTTAGCCCGTAGGGCGATGCTAGCAGTTGGATTATCGACACCTGTCTTATGGGCGGTACTCAGCAATAAGTTCTAGACCAAGTACTTCGACACAGTAGCTCGATATGATCTGCAGACGAGATTCACCAATCTTAAGCAGATGGGTAGGACGGTCGATGGATATGCGGCAGAGTTCTCTAGACTCAGTCGGTTTGAACCCACCTTGGTGGTAACCGAATTGGATTGAGCCCAGCAATTCCAGCAGGAACTCCACCTAGAGATTATTATATCAGTGGAGCAGTTTAAGCACTAGACCTTTGATGTCGTCTTACGAGCAGCGAAGAGGCATGAGTATACTTCGCAGATGATTGTAGATAGAAGTGGAGGACGAAAGATGTCTCATGGGCATATGTTCCAGTGTTCAGCACCAGTCCCGACAACTAGGGCTTTGACTATTGGAGCTCCTAGAAGGGCGACCACAGCTTCGTCGGTTCATCACTCGACGCCGACTTATCCTCAGCAGCTGAAGCAGAAGCAGTCTTCCAGAATGGGCTGCTCTCATTGTGGGTAGCTAGTGCATATGGTATCAGAATATCGTAGAGCACAGAGATAGTACTTGGCTTGTGGGGTACCGGACCATAAGATAGGGTCCTGTCCGAATAGAGCCAGTTCATCATCATCAAATCCAACTAGTCTATCGGTTAGGGGTCCATCACCAGTACAGTGGCAGCACCAGCATCCGAGGCCATTGCCGCCTCAGGCTCAGTAGTATGCCCAAGCTTAGATTCAGAACCGGCAGAGAGGTTTTCAAATAGAGGAGACCAGCCCCAAGAGGACAAGGTCAGGCTTTGGCCCTGACCGTAGCAAAAGAATTGGCATCAGGTGAGGTGGTGGCAGGTACCATTCTCGTCAACTCTTTTTCTAGCATTAGTATTATTTGATTCGGGTGCATCGCATTTATTTATGTCTACACGATTTGCAACACGAATAGGACTAAGCCCGAGTCATTATCAGTAAGGCTCAATATATTTACTGGTAATGGTGATGTGGCAGTAGATAGAGTCTATTTCTCGTATCGAATCGTAGCTAGCGGTTTCCTGCTAGGTTGATAGAATTTTCGATGGCCGACTATGATGTAGTCCTAGGAATGGATTGGTTGAATGATGAATACGCAAGAATAGACTACCATATTGGCAGGATTATTTTTGGTATTCCTGACGAACTGGAGTTTTCATTTTCCAGAGGCGAAGTAGAACCTTTTCCACCAGTATTGCGAATGACAGTAGCAGTAGCAGTTCAGTTTTCCAGAGTAGTAGAAGAGTTTCCTGATGTATTTTCCGAAGAGTGTCCAAGCAAGCCCCCAGAGAGTGAGAGAGAGATAGAGTTCACCATTGATTTGCTTCCAGGGACGGTACCAGTGTCAGGGGGAGTCTACAAGTGGCACCTTCAGAGTTAGAGATCTTGTACAAGATGATTGAAGAACTTAGAACCAAGGGATTCATTCATGCTAGTAGATCACCTTGGGGAGTCCCGATACTTCTTGTAAAAAAGAAGGATGGTACGTCAAGATTATGTGTTGATTACCGTACCTTGAACTCTGTAATAATCAGGAATAAATATCCTCTACCAAGGATAGATGATTTATTTGACCAACTCAGCGGAGCGGCAGTATTCATGAAGATTGACTTACGGTCAGGATACCATCATATCAGAGTCAGAGAGCAAGACCTCTCGAAGACAGCATTTAGATCTAGATATAGACATTAGGAGTTCCTTGTTATACCATTTGGAGCGACCAATGCGCCTGTCGTATTCATGGACCTCATAAATCGTATCTTCATGCCCTATTTGGACCAGTTCGTGATAGTGTTTATAGATGACATCCTAGTCTATAACAAGAATGAGGCAGAACATGAGTAGCATCTTCGCGTGGTTCTTTAGATTCTCAGATAGCACCAGTTGTACACGAAGTTTAGTAAGTACGAGTTTTGGCTGGATCGTATCTCGTACATAGGTCACATCATTACCGGAGGTGGAGTGGAAGTAGACCCCCAGAAGATAGTGGCCATAGATACATGGCCAGTTCCCAGTACCGTCGCAGAAGTTCGGAGTTTCCTAGGATTGGCCGGCTATTATCGACGATTTATTTCAGGCTTTGTTTGGATTTCAGTGCCCATGACGCGGTTGACCCGTAAGGATATGTAGTTTGCTTGGACAGCAGTGTATCAGAGTTCATTTGAGAAGTTGAAGCAAGGATTGATGACGACACCCATTCTCATGCTTCCAGATGGGACTGGAGGATTTTCAGTTTATTGTGACGCTTCCGGCAAGGGATTGGGATGTGTCTTGATGCAGCACAGTAAGGTACTAGCTTATGTGTCACGTCAGCTTCGTGATCATGAGAGAAATTATCCAACCCATGACTTGGAGTTAGCAGCGATGGTTTTCGCAATTAAGCTTTGGAGGCATTATTTATATGGAGATCGGGTGGAGATTTTTACCGATCACAAGAGTCTTAAGTATGTGTTTACCCAGAAGGATCTTAACATACGTCAGAGGAGATGGCTAGAGCTACTTATGGATTATGATATCAACTTGCAGTATCATCTTGGGAAGGCCAACGTTGTTGCAAATGCATTGAGCAGAAGAGCCAGAGTTTATTTTCTAACAGCACAGCCAGAGTTGTTGGCAGATCTTCAGAAGATGGGTATTGAAGTTGTTCTTCCCACCAATATGGCATTGATGGCTGGTATACAAGTTCAGTCCAGTATAGTTGAGAGGATTAAGTTAGCTCAGTCAGCAGATTCTAAGCTTCAGCGACTTAGGGCAGAATGTGTAGCAGGACAAAAAGCAGAGTTATGTATTCATGAGGATGGTACACTTCGACGTGGAAGGTGTCTTTGTGTACCCAGTAGTGATATCAGGCAAGATATCATGGCAGAGGCTCATAGTTCGCAGTATTCGATTCATCCTGGCGGCACGAAGATGTATCGTGATATCCGACATCATTTTTGGTGGAATGGGATGAAGAGGGTGATATCCCAGTTTGTCTCTCATTGTTTAGTTTGCCAACAAGTTAAGGCTGAGCATTAAAGACCAGCTGGACTTCTTCAACCTTTACCGATACCATAATAAAAATAGGAGCACATTACCATAGATTTTGTAATTGGGTTACCTAAATCCCTAGCTGAGAGATATGTTGTCTGGATTATAGTTGACAGACTCACCAAGGTAGCTTATTTTATCCCTTTCAGAATTGGCCAGTCGACGGATCAGCTTGCAAAAATGTACCTCAGGTAGATTGTCAGATTGTATGGAGTGCCATTTAGTATCATATCAGACAGAGATTCAAAATTTACATCGGACTTTTGGCGGAGTCTTTAAGGGAGCTTGGGGACTCGTCTCAAGTTTAGTTCAGCTTATCATCTGCAGACAGATGGTCAGTCAGAACGGACGATCTAGATTCTTGAAGATATGTTATCGTCATGTACACTCGACTTTGGTGGTTCGTAGGAAGATCACCTACATCTCGTAGAGTTCATCTATAACAAAGTTTCCAGGCCAGTATCTAGATGACGCCCTTTGAAGCCTTGTACGATAGAAAGTACAGATCTCCGTTAGCATGGAATGATATAGGCGAGAGACAGATGCTTGGTCCAAAGATGATTACACCGACTATTAAGGTGATCAGACAAGTCAGAGATCATCATCGAATTGTGCAAGACCGCTAGCGTCATTTGGCCGATTCTCATCGGCGTCCCCTCGAATTTTCTATCGACGACCATGTATTCCTTAGGATCTCGTCTACTCGTGGCGTCATTTATTTTGGCGTACAGGGAAAGCTTAGTCCTAGGTATATAGGACCGTTCGACATTCTAGAGTGGGTAGGTGATATGTCCTATCGTCTCGCTCTTACGCCATCGTTACGTGAGGTACATAATGTCTTCCATGTATCCCAATTACGACGGTATATCCCGGATCCGAGTCATGTCCTAGATCATTCAGAATTGGTTATTGGTACTAATCTTTCGTATGAGGAAGGACCCATATCCATATTAGACAAGATGAAGAAAATACTCAAGAACAAGACTATTAGTTTAGTCCGTGTTGCTTGGGGTCATCACTCTTTGGGTTAGTTAACGTAGGAGCGAGAGGATGATATCCAATCGCGATATCCACACCTATTTGACTCATAAGGTATAATATCTTCCTTATGCCTTATGTTTTTAATTTCTTACTTGTATGAATGATTGCTTGATTAACTGCTAGTCGTAGATTGTCTGTGATTAGTATAGCTTGCCCCGACATCTCTAGCATCTTGATTAAATTCCGAGGATAGAATTCTTTTAAGGTAAGCAGGGTGTCACTCCTATTTTTTGTTATACGTATTTTCAGTATACGTGTACGGACTCCCGACCCGTATTTTGACTTGTCTAACTTGGTTTGGTCTTGGTTTTAATTGGCTTGGTTTATTTTGGCTTTGTTTGAACCAAGTTGGTTCAAGATGAGCCCCCCTTATAACCCAACTAATTTTTCTCTCTTTATTATTTTTCATAACTTCTTCTTCTTCTCCATTTAAACCTCTCCCCCTCCAAAGGCAAGTGCTAGCTTGCTTCATGGAGGAACTCCATTTTTGTTGTTCTATTATCTTTCCTACATGATTCTAAGGCTATTTAGTACTTGGTATTTTTGGTTTTGAAGGATTATTTTTTGTAGATCTAAGTTTATGCAAAATATGATTTTCTTGGGTTTTCATCTCTCAAACATTTTCGTTTTCAAATTTTGATTGTTCCATGTTGTAGAGAATTCAATTTTACTCAAGTTAGACCATTAAAAATGTGGATTTCGATTTGTTTTGAGTCATTTATGATCTTGAGAAGTTCATGGGTTCAATAAACTTGTGTTCTCGGGTTGGGGAAGATGTACAGTACTGGGAGCATAGAATTATTATGCGCCCACTGCACGCTTCCTTGGGAGCAAAGTTTTGTTTGCGCCCAAGTTCCTCCTTATTCACTCCGGTGGGAGCATAGCCCCAAGGCCCTCCCTGCCTTGGGCGCATAGTCTTGTATGCGCACCAGTGGACCATGTCTCCTTCTTTGGCCGCATTGACCCTGTCATGCACACACTTGTCATTGAGTGAGTCTCTTGACTTTCTCCAAGTCACCCTGACTCTACCTTTTGGGCACATGTATACAGGCGCATACATGTGGGCGCATAGCTCTAGGTGCGTGCCTTCCCAAAACTATTGTCTCTCCATGATACTGTCCCTGTCTCACTCATGTATGTGGGCACATAGACCATGCACCCTGCCTCACTCATGTAGGTGCATGCCCTTAGGCGTATAGCCTTGGGCACATGCCACTTTTAGCACATCCATCTTGGGTGCATTCTCTTCATAATACCCCGTGGTCCTTAGTGTGGATTGTGACCTTATTGTACTCTTTACTTGACTAGTCCTATAATATTATTTTCCATGTTGTACATGTACTCTGAGCTTAAACACGATCTTGGTATGGCACGTACACTCTCTGAACAACTTCTTAATAGTGGCCAGCCGTGGTGCACTTACATGAACACAACATGACAATGTGACTTTACATGATAACTCTTGATGGTGGTCTGCTATGGTGCACCCTAGATAAGTAATCTTGATAAGTAACCTAACCTGATAAATATTGATATGCTATTGCGACGGCTATCTTGAATCGCTAAGTAACTCTTGTCTTGACACCGTGGATGGTTGTGCTTGTATAAGCTACATGTCTCATCTTGTATCATGTCTAGGACATGAATTCCTGATTTCTACGATCAAGGATTCGTATGAATCTGGCTAGGATTATGACTAGGTTGATCAAGTAGTCCATGAAGAGATTTTCCAGCTATAGGCAGCCCCGTTATCTGGGCGCTCTAATTGGACTTGTAGCCTGCCTTCGAGTAGGGAACATTTCCAGCACACCGTCATGTGTTGCACCCCCAAGTTACCAAATCCAACTCTCTCAACTTGTGACCGGATAACCTGGATTAAGACTGCACGACTTGTGGCTGTTGGAACATCTCGATGCATCTTGTTAGTAACTAAGCTTATGATAACCCTAGTTAGTTAAAGTAGCAAGCCGTACTCATTGCTTTTTCGTGATTGATGGATGGAGTCTAGTATGGTCTTGCCTAGACAAGGCCAGTACATGGTTATTTCTGCACATTACTGTTATACTTTACTTTGTCGATAATTGGTTAGAGACTAAGTTCTGTTCAGGTGAAGGATTACAATCCCGGTCCTTATTTGGTTTACGGGTTGTAACTTGGTTACTGGAATAGTCTATTAGTTATCTTATTATTTATCGCCTTGTTTCTCTAACTCATGTATTTCATTATCATTGATGTATTTATGTGTTAATATGCTGGTATTATTTCTTAAGTGAAGCCTCCTTTGTGGCACTTGCTCTTTCCGGGGTCTGACCCAGCTGGTTTTGTATGACCAGATTTCGGAGTCGCACCCGAGGATCTTCCAACCTTCCAGCCAGATGGTGAACACTAGGCGTAACCCTGGCAATGAATGGATTTTATTTTGCTCTCCCACTTTATTATAAATTATTCTTTTGAGTTATTTAGCCGCCGATCAAGTGTTAGCTCGTGTTAAAATTTTATTCCTGTCTACCTAAGGGCTGTAACATGATTGACAAATCCTAGGGTTGATCATGTATGACTTAAACTCTTGCTAATCTTCACATTTTGTATGACTAGCTTCATGATCATCTGAATATGTAATGTATGGGACGTCTTACTTTATATGTCTGATGATCTACCATCTTGTTATATTTACTTGTTCGCTTGAGAGTGAGACGCTAGGCTTGTTCTTGACCATATGTGACTGTTGGCTTGTAGTAAAACTCTCATGCATCTAGACAGCCATGACCGTATATCGAGGTGGGTTACACTTTAATGTACGTAGCTGGCTGTGCCTGTCCTCCGCTCTCCAGTATTCTGGTTCTGGGGCGTGATAGAAGAAAGACCACTTTATCCTTTATAATGGATACTAATCTATTTACCTTTATGGAGAAGGCTCTTTCATTTTCTCTACGGGAAAGGAAAGAGCTATTATGGCCCCCGACTAGGACATCAAGACCTTCCTTGGCCTTTTCGGCACAGAAGGACCCGCTCCTGTTGAAGGACGCCTCTTCAGCCGACTATTCGTAGACTCCTCCAGCAGCTCCTCTGTCCTTACCACTGTGACAGTTGTCGGTACAGGAGCACCCGACGGAAGATATGTCCAAGCCTTCATGATCGTGTCCAAGGATGCCTCGAGCTGGGTACCGACGATAAAACTCTTTTTCCTATTATAATCGGGAGCTAGAGTGTTCGTCGAACAATAGAGCTTTACGGCGGAGTATAAAATCTGGGGCCTGGGATTCAGAAGTGTGGCCGTAAAGCACACCCCTGTACACCCAGCATTATAGTGTTGCCAAGCTCGGGCTTCAGCTAGCAGGCTTCCGATGTATCCCAGGCAGGTACTCGGGTTTTCCAACATCAGCTGACTATAGCCGAACTAACGAGCAAAGCGGCTTGGCAGATACGGCTCGAGGAAGGCGTGGTTCCTGTTCCGATAAACCAAATGAGAGGGTCGGATGTACTGCAACTAACACAAACCCCACATCGATAGGGTGGAAGCATCTATGCCCATATCCTCCAACTCTTCACCAGCTTCAAAACCCAAATAAATTGGGCCAACCTTGAAAATGTCCCATCCTTGGAGATAAGACAGAACCTTTCAACAAATAGGGACACTGCTATGCAGCCACTTCCTTCTACAGTAGTGGCGGACAAGGGCATCTCCCTCGAGGTGGCACTCTTCCAAGCCAGGGCTCATCATATTAGGGTGTTGTAGTATCAACTATCCTATTAAGTAGTGGTAAAGCAGCTCTACCTGGGGAAAATTCCCACTTCTGACATATATATTGAGAATATTCTCTACAAACTCCCGTAGACCCGGCTGAAGGTTGCATAATACCATGGAAGCAGGGCCAAACGACGGCCAAATGCCAGCTTCATAGCAGACAGGATAAAGTTTCGGGTCACCCTCTCCACAGATCCTGACCCACCATGGAATACATAGTCCTGGATCTATATCATAAGATAGGTAGCTAGCACAATCTTCGGAGACATCTTATGCATGTCGTGCCTGAAGTAACTGTAAACATTGTCATCCGATGTCCTGTTTTCATCTTTTCGCATATTCCTTTCACCAAAATCCTTTATTTGAGCGGTAATCACATCACGTGAGGATCCCAGAGAAGTGGTGATATAAAGCTTTTTTGGATCATCATTATGTTAGGTAAGGATGTAATCCCTCCAAGCAGTTACATGGAAGGAAGCCCTGGTCCTGTCGTTCCGCTGACACACATGGTGGTTGCATAACAGTTCCTTATACACCGATATCATTTTCGAATCCTTCATATCTAGGTTAAAGTGATCCTCATGGTTGGGAAATACTCCTCATATGGTTCAGTATCCCAAGGGAGTTTCAAAACTTTAAACATTTTATGGAGCGCCAAGCCCAACTCCCATCCTAGTGTATCAAACGTCCCGGTATGAGGATTATACAGCTTAAGAAGAGCTAAGAACATATGCTGGTTCATCTTCGTGCCAGCCTGGGTAGCCTGTATGGCATATTACAGACCCAGCTTATTGAGATCCTCTTTGTACTTTGTCAGGATTTGCAAAGTCAGATCATACCACTTTGGCACATAATTGTGCCAAACTTTAACTCGAAATTTGCCCTTCGAGTACGTGATCCTGGCCGCCAGCATAAGATTTACGAACGTCGAAGCACTGAAAGCAAAGGTGTTGTTGGGCACATCACTGAGCAGGCACTGAGACGTAAAACTCGTAGAGAGTAAGACATCCTACCTTGCACGAAGGTAAAAATGTCTTTCTGGTCAAAATTGGAGTCAATCTTGAAAGTCCCCGTAACTGCTCCTTCATGGGTTGGGGTAAGCTCCCAGTTCATCCTTCTCTTCGTGGCTAAACAAGTGAATGCGGACAACGATAGCTGGCGCTCGGTCTTTGACACGTACATATGAAGACCCTTAGCGTCAAAGAACCAGTCCTCCCTTATCTTCAGGATCTTTGCTTTATAGGAGACCAATCTGTCCCCAAACATAAACTGGGGTGTCAGATTAAAAGTATCAGCATTTCCAGCAATGGGGATTAGGCCCCTCTCCATCATAGCCTGGAAGAAAACAGAGGGTTGTTCCTTGATCAACGCCATCCTTTTCGTTGACTAGTCTAACATAATTACAGCCTTGATGGGATTGACAACTTCTTCATTGAAGTCCAGACTCATATGGCAGAGAGAATATTCAAAAAGAATATCGTCCAGTCTAGGCAAAGTCATAGACACTATAAAAGGGCAAAAACAAAAGAAGTTAGCAAAAATATGATCTTTTTGAAGAATTACAAAAAGACATGCGCACATTGGCATCAGCGCATCGGGAGCAATACGCAATCAATGAAAGCTGAGCCTTGGCACATCTTCAGGACCGAAGTCCATGGGCATTGGCAAAGTAAAGCTTCGACGCATCTTCAGGACCAAAGTCCATGCACGTCAGCAAAAGTAAAGCTTCGGTGCATCTTCAGGACCTAAGTCCATACGCGTTGGTAAAGTGAAGCTTCGGCGCATCTTCAGGACCAAAGTCCATGTACGTCGATAAAGTAAAGCTTCGACACATCTATGCACATCTTAAAGTGAAGCTTCGATAAATCTTTAGGGCATAGCTCTATAAGCTATGCCCATGCACTTCAGCAAAGAGGTTGGTCGGCACATGTTCCAGATGGTCGTCCATCCAAGCGCCTGACCATGTACAAAGTGTTTGTGTGTTCGAGGTCGGCGGCGACCTCGATGGGCTTCTTGCCCTTGCCCTTGCTAGCAGCGACGACCTTAGGAACTCTGGGAGCTTTGGAAGCCATCACACATAGAAGAGAGGAAGAGTTAGGGTTTTAGAGATAAAAAACTTTGAAGAAATAAAAGCTCAAGGAAGAGAGTAGAAAAATCTCTCTCCCAACCCAAACACTATTTATAGGCTTGGGGAAGCGCATGGCCCGATAACGTATGACGCTTCGAAACCCGTGTGAGGAGATGACATAAAATCTCCTTAAAGATTATCACTAAAACCAAGGTATTATCATTAAAGTAGACAGGTGTCACGTCCCAGAACCAGAATAATAGAGAGTGGGGGACAGACACAGCCAGCTACGTACATCAAGGTAGAATCTACCTTGATATACGGTCATGGCTGTCTAGATACATGAGGGTTCAACTACAAGCCATCAGTCTCTTATGGTCATGAACAAGCCTAATGTCTCAATCTCAAGCAAGTAAGTAAATTTTACAAGATGTTAGAGCACTAAATATATAATAGTAAGGCGTCCCATACATTACATATTTGGATGATCATGAAGCTAGTCGTACAAAAGGTGAGGACTAGCAAGAGTTTCAGTCATACATGATCAACCCTAGGATTTGTCAATCATGTTACAGTCCGTAGGCAGATAGTAAGTAAATTTGCAAACGAGCTAACACTTGCTCGGCGGCTAAACGTCTCAAAAGAATAATTTTACAATGGAGTGGGAGAGCCAAAATAAAAACCTACTCGTTGCCAAGGGTTACGCCTGGTGGTCACCATCTGGCTGGAAGGTAGAAAGATCCTCTGGAGATGCTCTGGTATCTGGCCATACAAAACCAACTGGGTCAGATCCCAGAAAGAGCAAGTGCCACAAAGGAGGCTTCACTTAAGAACTAAAACCAGCAATTAGCACCAAATATAATTATATAATAAAAGACTAAAAATATGGAAAATCATGATGATATATGATAAGATAACCATGGGACTATTCAGATAACCAAGTTACAACTCTTAAACCAAACAAGGACCGGGGTTGTAACCCTTCATCTGAACGGAACTTGGTTTCCCACTATTTATCGATAAAGTAAAAGCATAAGCAATCAGATCATGTAACAAGCTTGTACAGGATTAGGAAAAGATTAGACTATATTAGACTCCATCTAATCAATCACGGCCAAACAATAAGTACGGCTTGATACTTTAACTAACTAGGGTTATCACATGCCTAGTTACTAGCAAGATGCAATGAGATTGTTCCACAGCCACAAGACCTGCAGACCATCCAGGCTATCCGGACGCAAATTAGAGGTTGAATTCATACAGGTACATCTTCCAGAAAATGCATATACCCTTAGGGAGCTTGAAGGGTGCAACACATGATAGTGTGCTGGAAATATGCCCTACTCGACGGCAGGCTACAGATCCCATGATGGGGTACCCAGATAACGGGATTGCCTGTAGCTGGAAAATCTCTTCATGACTACTGGATTACCCCAGTTATTAGCCTTAGTCAGTTTCAGTCGGTACCCCTGACCGTGGTACTCAGGGGTCCCTGTCCTAGATATGATG
This sequence comes from Iris pallida, assembly GCA_029216955.1. Classification (NCBI taxonomy): domain Eukaryota; kingdom Viridiplantae; phylum Streptophyta; class Magnoliopsida; order Asparagales; family Iridaceae; genus Iris; species Iris pallida. Next base: position 1,360,007 of record JANAVB010010198.1, on the reverse strand, counting down.
CGAGACAATACTGGTTCATTTGTACAAACACAATCGTCCATGGTGTCCAGGCCATTCATTCTTGTCATGTCATGCTAGCCGTTGCAACAGCATTCAATAGTTCCTATCATGCTTATTAGTCATGTCTTACCATGTCATGTCATGTCAGTTACTTGTCATACCATGCCATGTACAATTATCAGTCCAATCGTGTCAATCAAGTAAAGGTTATCAAGTCCGTGACAACAGGGTACAAGCACAAAAGGCATACGGGTACTTATAGAGGTGCAAAAGCCTCTACGCGAAAGAAACTACTCTAGGCTGGGGGGCCGAGCGTAAAATGGCTTTACGCGAGCAAGACCAATGAAGGACCCCTCTACGCGAGCAAGTACTCTACGCGAGCAGCCCTCTACGCGAGACTCTACGCACGCGAGCGGAACTCTACGCAAGCGAAACTCTACGCGAGACACTACGCACGCGAGCGCCCGAGCGAGACTCTACGCATGCGAGAATCTGAGCGAGGCTCTACGTACGCGAGCACCCGAGCGAGACTCTATGCACGCGAGAGTAGCCCCTGCGTAGAGCTCGAATGAGCTCGGCGTAGAACGGATTACGCGGGCATGAAAGGCGTGTGCGTAAAAAAGGAAAATGCTACGCTGGCACGTATAACGTGGGCGTAAAGAAAGTCATTACGCGAGAACGTATGAACGTGCACGTAAAAGGCTCATCTTCTCCCCAAGGTCAGGACTTGCAGCCATGGAGACTCAAGAACTCAAGGAACCCCATCTCGGCTAAGACTTGGTGAAATCCAGCCATTCAAAAGCCAAACTTGCGTAAAATCGAAATTCCCACCACATGGAACTCTCCATTTTCGAAAACAACCAAGTTCAGTAGATCAAAACCATGAAGATAAAAAATACTAAAACTTAGATCTACATAAAATAAACTATGGAAATTAAAAATACTTAGTACTAATGTGTCTTAGAATCTCGTGAGGAAGACAATGGAACAACAAAATTGAGTTCCTCCATGGAGCAAGTTGCACTTGCTTACTGCAGGTGGTCGGTGGAGAAATGAAGAAGAAAAAGAGTAGTAATGGGAAATGAATGAGGAAAAAGAAGGGTTGTTGGGTTAATAAATGGGGGATGGTAGTAGATAGGGGTTAGCATACTAACCCAAACCAAACCCAAGCAAGCCGAATCCAACCGAACCCGATGCATGCCCCAGCCAGAATAAACCCTACACGAGCCATGAAATGCCAACTAACCTATGCCAATGCAAGAAACCCAAGACTAGCCAGCCAGGACAAGTCAAAATACGGGTCCGAGATACGTACACGTATACCAAAATATGTATAACGAAAACCGAGGGTGACAACTCTACCCACCTTAAAAGAATTTCGTCCTTAGAATTTAATCAAGAGGCTAGAGATGTCGAACAAGCTACACTAATCACAGGCAAGATATAAGTAAGCAATCAATCAAACAATCAATCATGCAAGTAAGAAATCGAAGGCATGAGGCATAAGGAAGACATTATACCTCACGAGTCAAACAGGTCACGATATCTTGATCTGATGTTATCTTCACGCTCCCACGTTGACTCACCCAAAGAGTGATAACCCCAAGCAACACGGACTAACTTGATAGTCTTGTTCTAGAGTATCTTCTCTCTTCAGTCCAATATGGATACGGGTCTCTCCTCATACAAAAGATTGGTACCAACAACCAATTTCGAATGATCAAGGATATAACTCGGATCTGGGATATACCGTCGTAATTGGGATACATGGAAGACATCATGCACCTCATGTAACGACGACGGGAGAGCGAGACGATACACATCACCTACTCGCTTTAGAACGTTGAATGGCCCTATATACCTAGGACTAAGCTTTCCCCGTATGCCAAAACGAATGACGCCACGGGTAGGCGAGATCCTGAGGAATATATGGTCGCCGACAAAAAATTCAAGGGGATGCCGATGAGAATTGGCCCAATGATGCTGGCGATCTTGTGCAACTCGTAGATGATCTCTGACTTGCCTGACCACCTCAATAGTCCACGTCACCACCTCGGGACCAAGCATTTGCCTCTCACCGATATCATCCCAAGCTAAAGGAGATCTGCACTTTTTGCCGTACAAGGCCTCATAGGGTGCCATCTGGATACTGGCCTGGAAACTGTTATTGTAGGAGAATTCTACTAAATACAAGTGATCTTTCCACGAACCACCAAAGTCGAATGTACAGGACCACAACATATCTTCAAGGATCTGGATCGTGCGCTCCGACTGACCATGTGTCTGCGGATGATAAGCTGAACTGAACTTGAGACGAGTCCCCAAACTTTTTTGAAGACTCTGCCAAAAGTGCGATGTGAATCTTGAATCTCTGTCAGACACAATACTGACTGGTACTCCATGCAACCTGACTATTTGCCTGAGGTACATCTCTGCAAGTTGATCCGTCGACTGACCAATCCTATAAGGAAAAAAATGAGCTGCCTTGGTGAGTCTGTCGACTACAACCCAGATAGCATCTCTCCCAGCTAAGGATCTAGGTAATCCAGTCACAAAATCTATGGTAATGTGCTCCTATTTCCATTCTAGGATCGACAAAGGTTGAAGAAGTCTAGCCGGTCTCTGATATTCAGTTTTAACTTGTTGGCAAACTAAACATCGAAAGACAAACCCGGCTATCTCCCTCTTTATACCATTCTACAAAAAATGCTGTCAGATATCACGATACATCTTTGTACCGCCCGGATGAATCGAATACTGAGAACTGTGAGCTTCTGCCATGATCTTCTATCTGATATCCCCATTGGGCACACAAAGACGCCTCCCATATCAAAGTGTACCATTCTCATGGATACATAACTCTGGTCTTCATCCTGCTACACATTCTGCCCTAAGCCGCTGAAGCTTAGAAACTGATGACTGAGCTAACCTGATCCTATCAACTATACTGGACTGAACTTGCATGCTGGCCATCAATACCACACTAGTAGGAAGGACAACTTCTATACCCATCTTCTGAAGATCGGCTAACAGCTCTAGTTGCGCTGTTAGAAAGTATACTTCGGCTCTCCTGCTTAATACATCTGCAACAAAGTTGGCCTTTCCAGGATGATACTGCAGGTGAATGTCATAATCCACAAGTAGCTCTAGCCATCTCCTCTGACGCATGTCAAGATCCTTCTGGGTGAACACATACTTCAAGATCTTGTGGTCGATAAAAATTTCCATCCTATCTCCAAACAAATAATGCCTCCACAGCTTAAGTGCAAATACTACTGCTGCCAGCTCCAAGTCGTAGGTCAGGTAATTCCTCTCATGATCATGAAGTTGACGTGACGAATAAGCTATTACCTTCCCATGCTGCATCAAAACACATCCTAAACCTCGGCCTGAAGCATCACAGTACACTGAGAATCCTTCGGTCCTATATGGAAGCGTGATGATAGGTGTCGCCATCAAGCCTCGCTTTAACTTCTCAAAAGAATCCTGACATTCTGCGGTCCAAGCAAACTGCACATCCTTGCAGGTCAACTGGGTCATAGGTGCTGAAATTCATGCAAAGTCTAAAATAAATCGCCGGTAGTAGTCGGCCAAGCCAAGAAAACTGCGAACTTCTGCAATGGTACTGGGTACCGGCCACGTCTCAACAGCCACGATCTTCTGGGGATCCACTTTCACTCCACCTCTGGTGGTAATATGACCAAAGTATGAAATACGATCGAGCCAGAACTCGCATTTACTGAACTTCGTATACAACTGCCGCTCTCTGAGAGTCTGAAGAATCGCACAGAGATGCTGCTCATGTTCTGCTTCACTCTTATTGTAGACCAGGATGTCGTCTATAAATATAATCATGAACTGATCTAAATAAGGCATGAAGATGCGATTCATGAGGTCCATGAATACTGCCGGTGGATTGGTTGCTCCAAAGGGCATCACAGGGAACTCCCAATGCCCATACCTGGATTAAAATGCCATCTTCAGGATGTCCTGCTCTCTGACTCTTATCTGGTGGTATCCTGACCGTAAGTCAATTTTCGAAAATACGGACGCCTCTTTGAATTGATCAAAAAAGTCATCTATCCTCGGAAGAGGGTATCTGTTCTTGATTGTTACTGAGTTCAAGGTACGATAGTCAACACATAATCTGGACGTACCATACTTTTTTTTCACAAGAAGCATAGGGGCTTCCCAAGGCGATCTACTATCACGGATGAATCCCTTGGTCCTGAGTTCTTCAATCATCTTGTACAAGATCTTCAATTCTGACGGCGCCATCCGGTAAACTCTCTCTGACACTGGTGCTGTTCCGGGGATCAAGTCTATGGTGAACTCGATCTCTCTCTGGTGGCATACCTGGAAGCTCTTCGGGGAAATCATCAAGAAACTCTTCTATAATTCTGGAAAACTGGACTGCCACTGCAACTGCCATCCGAAATGTTGGAGGAGAAGGCTCTATTCTGCCTCGAAAAAATAAAAACTCTAGCTCACCAGAAATACTAAAAATAATCTTGCCGTTATGAAAATCTATTCTAGCATACTGGTCCCTCAACCAATCCATCCCTAAGACCACATCATAATCGGCCATCGGAAATTCAATCAACCAAGCGGGAAACTCTCTACCGCTAACTACGATCCAACACGAGAAAAAGACTCTCTTTACTCCCACAAGTCCGTTACCAGTAAGTATATTGAGCCTTACTGATAATGACTCGAGCTCCAGCCCTATCCGTGTTGTGAATTATGCAGACATAAATGAATACGATGCACCAGAATCAAATAATACTGATGATGGAAAGGAGTTGACGAGAATAGTACATGCCACTACCTCACCTGATGCTAACTCCTTCTCCACGGTTAAAGCCATCACTTGACCTTGCCCTCTGGGTGCTGGTCCCCTCTACTGGAAACCTCTCTAGCGATTCTGGGTTTGAGCTTGGACTTGTACATACTGCTGGGGGTTCTGCTGCTGAAATACTTGGGTCTGAGGCGGCAATGGTTTCGAAAACGGGTACTGCTGCCGCTGGACTGGTACTGGGACTGGCCCCCTAACCGATAGACTAAAAAAGGTTGATGAAGAGGAACTCTCCATATTCAGGCAGTTCCCAACCCTGTGGTTCGGTGCCCCATAAATGAAGCACAATCCCTGTGCTCTGCGATATTCTGACATCACGTGCCCTGGCTTCCCACAATAAGTATAACCCATTACGGAAGACTGCTTCTGCTACTGAAGATATGCCGGGGTCGAATGCTGAATCGACACGACGGAAGCTGCCTGCCTCGGAGCTCCAATGGTGCTGAAGACTGGCTCATCTGACCTTGAGATCACTTCCAACTTCCGGTCCGATCCACAATCCTCTGGGAGGTATACTCATGCCTCCTAGCTGCTCTCAATACTGCATCGAAAGTCTGATGCTCAAACTGCTCCACCGCCAGCAAAATCTTAAGGTAGAGTCCCTGCTGGAACCGCTGAGCTCTGTCGAACTCGGTCGCCACCAAGGTGGGAGCAAACCGACTAAGCCTGGAGAACTCGGTCGTATATCCATCGACCGTCCTGTCCATATGCTTCAAGTTAGTGAACCTCATCTGTAGATCATACCGAGCGACAGCATCAAAATACTTGGTCCAAAATCTCTCACGGAATACTGTCCAGGCAATAGGTGCCACTAATCCAACGTCCTGCACCGCCCACCAGTTGCAGGCTAGATCCAATAACTGTAGGCGCACCACGGCCACCTTCTCATCTTCTGTGGTCCTGGCTGCTTCTAGAATATCCTCAATATCCTGCAGCCAAGAATCTGCGGCAATAGCATCTTCGCTACCATCGAAGAAGGGAGGGTTCAAGCCCTTGAAGCTGTTGGCCGCATTGTTACCTTGATGACCACCTCTGCTCAAGGCATCTTGTACTGTCTGGTACAATGTATCACCTTGATGATTCTGTGATGCAAGCAACTCGCTGATGAGTCTGACCAAGACTCCATCTTCCTGCCTCACAGGCTGGGCTGGCTGTACTGGGGGTTCTGGATCTCCGGCAAGCATGACTCGGAAAGCTGCTCCTGAGTGCTGAGCTTGATCCTCTTATTACGGGAGTACTCGTTAAGCTCCTTCCGGCTGATTGGCAGGTCTAGAAATAGTTGCCGCAGAAGAAGACAACATAAGGAACAATAAGGAAGGACCAGGTCAGATCAAGGATGTAAGCATGTGATCAGGTTACGATTTCAGTGATTTAGAGGATACGAGCAGAGATTAAGGGCGAGTGCTGATTGAGACATCTATTCGGTAAACCCTCACATATCTTGATTTACAAGACCTGCATGGGCTACCACTTAAACCGTGTCATGCTCCAGAACCAGAATACTGGAGAGCGGAGGAAAGATACAGCCAGTTATGTACATTGAGGTAGAATCTACCTCGATATATAGTCATGGCTGTCTAGATACATGAGGGTTTAACTACAAGCCATCATTCTCTTATGGTCATTAACAAGCCTAATGTCTCAATCTTAAGCAAGTAAGTAAATATTACAAGATGTTAGAGCACCAAATATACAATAGTAAGGCGTCCCATACATTACATATTTGGATGATCATGAAGCTAGTCGTACAAAAGGTGAGGACTAGCAAGAGTTTCAGTCATATATGATCAACCCTAGGATTTGTCAATCATGTTACAGCCCGTAGGTAGACAGTAAGTAAAATTTACAAACGAGCTAACACTTGCTCGACGGTTAAATACCTCAAAAGGATAATTTTACAATGGAATGGGAGAGCCAAAATAAAAACCCACTCATTGCCAGGGTTGTGCCTGGTGGTCACCATCTAGCTGGAAGGTAGAAAGATCCTCTGGAGATGCTCTGGTATCTGGCCATACAAAACCAACTGGGTCAGATCCCAGGAAGAGCAAGTACCACAAAGGAGGCTTGACTTAAGAACTAAAACCAGCAATTAGCACAAAAACATAATTATATAATAAAAGACTAAAAATATAAGAAATCATGATGATATACGATAAGATAACCATGGGACTATTCATATAACCAAGTTACAACCCTTAAACCAAACAAGGACCGGGGTTGTAACCCTTCGTCTGAACGGAACTTGGTTTCCTACCATTTATCAATAAAGTAAAAGCATAAGCAATCAGGTCATGTAACAATCTTGTACAGGATTAGGACAAGACTAGACTGGGTTAGACTCCATCCAATCAATCACGACCAAACAATAAGTACGGTTTGATATTTTAACTATCTAGGGTTATCACAGGCCTAGTTACTAGCAAGATGCAATGAGATTGTTCCACAGCCACAAGTCCTGCAGACCATCCAGGCTATCCAGATACAAATTAGTGGTTGAATTCATGTGGGTACATCGTCCAAGAAATTCATGTACCCTTAGGTAGCTTGAAGGGTGCAACACATGACAGTGTGCTGGAAATGTGCCCTACTCGACGACAGGCTTCAGATGCCATGATGGGGCGCCCAGATAACGGGATTGTCTGTAGCTGGAAGATCTCTTCATGACTACAGTATTATTCTAGTTATTAGCCTTAGGCAGTTTCAGTAGGTACCCCTGATCGTGGTACTCAAGGGTCCCTACCCTAGACATGATGCGAGACAATACTGGTTCATTTGTACAAACACAATCGTCTACGGTGTCTAGGCCATTCATTCTTGTCATTTCATGCTAGCCGTCACAACAGCATTCAAAAGTTTCCATCATGCTTATTAGTCATGTCTTGCCATGTCATGTCATGTCAGTTACTTGTCATACCATGCCATGTACAATTCAGTCCAATCGTGTCAATCAAGTCAAGGCTATCAAGTCCGTGACAAGAGGGTGCAAGAACAAAAGGCACACGGGTATGCATAGAGGCTCAAAAGCCTCTACGCGAGAGAAACTACGCTAGGCTGGGTGGTCGAGCGTAAAATGGCTTTACGCAATCAAGACCAAGGAAGGACCCATCTACGCGAGCAAGTACTCTACGCGAGCAGCCCTCTATGCGAGACTCTACGCAAGACTCTACGCACTCGAACGGAACTCCACGCGAGCGGAACTCTACACGAGACTCTACGCACGCGAGCGCCCGAGCGGGACCCTACGCACGCGAGCGCTCGAGCGAGACTCTACGTACGCGAGAGTAGCCCATACATAGAGCTCGAATGAGCTCGACGTAGAACGGATTACGTGGGCATACAAGGTGTGTGCGTAAAAAAGGAAAATGTTACACTAGCACGTAAAACGTAGGCGTAAAGGAAGTTACTACGCGAGCACGTATGAACGTGGTCGTAAAAGGCTCGTCTTCTCCCCAAGGCCGGGACTTGCAGCCATGGAGACTCAAGAACTCAAGGAACCCTATGTTGGCTAAGACTTGGTGAAATCCAGCCATTCAAAAGCCAAACTTGCGTAAAATCAAAATTCCTACCACATAGAACTTTCTATTTTCGAAAACAACCAAGTTCAGTAGATCAAAACCATAAAGATCAAAAATACTAAAACTTAGATCTACATGAAATGAACCATGGAAATTAAAAATACTAAGTACTAAAGTGTCTTAGAATCTTGTGAGGAAGACAATGGACAACAAAATTGAGTTCCTCCACGAAGCAAGTTGCACTTGCCTACTGCAGGTTGTCGGTGGAGAAATGAAGAAGAAGAAGAGTAGTAATGGGAAATGAATGAGGAGAGAGAAGGGTTGTTGGATTAATAAATGGGAGATGGTGGTAGGTAGGGGTTTGTATACTAACCCAAACCAAACCCAACCAGACCGAACCCAACTGAACCCGATGCATGCCCCAGCCAGAATAAACCACACGAGCCATGAAATGCCAACTAACCCATGCCAATGCAAGAAACCCAAGACTAGCTAGCCAGGACAAGTCGAAATACTAGTACGAGATACGTACATGTATACCCCAATACATATAAAAAAAATCGAGGGTGACAACAGGCTGTCAGCGATTTTGCTCCTAGACGATAATGTGCCAGCCAGAGCATGTATTAGAAAACAATCAAGGGACACCTAAAAATTCTACCGCCAATGTTTCTTATTAAAAGTATTTCAAAACTTATCTAAATTATAAGAATATTGAAGAGGGTCTTGTAGAAGCACACCCAGAAACCAAGTTCACTTCTATGCACTGCAAACAAGCATGCACCAAATGCAACAGTCATAATCGGTGCATTATAAATACACAACAGGTTGAGCACATGAAAAGAAGATTTTTTTATTGATCACAACATTAAAAATCTATTACATAGAATTTTCATTAATATTTGTGATTACCTAGAAAATCTACTACAAATAGCCTACTCTAAAAACGGAGCGAATCACTTCTTCATTAGGGAGTGCATCACTTCCTCATCACGAGTGAACCACTTACTCGTCACGAGCACAACACTTACTTATCTCAGAATAGGCACATCCCTTCTGAACGAAGTAGTTATTGAGCAGAACATGGGTTGACAATCAAACCAAAACCGATAATCAACATCTTGGCACTCGATATTATTTTAGGGAAGAATATTGCTAATAAGGTGCACGAGCACGAACTACTATGTCTATAACTAATTCGACGCATCTCAGTTCTTTAATGAAGTGCTTCGTCAAAATTATAGTTTCTTTGAACGAGGAGATCTATAATCCACTGCTGACTGAATTGCCAAGGAGGATGCTTATGGCCATCAAAAGTTGAGTTCATTCTTTACATGAAGTCGGATGAAACAAAAAATGAGCAAATTCTTTCCTTTTCGAACATACATATTTATAGGCCAAAGTATGGTCAAACCTATGTGCCAAGTGGTAGTCTGCCCGAGATTATGCGATAAACGTAGCAATAATAGCAATGAATCTGCCATCTCTATTTTAACCAAGTCAAAATCACTATTTCGAGCCCAAAAAATGCTCTATGAGGTTGACCAAAAAGTGATACGCCCTACAGCTGATGCGATTTATAGTACATGTTCCCCATAGCTGATAAACTCCATGATGTATATGCCCCACAATGATACGCCTACATAGGCTCCTTACCCATCAAGCATTTAATAAGTGTCAGATGTCAGCAGCACGTGTCTCGAAGACAGTATAGTGGACAATTTTTTATAGGAAATGAAGAGTCGCCTACGTTAGCAAATGTTAGGGTAATTATTATTCGTTTGTCGGTTATATCTATGCTCTGCCATGTGGAAGACCCAAATAAACTTCAATGCGCCCTTAAAGCCATGTGCCTATACTTGTTATGCACCTTCAGAAGCCATATGCCAAGTCTCCTTATACGCCAGATTGCCCTAGGCGTATCAAATCTATTGTCTTTCAACCAGATCGAGATCTTTGAGCAATATATATGCACCACGTGTTATTGACTCAGTTATGCTCATGAATGGGTGCCAACCACCCAAGATCTCAGCAACAAATGAATCTCAACAACTATCACGTGTCAGCTCATCCGTAACCCAACAATGTAGTTACACCAGATTTAGTTTAAGTTTTCCAAGCGCAACGCCCCTCTGCCCAACAAAGTCATGCGCGTAGCTTTCCTACGTCTAAAACTTTCATATGTGCATCGCATGGATCATTCTAACCCTATAAATAGAAGGATCATTCTTTTATTCATTACTAGAACAAACACACACAAAGAGTTCGAGCATACTTCAGGAGAGCCAAATCGCTATCCAGCCGAAGACTTGTATTTGTCGCTTGATCGTCGTCACATCGTCAATGGAGTAAAGAATCAACCCTCCATCACCATATGTCCCCAGAAAAAACAAATTGTACTTGAAAGTTCCAGTTAAGGATCAAAGTTGTACTCTATTTTGTTTGTTAAATACAAAAGTTTCTAAATACTTTTCAATTGAAAACAAGAGGTCCGTCGCTTGGGTCTAGCCTTAGAAGAAAATTCGAGCATAATAAAGGCGGTCAATGCAAAGGCACGTCCCCTGCAGGGGTAGCCAATGTAATGCCTTGGTCCGTGCGAGCCATTTGGGTGGCATGCTAGATGCGATAAAAAAGATGGACTATGACTTTGTTAGAATATCGAGAGATTTGAGACTAACTTAGTCTCTCTTAGCTGGCCAGATGGAGTGAGTATTGGAATATGACTCGATGGTGTGGCTATGTCCATTAGGAAATAGTTGTGACCGAAACAGAAAGATCCTTTATGCAAGTGAATGGAACCGTCCATTATTCCCTTCTCCTTCATGCTAAATTAAATGGAGTATTGTGTTAATATGAATTGTCCCTAAATGTTTTATGTTTAGTTGTTAAATAATAGAGATGCTTGTGCCGAGAACCATTGAAATGAATAACACATGAACATTGAACTACTGAATGAATAACACTTGAACTTCTAATATGACTTGATGCCTGAGAACAAATTGATAATGTCCCTTGTATTTAAATGCTGCTCAAGTTAACTGTTATTGAACTAAATGAAATAGTAAATCATGTACACTCTGTATAACTGATACGAGATATGAAATAATGTTTGTTTCCTTATAAGTAATGAAATAAATGATATTGTCCCTTTGAAATAAATAAGATGCTGCATATCCTTTGAGAACTGAATGATGTAATAATGCTTTAATGTGATGAGTTGATGCAATAAGAAATGAATGAATTGACGTAAATAAGAAATAATGAGGCTCGGGCTCGCCGAGATCACCAAATAAAAATGATGGTAATAATAGAAATGATGAGTCGTTGAACATGATATAGATAAGAGGAAATAATGTACTATCGCCTTCACTTTCTTTAATATTTTACCATGTGATAGTGTTTACGATCAAGTCGGATACGCATTTGCATGCTCATGGACAACTTGGGAACAAGGTTTGAGATAAGTTTCTTCAAACGGGACCCGGGACATTGGGATCGATTCGGCCTAGGAGAAAATATTGGCGTGCTTTGGTAGCACGAGTTATAAGAGGTATCCTAGAGTCTAGCCACCTACTTTGATGTCATCGCATAATCAATTTTACGAGGTATCATAAAGGCTACCTCCCTACTATGATGTCATCGCATAATCAATTTTACGAGGTATCATAAAGGCTACCTCCCTACTATGATGTCATCGCATTACCTTTGAAGTCCTATATGACAAAAGTCGGTATGGTATAACAATGCCAGTGACCATATAGTCATGATGCACGCTAATGAATATTTTGTGTAGGCAGAGTAAGTATAAAGTATAACCTGTATTTGATGCAGGTACGAGGGAGTCGGCTATCGGTAAGAAATCACTTAATATGATATGATTTACATACTTGTTAGTTCAACTTGACTGCTTAACATACTAAATAAAATGATGCTACTAATGTTGTATTTCCATGAGAATTACTATAATATGCTGAGTATGCTGAATACAATACTGTTAAATATTGTCGTTCCGTAAGTGTTGCTATAATTTGCTAGACATGATAACACAAAGTATATTAAAATGATGCCTTGTTATAACCTTGCTTAATCAGAAAATACATGCTAAACTGATACTACAAGAGCGAACTGTGAGAATACATGTTGTCCAGGATTTACTGTTGCTTTTACATGAACATATGCTATTACATGTTTATATGCTTTCACATGATATTGCTCATGAACTGTAAACTAAAACTAGGCCCCAAATAGAGAGATTACTCTTAATAATTATTTGCTCAGATGACTATTTAGTGTTGGTTTAGGTGAGTAGGCTGGTTTTGCTCGTCAGTACATAGATGATGTACTGAGCCACGTTGTGGGCACTCTTTTTAGGTTCTCGTGCTTGGAAAGTTCAGTACACGAAGATTGGCTTGATCAGTTCTGTGGTATCGAAGATTTGTTGGACATGCAGAAGCTCTCCTCGCAAAAGATGATGTCTTATGTTTATAAAGGGTATAATATATGGAACATTATAAATCAATTGTACCAGTGAGTTGTAAGCCAAGTTGGTATATCAAGTATAAAGTCTATGTATAAGTATCAAATGTAAGCCTATACGGCATATATTTAAGTTGGCTATCAATGTAAAGTAAGATATATTGTAAGCTTTGTATTCCATTACAAGTCTTGTACTCTACTTCAATTATGAAGAAAGAGAATATATTTCTATGTATTTATTGTAACTTCAAGTTATTTTCTTATGTCCATTACTATAAATCAGTAATGTGTTTCTACTCGATATGAAAGAGACATCCCTTTATTATCTTCAATTTATCTACTTGTGCCACTGTGACTTATTCCTATTTGAAGATTATCGCTTATGAACTGTTTTTATCTTGTACAAGTGCAAGATCAGAATTGTACGACATCACGCTCAAGTGCGGATGATCGGTTCCCAAAGATAAATACGAGGACGGATGACTCTGTGGAATCGGGGCATTACAAATTTGTATCAGAACACAGCTTTTCGTTCTTGGACACTTATTCGATTCGCTTCAAATCAAAGTTGCATCCGCAATTAACCAAAGTTGCTTCCGCAATAATTCAACGTTGGTTCCGCGATTAAATCAAAGATTGTTTTCACGATTATTCTGATATTGTTTTTGTAATCATTCCAAGTTGTCTCATGTCTTAAAAAATTTATTGACCCTCTTGGCTGCCCGTTGGATGTTCCATACAATAAGTCTAAATACATTGTGATGTCCATAAATTTTTAATTGTTGTTGGTTTGGACAATAGTGACCCAACAATGACTCGATGCCATAGTATGCCATGCTGTGAATGATATTTGAAATGTGGGAATAGAGAAAAGTTACCATGTGTGTTGTAATATGTTTGAGAATTGCATGTTACGTTGGAAAAGAATTGTGAATGGGACAATTAACGGATGAGTTCAACAGAATTTATGAGTTGGCTCATGTGTGGTGACCTTGTGACCGTAAGACCTCGTGATGTTGGCTTTTTGTTGTGATCAATTTAGATCATGATTGTCTGGAATAGACTTGGGTTTGACATTGCTTAATAATGGCTTCATTCTTGAGTGGTATGTTGCCTCTACCACTCCAGAACGAGATTTATTTTGACCTTTATTTATAGGATAGCAATGAGTCTATAGTGAGCATTGGATAGTGCTGAGACATAGCTGGGAATCGTGTCTTGTTGCTAGATGACTCAAGTGTCCCTTGATGGTGATGTTATGCTGAGTAGTGAGATTGTTAGAAATTGTAAATGGTGCTTTGGTTAGAAGCTGATCAGTCAGGTGATGACTTAGACTAGCCGGATGATAATTATACTTTAGGTTAATAGATTTGGCAATGAGAATGTTATGGCTTAGAACATTGAAAATAATTATGGCCGGGTGTATGGAAATTCTGTATGGCTATTATAAATTAGTTATTCATTTGGAAAGTTTAGAAATGTTGTCGGTAACTTGGATGAATGTTTGAAAAATTAGTACTTTGACCCTAAGGTGTGATAGATGCAAATCTACCTTGACCACCAAAGGATAGAGAAGTAAGTTCGTGCTTGCCGATATGGATATTTGTTGCATACGTACGTGTATGCTTGAAGATTGAACTGTATCATAAAGGCAACGAGTAGTGACTCTGAATAATTGGGTTGTGTAATGAATGTATAATTGATACATTAATTATCGAATTTGATCAGAATGGAATGAATTACTTGACCCTTGCAGTGTGAAACCTTATGAATGTTTGTATAAGATTTTGATGGCCGAAAAACGAATGGGATTGAGAATCACAATGTATGTTAGATAACGTCGGTATATGGTGTAACAGTATAGGTGACTGTCGGTTATGACTTAGTGGTATGACCTTGTCATACAGACCGAATAATGTGATTCCATAGTTTTGTTGAGACTATATCAGAATCGATGACCCTTCGGTAGTTAGCCTTGGTATATAGATCCGTGTGGATACGAAGGAATAGGAACATAAATCGAATCATTGGAAAATTTACTTGATGGATTATTAGATCGTTGAGAATCGTATGTGTCACGACCCGCACCCAGATAATCGGGCACAAGTACGTAGGCCCTACACCGCAGTATCGACGTAGAACGCTGTCCAATACCTAATAAATATCTACAACATTTATATTATCCACGATAACAAATACGTACTCCAATCACATACATCTAAGGAAGATATGAATAAGAAAGATGGTAATATCACGGAAATAATATAATGTCTACAAATGAATATACAAGACCAAAATGAATCAGAGGCAAAACAATAACAAAGCTAAAACAAACTACCAGGACCTGGAACTCCCGAGAGACTATTTACGGTGATAGAATATCGAGATCTGTCTCAGATTGCATCATTCTGTAGTCGAAAAATGTGGGGCATAACAATTCCTATAATTTGTCAACACATCCAGTCAGAATTGGAATGAGCACATCTCCAATAACAGTTCTAATAAATGATAAATAATATATAGCAGTAAATAGAGAGAATATACCAGGTAAAGTGATACGTACATGAGCATGATAAGACATATCAAGACTGTAAATAAGTGTAAGAGCAAGAGAATAGTGTATATCATGTACATGAATCAAGAAACTACTACAAATATGAGTTAGCACTAGTTTCAACATGACGCCCCAGTCCCAAAATACTTGGGACTAAGTACGTCGACATGCCAGCTGCATACATACGAAGTATACTCCAATATATGGAACCTTCGCATGTATACATAAGCTGTAGAATACAGTAAATCATGAAACTAATCTCATCCACAAATAAAGATGAAAGAATTTATAATAAACTTATGAATTGTTATTTACATAAATCGTTGGGCGGAGACAGATCCACTACCAACAAAAAGAGAGAAATACATAATAAAGAAATTTGTGGAGCGATGCGAAGAGGATCCAAGTACAATCAACTTTGAAGAAATAGAGATGATCACGGCCACGACTCGAATACCTGTGAATGACAATAGCACACACCTAGAGAGATAACCAGGTCCTCAGAGAGACGTAACAAGATACAAGAAAATATCATGTCATATAAACTGTGATATATATTAGAAAAATAAGGGATGCATGCAATAGGGTGTCAAACTGTACTATAATGAATATGCAATAAAGAACAATCCTTCACATATGGACACTCAGGCTGTATAGCAGTGGCATCGTCCCTTCCTTCGGAAACTAGTCATCTCCGTCCATAACGCTCGGCGAACGTCAGAGGGAATCAGTAAGAAAATGTCCATAATGCTCCATGAACGTCAGAGGGAATCAGTAATAGTAAGGTGAACATGCGTCTCCAGCGGAGCTTCAGGTACAATAGCGATGAATATGTGGCCCATACATCAAGGAACTGTTCTTCCCACCCCATGCCTAGTGGAGTCACATCCATGACTCATATGAACCTCTAGTAACTGCCAAGTCCACTAGCATACAATTCTGTTGGAAGTTACTCCTAACCGTCATACGCCTCATACGTATCGGTGGCCGGCCGACTACGCGAGTACGTATCCTATATATGACTCATAATACGTGGTAAAGTAGGTGTCAAGGCCGTATAAGATATACCAATACCTCATCATCAAATGGGTGGTCACTAGACTACGTCAATACAAGAGAATAAAACAAAACAAAACAGATAGAGTCGCTTGCACCCAAGTGTGACTTGGACACACAGCTTTATAATAACAACAAATAAGAAATACTGAAAATAACAACTGAAAATAAGAATATATAAATCACAGAGTAAGGTGGCAAGGTATCTTGCCTGATGTCCGAAGTGAGGTAAGATGATGGCCTGGCGACGAATCAACAACAATGCACAAAGGGAAAGGTGTAGGAACAACTTCGGATGCTAAAAATAGTATATTATCTAATTATAATTAATACTGCACCTATTACATTTATTTAATAGATTCTAAAATTAGGATATGGCATAGGTTTTCTTATCAGCTTTCTAAAAACTAAACAGATCGCATTTTTATTTTCGAAATCTTCCAAAATCGTAAAAATACTGAAACACATTTATTTTTTGGGATACTAGATACTCAAATAGTTTTGCAGAAATATACATAATGAAATTTGACTATTAAAATATGTTTTTGGAAATCTTACCTCGATACGCTTCTTTTAAAAAAAACTGGAGGCAAAATGGAGTTCGGAGCAAGGAGATATCGTCGTTCCAAGTTGCTCTAGCTACTAAAAAGCGGGACTTAATTCTGATGACAAATTTTTGAGTTTCTATTGGACTAAAAATAATTTCGAATTATGGTTGATAGGAAGGGAATGTATTGGGTATATATAGGTACTTATTTCAGATTTACCTCCTAAATTAGGTAGGATTTGATTTAAATTGATAGGAGTTACTTTGTTATGATATAATATAGATAGTGATGCTTTCCTATTAAACTTAGGATTATGATTAACTTAAAATATAGTTCATATTTATCTAAATTATCTATAACATTATTTAAAATTACTATAGATAATAAATAGAGTTTATATTTATTTTAACAACCTTAATCTAATCTCTTTTGTACAAGCTGAAATATTTAATACTAAATTGACATTTATTCTATATTATGTAAATAGTGTACAATATAAGTAACATGTACAAAGTAATAAAGTTATGAAATAAATCCTAAAAGTTTGAGAAAAATTGTATAATATAGTTTAGATCCTTAATGTACTAGAAAAATAGCTTTATATATTTTTATACTAAATTCACTAATGAGCACAATACTAAATATATGTTAAATAATACAAATTATATAATAAGTCAATAAATAGTTTTCTAAAAGTCCAAAAATTTCACAAATATTTATTTTAAAAAATTCGGGGGTTTACAAAAGTCTTATCTAGATAAGGACTAAGAAGAGTTTTAATTCCCCTTAGATTTTCCACTATTTAATTCAAATTGATTTAAAAGTAACTCAATCAAATATAATCCAATGTAGATAGATTCTACCTCTAATTTAAATTGTATTTAAATAACTTAATAATTTTTTTCCAACTTAAATCACCATAATTAATTACATATTAAATCAACCCATATTTAATATACTTTTTCGAAATAATATATTAATGATAATAATTATTTTTGAAAATACAAATATATATACACTCGCATGCAAAAATAATACTTACATAAAACACAGTTTTTCTAAATTACTAGTTATACTAGTACCATAAAATAAAATGGCCTTTTTTTAAAATTAAAATAAAGTTTGGTAATCCTCGGCGCGACGTATTTACAACTTCAAGCAATATAAAATATTTATCGTCTATTATTTTGAAATATTTTTTACATCTATATAATTAAAACATTTTATAAAAATATGTACTTCGCACTTATTCGCACTTGACGAGAAATTTATGAAAGGCAAACTCATATGTGACGTACAAATACGAAGTACAAAAATTAATACCATATTTATTAAAAAATCATAGTAGAAATTTAGGGGTTATACATCCTACCCAACTTACAAGAATTTAGTCCTCGAAATTTAGGAATAGCTAGGGTAGGGAAGATAGAAAGAGTTCATCAATACCGAAATACGATTAAATTTTTGGATGAAGCGAAGAAACGACGTTCGACACAAACATGCATTTGAAGATCGTTATTTTGATATCTGCGAAAATATATCATGGTTATGGAATTGAAAAAGGATCGCTAGTTAAGGTAATAAAATTATGATAACACAAATTAGAGAATAGAAAGGAATTAAGTAGGTCAAAAAGAATAATTTAGACATTTATGAGAGATAGTTTCTTGAGCGAATATAGTCGTCCAGGTTTAAGGTATGGTTAAGGAAGTGATTTGAATCATTTTTAAGTTTCAAGAACGATTAGAAGGTTGCGATAATGAATCTAGGATAGAAGAAAAAGGTAACTCAAGACGGGGATATAGTCACATTGGTTGGTCAGTGGTTAACTATCTTGGCAATAGATGGTGGGCAACTAAGGGGATATCATATACGAGTGTTTGTATTTCTAATATAGGCGAAAGACGAAAATAATAAAGTGTTCGAAGAAGATATTATCGAATACAAATAAGTGGTTCAAAGACGATTGAAAATTTTCAAAAAGAATTGCCAATGCAGTCGCGGATGGAATTTTAGAGGCCAAGTTTAACTATGTCTCCATCCATGTCGAACAATATATGAAAAGTGAACCAAAGTGTACTAGGTTGATCAGACCATCATGCACCGATTCTAATTAGACAATGTATTAGTAGGCGTCCCCAATAATACATATGTCGTGAACAAGCTCGATAAAAGAATAAGCTTGCAAAACTAAGGCTAAATTAGCATCATAAGATAGTCAAAATATAAGTAAAGAATACTAATGAAGGAAATTAAATAGTCGAAGATCCATTAAAATCTAAGTCTTGCCCGAAGTTTAGGCTTATGCAGTCGTCCTAGTGTTTTCTTATCTCTGGCTTGGTTAACTAGATAAGTTAGGGTCCTCTGAATTCTATAGTCTAAGTAAACTTATCAATATGGGTCACAAGGACAAAGGTTTGTTAGGTCATGAGGTATTCTACCCAACTTATAAGAGTTAAACTAGTAGTATGATGGGACAATGGGTCAAGCAATCAAGATAAAGTACAAAGTTAAGCATTTAAGGAATTAAGTAGAATAAAATCACATATCGGATCGAAAGAATTGAGTCGAGGTTGAGTCCCTATCCTTGGTCGAAAAATATATCGGTATCATGGTAAAGGTTATAGTCTAGTCTTTATGACCCGAAAGTCATATCATAAAAATAGAGTACCAAGGGACGTGTTTGAGTGGGACATGATATACCTACATGAAGGTGAGCTCGTCTAGGTCTTACATATGAAATTTGTTAGAAGGTAACAACTAGTATTACACTCCAAATATCAAAGTCACGGTAAAGGACACAACAAGATCTAAAATAGAAAGTGAGAGTTCATAAAGTGACAAAAAATGCACAAACATTAAAGAAGATCAAGTTAAAGCATGAAATAAAATTAATTAAGGAATCTAGTAAAATAATTTAGGGACACAGTTTTCAGAGAGAATATAGTCTCCTAGGTGGATACAGTCAATGAAGTGTCACCCTCATTTCCCATATTTCTCGTATTTTATATTTATATTCGTATCTGGATTTTGGCATGTATTTTTATTTTTCTCAACTTGTGGAATTTCGGTATTTCTCGTATTTTGAGTTTTGACATGGCTCAGTTTTAATTGGATTGGGTTGGTTTGGTTTGGTTAAATGTGTATTGGAACACCTTAGCCTATGTCTCCACCCTCAACACACCACATCCCACCCTTATTAAAACTCTACCAACTTTTTCTCTCTCTTCATAAACCTCCATTAATTTTCTTCTTCTCCTTCCTCTACACAACACCAACCCATAGGCAAGTACACCTTGCCACCACATGAGAACCCTCTTTTATTTGTCCATTAGCTAGATTAGGACATGGTGATCAACATTAAAACTTGGCATTTTGTGATTTGGAGTCTCCATTGTTCTAGATCTAAGTTTTCCCTATTTTCGGATTTACATGGTTTTGATCTATTTAAGATAGATTTTTATGGGTTTTGATGTTTCCATGTAGAAGAGAATTCAAATTCACCCTAGATGGAACTTTGGAAATCCGGATTTGGAGTTCGGATGGCCAAGTTGTGATGTTTTGGGAGCCATTGGAGCCTCTTTTCATCCATGGAGAAGAAGACCCTGCGTCGTGCCCTTGCGCGTACGCAGCTCCCCTGCGTGCGTGCCCTTGCGCATACGCTGCTCCCCTGTGTTGCGCCCTTGCGCTTACGCAGCTCCCCTGCGGGCGTGCTCTTGCGCGTACGCAGCTCCCCTGCGGGCGTGCTCTTGCGCGTACGCAGCTCCCCTGCGTGCGTGCCCTTGCGCGTACGCAGCTCCCCTGCGGGCGTGCTCTTGCATGTACGCAGCTCCCCTGCGTGCGTGCCCTTGTGCGTACGCTGCTCCCCTGCGGGCGTGCTCTTGCGCGTATGTAGCTCCCCTGCGGGCGTGCTCTTGCGCGTATGCAGCTCCCCTGCGGGCGTGCCCTTGCGCGTACGCTGCTCCCCTGCGTGCGTGCCCTTGCGCGTACGCTGCTCCCCTGCGTGCGTGCTCTTGCGCGTATGCTGCTCCCCTGCGAGCACGCTTTTGCGCGTACGCTTCCCCCTGCACGCGCCCTTGCACGTACGCTGCCGCCGGTGCGCCACGCCTTGTGCGTGCGCCCTTCCCTTGCGCAGTCTCCCTTTGCGTTGCTCTCCCTTGTGCAGCCTGCTGCATACCCGACCCTCGTGACCCATGCACCCGGCCCCTTGCGCCATTGGCCCTGCGCCTTTGGCCATGCACCATCCAACCCCCTGACCCCTTGCTTAACCCATTGGCTCTTGGAGTATTGGTTTTATTTCTCGGCTTGGTTTCTCTTTGTGGATTGGGTTTTCCTGAGATCTGTTCAACACAACACGACTATCTTGACCCGACACGGCCTAACACGGTTTTCAATATAATTATTTATGACTAGTACGGTTCTCGGGATTTTTTGTGGATTATGATCCTGGTATTCTCTGGTCTCCTTGCTAGTGACCCAGTGGGGTGCACACCTAACTTGTAACTTGTAATTAATCCTTGTGACTTGATAACTTGATAGTGGCCCGTGGCGGCACACTCCTGACTTGTAGCATGACTTGATAACTTAATGCTGTTGCGACGGCTAACTTAACTTGACCTGCCTTGACACCGTGGGTAGTTCTTTCTTGCTTGCTTGTTAAATCCACTTGTCCTATCTTGTATCATGTCTAGGATGGGACTCCTGAGTACCACGGTCAGGGGTACCTACCAAAATGGATTAAGGTTAATAACTAGAATAACACAGTAGTCATGAAGAGATGACACAGCTACAGGCAATCCCGTTACCTGGGCGCTCTTGGGATCTGTAGCCTGCCGTCGAGTAGGGCACATTTCCAGCACACTATCATGTGTTGCACCTTCTAAGTCACTTAAGGGTACATGCATTTCCTGGACGATGTACCCACTAGAATTCAACCCCTAATTTTTGACCTGGGTAACCTGGATGGTCTGCAGGGCTTGTGGCTGTGGAATAATCTCACTGCATCTTGTTAGTAACTAGGCCTGTGATAACCCTAGTTAGTTAAAGTAGTAAGCCGAAGTATCTGCTTGGCCGTGATTGATTGAATGAGGTATAACCAGTCTAGCCATGTCTTGATCCAGTACAAGATTGCTTCCTGTCTTGATTTCTTACATTATTATCTTGCCGATAAATGGTGGGAAACCAAGTTCTGTTCAGATGAAGGGTTACAACCCGGTCCTTGTTTGGTTTACGGGTTGTAACCTGGCTATCGGAATAGTTCTATGGTTATCTCGTCGTATATCATCCTGACATGTTTTCGTAAATTCTAGTTTTAATATTAGATTTTCTTGTGCTAATTGCTGGCTTTTGTTCTTATTTCGTGGCCCCCTTGTGGCACTTGCTCTTTCTGGGGTTGACCCAGCTGGTTTTGTGTGGCCAGATTTTAGAGCAGCTCCCGAGGATCTACCAAGCTTCCTGTCCAATGGTGACAACTAGACGAAACTCGAGCCTAGAGTGGGTTTTCCTTTTGTCTTGCCCACTTCATTATAGAACTATTCTTTTGAGGCGTTTAGCCGATGAGCACCTGTTAGCTCGATGCACTTTTACTTACTGTCTGCCTACGGGCTGTAAAACATGATTAACAAATCCTAGGGTTGATCATGTACGACTAAACTCTTGCCAGTCCTAACATTTTGTAACGACTAGCTTCATGATCAGCTGAATATGTAATATTTGGGATGCCTTATTATTGTATATTTAATGATCATACATCTTGCGACCTTACTTACTTGCTTGTGATTGAGACATTAGGCTTGTTCATGACCATAAGAGACTGTTGGCTTGTAGTAAACCCTCATATATCTAGACAGCCGTGGCCGTATATCGAGGTGGTTTCCATTTCAATATACGTAGCTGGCTATGTCTGCTCCCGCTCTCCAGTATTCTGGTTCTGGGGCGTGACATGGTTTAAGTGGTGGCCCATGCAGGTCTTGTAAATCAAGATATGTGAGGGTTTACCAGATAGATGTCTCAATCAGTACTCGTCCTTGATCTCTGTTCGTATCCTCTGAATCCCTGGATTCTTGCCCTGATCCTGTGCTTATATCATTGATCTGTCCTGGTCCTTTCTTTATTGTTCCCTGTGTCGTCTTCTTCAGCGGCACTGTACCTGGTCCTACCGATCAACGAGGTGGAGCACTTCCCGTGGATCAGCAGCAACCCGAAGATCAAGCCCAACATTCTGGGGTAGCCTCCAGAGTTGTGCCTACTGGAGGAGAGTCACCAGTTCGGCCCGTCCAACCCGCAGAGCCAGATGATGGTACCTTAGTAGGCCTCATCAGAACCTTGATAGCTTCCTAGGATCGTCGAAGCGACGCCCTGCACCAGACAGTTCAAGATGCGTTGACCCGAGGCGGACATCCAGGGAACCAGGCGGCAAACAGCTTCAAGCGATTGAACCCTTCTTTTTTCGACGACAGCGAGGATGCGATTGCCGCGGATGCATGGCTTCAGGATACCGAGGTGATTCTGGAAGCAGCTAGGATACCCGAGAATGAGAAGGTGGCAGTGGTACGCTTGCAGTTGTTGGACTTGGCTCGCAGTTGGTGGGCGGCTCAAGCCATGGGATTAGTGGCACCCATTGCTTGGGCAGCATTTTGAGAGAGATTCCAGACGACCTGCAGATCGAATTTACCAACTTGAAGCAAGGAGGCAGAACAGTCGACAGTTATGCATCGGAGTTTTCTAGACTCAGTAGGTTTGCCCCCACCTTGGTGGCGACCGAGTTTGATAGGGCCCAGCGGTTCCAACAGGGACTGCATTTGGAGACCTTGTTGGCGGTTGAGCAGTTCGAGCACCAGACGTTCGATGCAGTCTTGAGAGCAGCTAGGAGGCATGAGTACACCTCCCAGAGGATCGTAGATAGGATCAGAAGTAGGAAGCGGTCCCACAGTCAGATGCACCAATCATCAGCTCCAGTCCCGGCAGCTAGGGGATTGACCATTGGAACTTCGAGGCGGGCGGTCTCAGTAACGTCGGTTCAGCATTCGACCCCGACATACCCGCAGCAGCAGAAGCAGAAGCAGACTTCCGCGATGGGATGTTCTCATTGCGGGAAGCCAGGGCATGTGGTGGCAGACTGTCGCAGGGTGCAGGGATTGTGCCTGGCTTGTGGAGCAGCAGATCATAGGGTAGGGGCTTGCCCGAATAGGGGTGGTTCATCAGCATCCAACCCTTCTAGCTCTTCGGTGAGAGGACCGGCCCCAGCACCAGTTCAGCAGCAGCAATATCAGTATTCGAGGCCCTTGCCGCCTCAGTCTCAGGCATTCCAGCAACAACACCCCCAGCAGTATGCACAAGCCCAAGCTCAGATCCAGAATAGGCAGAGAGGTTTCCAGCAGAAGGGACCAGCAGCCATAGGACAAGGTCAGGCCATGATGATGGCTATGGAATAAGAAGTTACACCAGGTGAGGTTGTGGCAGGTACTATTCTCGTCAACTCCTCTCCAGCGTCTGTATTTGATTATGGTGCATCGCATTCATTTATGTCTGCACGATTCGCGACACGGATAGGATTGGAGCCCGAGTCATTATTAGTGAGGCTCAATATACTTACTGGTAATGTCCTTGTAGGGGTAGATCGAGTGTTTTCCTCGTGTCGGATCGTAGTTAGCGGTAGGGAGTTCCCCGCTAGATTCATAGAGTTTTCTATGGCAGACTATGATGTAGTCCTAGACATGAATTGGTTGAGGAACCAGTATGCTAGGATAGACTGCCATATTGGCAGAGTTGTCTTTAGTATCCCCGGCGAGCCAGAGTTTTCGTTTTCTAGAGGCGCAGTGGAGCCATCTTCCCCAGCATTGCGGATGGCAGTAGCAGCAGTGCAGTTACCCCGAATAGTTGAAGAGTTTCCAGATGTCTTTCCAGAGGAGCTTCCAGAGATGCCGCCGGAGCGGGAGATTGAGTTCACTATAGACTTGATTCCCGGGACAGCACCAGTATCAGAGCGAGTCTACAGGATGGCGCCTTCAGAGTTGGAAATTTTATACAAAATGATTGAAGAACTGAGGACCAAGGGATTCATCCATGCAAGTGGATCGCCTTAGGGAGACCTGATGCTTCTTATGAAAAAGAAGGATGGTACGTCCAGGCTATGTATTGATTATCGTACCTTGAATTCGGTGACAATCAAGAACAGATACCCTCTTCTGAGGATAGATGACTTGTTTGATCAGCTCAGAGGGGCTTCAGTATTCTCGAAGATCGACTTGCGGTCGGGATACCACCAGATCAGAGTCAGAGAGCAGGATATCCCGAACACAGCATTCAGATCGAGGTATGGACATTGGGAGTTTCTTGTTATGCCCTTTGGAGCGACCAATGCGTCGGCCGTATTCATGGACCTCATGAATCGCATTTTCATGCCTTACTTGGATCAATTTGTGATCGTGTTCCTAGATGACATCCTAGTCTACAGCAAGAGTGAAGCAGAGCATGAGCAGCATCTCAGAGTCGTCCTCCAGACGCTTAGGGAGCATCAGTTGTACGGCAAGTTTAGTAAATGCGAGTTCTGGCTCGATCACATATCATACTTGGGTCACATCATTACCCGAGAAGGAGTGGAAGTGGATCCCCAGAAGATTGTGGCTATCGAGTCATGGCCGGTACCCAGCTCAGTGGCAGAGGTTCGCAGCTTCCTTGGATTGGCCGGCTACTACCGGCGGTTCGTTTCAGATTTCGTAAGGATTTCAGCGCCAATGACCCAGTTGACCCGCAAGGATGTGCCTTTTGTTTGGACAGCAGAGTGTCAGGAATCATTTGAGAAGTTGAAGCAAGGTTTGATAACAGCTCCCATTCTCACCCTTCCAGATGGGACCGGAGGATTCACAGTTTATTGCGACGCTTCAGGCAGAGGATTGGAGTGTGTCTTGATGCAGCATGGAAAGGTAATATCTTATGCGTCACGTCAACTACGTGATCATGAGAAGAATTACCCGACCCACGACTTGGAATTGGCGGCGGTAGTGTTTGCTTTGAAGTTGTGGAGACACTACTTGTACGGAGATAAAGTGGAGATCTTTACTGATCATAAGAGCCTGAAGTATATTTTCACCCGGAAGGACCTTAATATGCGACAGAGAAGATGGCTCGAGCTACTGGTGGACTATGATGTGGATTTACAGTATCATCCCGGGAAGGCCAACGTTGTAGCAGATGCATTGAACAGGAGAGCCGTAGTTTATTTCCTGACGGCGCAACCAGAATTATTGGCAGATCTTTAGAAGATGGGAATTAAAGTGGTTCTTCCAACCAGCGTGGCATTGATGGCCAGCCTACAGGTTCAGTCCAGCATAGTTGAGAGAATCCGAGTGGCGCAGTCAACAGATTCCAAAATCCAGTGACTCAGAGCAGAGTGTGAAGCAGGAAGAAGGCCAGAGTTATTTATCCGTGAAGACGGTACACTTCGGCACGGCACTCGTCTTTGTGTACCCAGAGGAGATATCAAACAGGAAGTCATGGCAGAAGCCCACAGTTCACAATATTCTATTCATCCGGGTGGTACGAAGATGTACCGTGATATTCGTCAGCATTTCTGGTGGAATGGCATGAAGAGGGAGATAGCCCGGTTTGTCTCTCGGTATTTGGTTTGCCAACAGGTTAAAGCTGAACATCAGAGGCCCGCTAGACTTCTTCAACCCTTACCGATCCCGGAATGGAAATAGGAGCATATAACTATGGATTTCGTGACCGGATTGCCCAGATCTCCGGCCGGCAGAGATGCTATTTGGGTAATTGTGGACAGGTTTACCAAGGTGGCACACTTTTTCCCATTCAGAGTTAGACAGTCAACGACACAGTTAGCAGAGATGTATCTCAGGCAGATCGTCAAGCTTCATGGTGTGCCAGTCAGCATCACCTCGGACAGGGATTTAAGATTTATATCACACTTTTGGCACAGCTTGCAGAAGAGTTTGGGGAATCGCCTTCAATTCAGCTCAGCTTATCACCCACAGATGGATGGTCAATCAGAGCACACAATCCAGACTCTTGAAGATATGTTGAGATCCTGTACCCTTGACTTTGGTGGTTCATGGGAGAATCATCTGCACCTGGTGGAATTCTCGTACAACAACAGTTATCAGGCCAGTATCCAGATGGCACCTTTCGAGGCTCTTTATGGCAGGAAGTGCAGATCGCCGCTAGCATGGGACGATGTCGGGAAGTGGCAGATGCTCAGACCTGAATTGATTTCCCAGACGGTTGAAGTGGTCAGGAAGGTCGGAGATCACCTCCGAGTTGTCCAGGACCGCCAGCGCCATTGGGCCGATGCTCATCGGCGTTCCTTAGAATTTGCTGTCGGTGACCAAGTATTCCTTAGGATCTCGCCTAACCGCGGCGTCATTCGCTTTGGCGTATGGGGAAAGCTTAGTCCTAGGTACATAGGGCCGTTCGATATTCTAGAGCGAGTAGGAGATGTATCATATCATCTCGCTCTTCCGTCGTCGCTAAGTGAGGTACATGATGTATTCCATGTGTCCCAATTACGACGGTATATTCCGGACCCGAGCCACATCCTAGACCATTCGGAATTGGTTGTTGGTGCCAACCTTTCGTATGACGAGAGGCCCGTGTCTATATTGGACCGGAGGGAGAAGATACTCAAGAACAAGACTATTAAATTAGTCCGTGTTGCTTGGGGTCATCACTCTCTAGGTGAGTCAACGTGGGAGCGTGAGGACGACATCCGATCGCGATATCCCTACCTGTTTGACTCATGAGGTATAATGTCTTTCTTATGTCTTACGTTTTTCCTTTCTTGCTTGAATTATATTATTGTATGATTGAACTGCTTAGTGTAACTTGCCTGTGCTTAATGTAACTTGTCGTGACAATCTCTAGCTCCTTGATTAAATTCTGAGGACGAAATTCTTTTAAGGTGGGTAGAGTTGTCACCCTCATTTCCCGTATTTCTCGTATTTCATATTTATACTGGTATCTGGATTTTGGCATGTATTTTTATTTTTCTCAACTTGTGGAATTTCGGTATTTCTCGTATTTTGGGTTTTGACATGGCTCGGTTTTAATTGGATTGGGTTGGTTTGGTTTGGTTTAATGTGTATTGGAACACCTTAGCCTATGCTCCACCCTCAATACACCACATCCCACCCTCATTAAAACTCTACCAACTTTTTCTCTCTCGTCATAAACCTCCATTAATTTTCTTCTTCTCCTTCCTCTACACAACACCAACCCATAGGCAAGTGCACCTTGCCACCACATGAGAACCCTCTTTTATTTGTCCATTAGCTAGATTAGGACATGGTGATCAACATTAGAACTTGGCATTTTGTGATTTGGAGTCTCCATTGTTCTAGATCTAAGTTTTCCCTATTTTTGGATTTACATGGTTTTGATCTATTTAAGTTGGATTTTTATGGGTTTTGATGTTTCCATGTGGAAGAGAATTCAATTTCACCCTAGATGAAACTTTGGAAATCCGGATTTGGAGTTCGGATGGCCAAGTTGTGATGTTTTGAAGTTTTAGGAGCCATTGGAGCCTCTTTTCAGCCATGGAGAAGAAGACCCTGCGTCGCACCCTTGCCCGTAGGCAGCTCCCCTGCGTGCGTGCCCTTGTGCGTACGCTGCTTCCCTGCGTCGTGCCGTTGCGCGTACGCTGCTCCACTGCGGGCGTGCCCTTGCGCGTACGCAGCTCTCCTGTGGGCGTGCTCTTGCGCGTACGCAGCTCTCCTGCGTGCGTGCCCTTGCACGTACGCAGCTCCCCTGCGGGCGTGCTCTTGCGCGTACGCAGCTCCCCTGCGTGCGTGCCCTTGCGCGTGCGCTGCTCCCCTGCGGGCGTGCTCTTGAGCGTACGCAGCTCCCCTGCGGGCGTGCTCTTGCGCGTACGCAGCTCCCCTGCGGGCGTGCTCTTGTGCGTACGCAGCTCCCCTGCGTGCGTGCCCTTGCACATACGCTGCTCCCCTGCGTGCGTGCCCTTGCGCGTACGCTGCTCCCCTGCGTGCGTGCTCTTGCGCGTAAGCTGCTCCCCTGCGAGCGCGCTTTTGCGCGTACGCTTCCTCCTGCACGCGCGCCCTTGCGTGTACGCTGCCCGCCGGCGCGCCACGCCTTGTGCGTGTGCCCTTCCCTTGTGCAGTCTCCCTTTGCGCTGCTCTCCCTTGTGCAGCCTGCTGCGTACCCGACCCTCGTGACCCATGCACCCGGCCCCTTGTGCCATTGTCCCTGCTCCTTTGGCCATGCACCATCCAACCCCTTGACCCCTTGCTTAACCCATTGGCTCTTGGAGTATTGGTTTTATTTCTCGACTTGGTTTCTCTTTGTGGATTGGGTTTTCCTGAGATCTGTTCAACACAGCACGACTATCTTGACCCGACACGGCCTAACACGGTTTTCAACGTAATTATTTATGACTAGTACGGTTCTCGGGATTTTCTGTGGATTATGATCCTGGTATTCTCTGATCTCCTTGCTAGTGACCCAGTGGGATGCACACCTCACTTGTAACTTGTAATTAATCCTTGTGACTTGATAACTTGATAGTGGCCCGTGGCGGCGCACTCCTGACTTGTAGCATGACTTGATAACTTAATGCTGTTGCGACGGCTAACTTAACTTGACCTGCCTTGACACCGTGGGTAGTTCTTTCTTGCTTGCTTGTTAAATCCATTTGTCCTGTCTTGTATCATGTCTATGATGGGACTCCTGAGTACCACGGTCAGGGGTACCTACCAAAATGGATTAAGGTTAATAACTAGAATAACACAGTAGTCATGAAGAGATGACACAGCTACAGGCAATCCCGTTACCTGGGCGCTCTTGGGATCTGTAGCCTGCCGTCGAGTAGGGCACATTTCCAGCACACTGTCATGTGTTGCACCTTCTAAGTCACTTAAGGGTACATGCGTTTCCTGGACGATGTACCCACCAGAATTTAACCCCTAATTTTCGACCTGGGTAACCTGGATGGTCTGCAGGGCTTGTGGCTGTAGAATATTCTCACTGCCTCTTGTTAGTAATTAGGCCTGTGATAACCCTAGCTAGTTAAAGTAGTAAGCCGTAGTATCTGCTTGGCCGTGATTGATTGAATGAGGTATAACCAGTCTAGCCATGTCTTGATCCAATACAAGATTGCTTCCTGTCTTGATTTCTTACATTATTATCTTGCCGATAAATGGTGGGAAACCAAGTTCTGTTCAGATGAAGGGTTACAACCCCGGTCCTTGTTTGGTTTACGGGTTGTAACCTGGCTATCGGAATAGTTCCATGGTTATCTCGTCGTATATCATCCTGACATGTTTTCGTAAATTCTAGTTTTAATATTAGATTTTCTTGTGCTAATTGCTGGCTTTTGTTCTTATTTCGTGGCCCCCTTGTGGCACTTGCTCTTTCTGGGGTTGACCCAGCTGGTTTTGTGTGGCCAGATTTTGGAGCAGCTCCCGAGGATCTACCAAGCTTCCTGTCCAATGGTGACAACTAGACGAAACCCGGGCCTAGAGTGGGTTTTCCTTTTGTCTTGCCTACTTCATTGTAAAACTATTCTTTTGAGGCATTTAGCCGACGAGCACCTGTTAGCTCGATGCACTTTTACTTACTGTCTGCCTACGGGCTGTAAAACATGATTAACAAATCCTAGGGTTGATCATGTACGACTAAACTCTTGCTAGTCCTAACATTTTGTAACGACTAGCTTCATGATCAGCTGAATATGTAATATTTGGGATGCCTTATTATTGTATATTTAATGATCATACATCTTACGACCTTACTTACTTGCTTGTGATTGAGATATTAGGCTTGTTCATGACCATAAGAGACTGTTGGCTTGTAGTAAACCCTCATATATCTAGATAGCCGTGACCGTATATCGAGGTGGTTTCCATTTCAATATACGTAGGTGGCTATGTCTGACCCCGCTCTCCAGTATTCTGGTTCTGGGGCGTGACAGGAAGGATTAAATCATTTCTCAAATTTCAAACGGTTAGAAGGTAACAATAAAAGATCTGGATTTGGGGAAAGGTCGAACAAGTCAAAATTGAGATATAGTCACATGGTTTGGTCGAAGACTAACTATACTTGTGTATATACAACTATCTTGGTCATGGATGAAATGTAGAGTACCCATATCTTATTAGGGTGACCTTTCCTGCTTCTTGGTTCTCTATCAAGATAAGATTTAATCCCAAAATTTGAGTTCCCAATATGTATTTCCAAGCTTGACATAAACTACGATATTCAAGCATAATCATAAAAATAATCCAAGTCTTTAATAACCCTAAGATAACCCTTAGTATGACAAAATATATATACATATTTCCCTCCAATATGCACAAACTAAACTTTCTTATTCTCTAGTAGGTTGAGGTCATCCATCATAACTTAAAAAAATTTAGATTCCTCTAATCAATCTCAAAATAAGCTTTATCATATCTCTTAATAAATTTTCCACAAAATCGCAATATTATAAATCCAAACATTAAACTCAAGATTTAGATAATCTTATCAATCGTGAATTATGCAACAAAATTTGAAGATTTTTTTCTCACAATTGAAATATTAAACTCAAAATCTAAATAAATCTATCAATCATAGATCGTATGACACAGTTCAAAATTTAAAATTTTCCTTAAATCAAGTTATATCATCAAAAGATATAATAGCTATAACCCAAAAATCGTAAATAATTTCTAAATCTTCAAAATCAAAGATTTTACTCAATCTTCTATCAATACTTTGGTGAATACTCTTAGTAGTCTCAAGATAAAATTCTCTCTGTCCTCAAAGTTGGTAATATTGCTACTACCCAACTTAGAATTAACTAATCCTTAAGATCATTCTATTAGAAAAATAAATGCCTCTATATCTTAAATAAGACCTCAATGTATACTAATTGTGAATGTAATCCTTCTAGTCACGTGTTTGACCTATGAGCATATACTAGTGTAGTCATCTTCCTAACCGACATTAAGCACGAGAAAGTAAGGATTCACGGTAGAAAGGGGTCAAACAAGATGCAATCAAGGGAGGCAAACGAGAGTTCAAAGTTTGGAGTCAAGAAAGAATGTCAAGTATATGGATGAGATCCTAGACTCGAATCCTATCTGCAGGCTCACATCGGTACAATAACGTACCGAAGTGATAAACTTGACCGGCATGGGCTACCACAAAAACATGTAACGCCCCAGTCCCAAAATACTTAGGACTAAGTACGTCGACATGCCAGCTGCATACATACAAAGTATACTCCAATATATGGAACCTTCGCATGTATACATAAGTTGTAGAATGCAGTAAATCATGAAACTAATCTCATCCACAAATAAAGAAGAAAGAATTTATAATAAACTTATTGTAGAAGCATGGATATTGCTTTTAGTCCCACATTGGAAAGGAGAAGAAGAAAGGGCTCATTCCATTCTATATATAGAGCCCCCTTGCCTCCGTTATAAAAGACACCAAAATAAAAAGAAGAAAAGAAAAGGGAGCCCGTGTCCAAGGAGCCCGTTCGAGCCACAAAAAGTTGCAACAATGCTTCTTCTTCTTCTGGATCGGCTACAAGTTCTTCACTTGCCATCTTAGAAAGGATAAAGTTGGATCCTGAGTACTATACGCCTTCACGGGCTATTATGAAGAAATCCAAGGCAGCAACTTGGACTCTTCTTACTACGTACCTTCGGGTGCTAAGTCGAAGAAGTCCCGGGAAGTGTGGGCTTAACAAGCCTAGTCAACTGTCCAATCTGCTGACCGTCAGCGGGTACCGTTAACTGTTACACGGGCCCCTGATAGAAAGTTGTACAGAACCTCCCATGTCCAGCCCTCTGCTGCAAACGGACAGGGTAGGTCCCAAAAGTCTCCCCAGAACGATCGAGAGCAAGTACTTTTACTAGTCTCAGATCAGGAAGCAAATAAGCCCAAAAGTCTTGCTACAACGATCGAGAGCAAGTACTTTACTAGCCTCAGATCAGGAAGCAAATATGCCCAAATGTCTCCTTACAACAATCGAGGGTAAGTGCTTTTACTAGCCTCAGATCAGGAAGCAAGTATGATACCCACACACCCGGGCGCTCGAGACACCCGGGCCCACAAAACAGATGCAAAGGTAGATCAATCTGCTCTTGACTTACGAGAGGTGGTCATTCACAAATACAAGGAGAGAGAAGCAACCTTGCGTGCGATGAGCCCTTTCTAGGACATCACTGCACCCAATATCACGACCTGCACCCAGTATAGGGGCACGAGAAGTGGGTATGTCCAACCTACGCCGCAGTATCGACGGTAGAACGCTGTCCTAGGTCACTATCAAAAACTAAATACAATATAATATACTCTCCGAATGGAGGACGAATCACATAAGGTACAACTCAATCACAAATCTAGAGATAGAAATAGCACGATATAATAAATATGAAATCCTCAAACTGAGGTACAAACAGAAGAAAAAGTCTAAGTGTCTAATCGACACAACATCACAAACATCCAGAAAATAATACAACTCTAAAGTCAATATAAATGACATAAGAAATAAGATAAAGCCTAGCTAATCTAGTCTAAGCAGTAGGGATGACGTCCTCAGGTAGAGCTGGATCCTCCTGTGGGTCCAACTCACAGGTGTCGTCTAGATGGGCTCCATAGTAGGTTGGACAGAAGTCCTCGGTATCATCTGTAATATTTTCAACAGGTCCAGTCAGGACGGGAGCGAGCACTGTACATCTCATGCAGTTCATATCATGGCAAAAAATATAAAACGAGCAATAGAGTAAGATACATGAAATGCTGTAAGATGATGTACATAAAAAACAGGGAAGATATTTGGTAATTGGAAATATATATACATGACAAGTAAGAACTGTAAGTGACTAGTGATTTAGAGTACGAGATGGCCTGTAACTGGCTTGGGTTGAACATGATATACATGGGTGAACATGAGAGACACCAGCCGAGAAGGCTGTGTTGTACATGATAACACATGAAAAGTAACAGAGTGAACATGATCGATAAATCATATGACCATTTATACTCACCCCTACCCACAATTAATACACAAGGATTCAGTCAAGTTACGTTACGAACATGATGTTTTGGTTACACACGAAGCACATGAGGAAACATGAACGTACATGAGAGCACATGAAAGTACATGAGCGTATATAAAAGCACATGAGAAAACATGAGTGTACATGAATAATGCAAGAGCAAGGAATACATGATATACATGAAACACACGACATGAAGTATCCGATGCACCCGCTTAGGGGGATAACATCCCATGAAGAGATCCTTATAGTACCAATCTGTGATAATAAGTGTCAGCATCAACTAAAGTAATCTAGAGCAAGAATATAAGTCGTGACAAGTTTGAAACGATCAGAGAATGTACACACGTGCGATCTGACTATCTGTGAGAATATATTGTCCGAAATGAGGTATCTGAGTCCTATTTAGAGCAACACAAGTCATGATGTATACAAGGGGGTTATAAATGAAGTGTACAATGCATTTACATAATTTTTAGGTCAATCTGGGCCAAAGTCAACTCTTGGTCAACGATGGGTCAACCAAGTCAATCTCTAGGTCAACTTTAGTCTAACTAGGTCAACACCAAACTAGGTCAACTCTAGTCTAACTAGGTCAACTTTAGTCTAACTAGGTCAACACCAATCTAAGGTCAAATCTAGTCTAACTAGGTCAATCACCAAGCCAAGCCTATACCAAACCTATGCCAAAACCTTATATCAATATCATATATACAATTAAGGAATTTACATTCAAAAATCTTTATAGTTACCATATATATATATATATATATATATATATATATATATATATATATATATATATATATATATATATATATATATATATATATACATTACTTGCATTCACCACATTCAATCCTACATGCTTGCATTATATTAGGATGTATTCTAACATTGCATTTATTCATTCTTGTATTACCTTCATGTATATTATACTTCATACATATATTCATACATGCATATATATATATTCATACATGCATGCATATATTAATATATGCATACATGCCTTCATATATGCATACATTGCATACATACATTCAGTTTTCATTTAATACTTCAACCCCCATAAAACCTAATCAAATTTGATTACAAATCAACAAAACCCAATCACTGTATAACTAGAACCTGGAAATTCTACATGAAGTCAATCTCAGAAAATGTATCCCAAAACACCAAATGTGAAAATCAGAAAACAGTGTATTAATAACATTCTCAGTTTTCAGTTTTAGAGGTAAATTGATTTCATTTATAAAAGTTTAAATCAATTCTCAGTTAACATTAGGTTCTCAGTTATCAAAATCGAAATATACTCACATCCCATTATGTACACAATGAACCAAGCCAACTGAACTCAGTTTTCACATATTCATGCATACATGTGCATAACAATTAGAAGAGGGACTGTTCTCAGGTTTTCACATTTAAAACCAATCTAGCTCAGGTTATACATGAACCCTATCAACCTAATTTTCGAAAACCCAAACTCAGAATCAGTGAGCATTACATATATCGAACATAAACCTCATATAAATCCCAGGATCAAATGAAAAAACCCAAGTTCATATTACATCTCAGTTTTTACAAAACCAGAATCAATTTTAGTTTTCAGTTTTCTCAAAATCTGAGTTCATTTCTAAATTCAATCCCATTTCAGTTTTAACATACATTCATGTTAACCCAATCATGTAAACTAAATCCCTGACATGTATTCATGTTTACACATTATCAAATGAACCTTATTTACATAGATTAACATTTAAATATCGTCTAAATTCTAAAAACTAAGAACTGTACATCGTATCGGAGTTTGTAGGGAGACCCTAAATTTCATTCAAAATTCACATAATATATCAAATTAACCACTGGTATAGGTTCGTGTACATGTGCAAGTGTCCCATGAGTCTACTTGTGTCCAAACAATTGGACACGAGGTGTCCAAACAGTGAATATAAAGTATCAGGAAACACAGTATAAATCACTCCTTGTTGTAGAAGCATGGAAAATAATAAAGAAAGATCCATGCGGCCATGGAACCCCATGCGGCTCAGATAGCCCATGCGGCTCAAAGATTCATGCGGCACGAGGGACTATGCGGCTCAAGACGTTCCATGCGGCTCAGAAGAGAAGACATGTGGCTTGCAAACAGTTCTCCCCTCCGCCCAATACTGCATTAATTACTTTGACGGCTGACAGCTCTGACAAAGTGACAGCCTTGAAACAAAGATGTAATGATGACTTTGTCATAATGACAGACCCCTAGGGAAACGAAGGAGATCTCTGACACAATCCCCCGAGATCCAGAAAATGCCACGTAGCCTTGACACATGGACGTTCGTATGCGGCTCAAGAGGAGGCTCCCTCTATGCGGCTCAGGAAGACATTTTCCTATGCGGCTCGAGAGGACCATCTACATGCGGCTCAAGCAGAGGCCTCCCCATGCGGCTCACAAGGATCATCTCTATGCGGCTCACTACATATTATGTGGTCCAGATTATCATGTGGTTCGAAGATTCGGGGGCCACTCCCCAGGCAGCCCTGACACGTGGCCAGGCTTATGCGGCTCAACCCTTATGCGGCTCAATCCTTATGCAGCTCAGATCCCCTCAATGACTTCCAGGACACGTGTCACAAAGCTAATCAATTTCCCAGATTTAGTAATCAAAGATTGGGTCAAATCCCAATAATCTGGGACACGTGGCATGAGAATGAATTAAACTTATTCATTCAGATTTGCAGACATCAGCAAATCATCATCACGGAGATTTATTCCAATCAGCATTAATTACTGATAGGATTTGGTGTAATCTACATTAAATAGCCCAGATTCATCACACTCAAGATTAATGGCCCAGATTGATCAATCAACAGGCCGTCGCCACTCTAAGGGGCAATCATTGCAAACCCTAATGATTGCATTCCCTTCTTATAAATAGCAAGGTGCCATTCCCTTGCAAAGAGGACCCTTTTTCGAGATCAGAGAGAGCACCAGAATACTTGGAGAGGAAAAAGCAGAGAGAGAGCAAAGAGAGTATTTCTTCAACGCTAAGCAATCTTCTGGAGCCAAGGCTGCATACCGATCGTCCAAGGAGTAAGGCAGAGCTGTCGTAGCTTTCCGAGGCTCTATCGTCACCCCCAGAATCTAAAATAAACAATTGTACTTAGATTATTGTACCTAGGTTATTGTCCCTAGGCTTTTTTTGTACAAGCGAGTTGGTAACGTGAAGTAAAAGTCCAGTCCTCCGATAATTGTTCTGCTCTTTTACATTTCATGACAAATACGATGGCGACTCTGCTGGGGATAAACTTCTCCACGGCTGAGGAGTTGGTAATGCAATCGGATGCAGCCAAACTTGGCTCCACACAACAAAAGATGGTCGTCCGCTTCGACCAACAGACGTTCGAAGAAATGCTCTCCGAAGTAAGCGCTGGCCCGGTCCAGAAGCGCACTCGTACAACGAAGGCTCGTAAAGAGTGGAGGCCAAAATCATTTGCTCCTCCCCAGGCCCTCGATGGAGTACTCTCCGCTACCCAAGACGGCGAAGGCGACTCTCGTGTGGCCCCACTTCAAGCCATAGAAGACTCTGCTGTCCCCAAGTCCGGCAGAGGAAAGCATTACGATGTTGGACTTGCAGGGGCAAAGAGCGATTCTATGGGCTCCAGAAAGAAACCTAACAAGGGCACCAGCCGCAGAGCGAAGACTCATGCGGCCCAGATTGACAGCCGCATGAATGATGACCATGCGGCTGAAACCGCTAGCCAAATGCATAGTACTCATGCGGTCAGGATTTCCAGCCGCATGGAGAACACTCATGCGGTCAGGATTTCCAGCCGCATGGAGAACACTCATACGGCCAGGGTTTCCAGCCGCATGAGGATTGCTGATTCCAGCCGTATGACGTCTACTCCACGTGGCTCTGCCTTCGACCGCCTCTCCTATGGTCCTGATCTCCTATGCTCCCAAGAAGACATGTCTGATTCTCTCCAGCACCACTTAGACTCTTCCTACTATTTGCCCTTACGTGCTAGAGTGAGGAAGTCTAAGACAGCACGAGCTTGGCAAGCTCGGTCCGTTGATCCGACCTCTGACCATCCGAGCGTCCTGTGTGTTATACGGGCCTCTGATGGAAAGTTGTACAGAGCCACTCGAGTCCAGCCCCCGGCGGCAAACGGACAGAGAGCTTCCCAAAAGTCTCCCAAAATCTAGGGAGCAAATATGGTCGATCCGGATCCATCTGACTTGCGTGAGGCCATCCTCCACAAACGCAAGGAAAGAGATGGTGCCCCATGATGCTAAGAGTCCTCTCACGGACGTCACTGCACCCAAGTCATTGTCAACTGCTGCTGCAATAACGCGACGGTGAGAGAAGAACGGCAGTCCGTCTTTCAAAGACTGCAATAGCCGTCTTCCGAGGACGAAGCACTTTCCATCGTCCCCTGCAACTCTGCTCAGAAAGTCCCCGCTAATGGAAGAGGCAAGAAGACTAATGTTTCCAGCCCGAAGATTTTAACCATTGCGACTAAAAGACTGTCGTCTAAGTGGGTGCCCACCACCGGAGTTTTTTGAGGTACTCGTTCTAAGACGAAATCTACTATAATGGAAGATTCATCGTCCACAACACAGGGGGTCGCTGGAATTGGGGGTAGCACTCCTCCGAACATCCGCGATAATCTGATGTTCCAAGGAGACGAGCCGAGGGAAGCAACTCTTCCATCAGACACAGCAAATACTGATGTCCCCGAGAACGTCCACGACTCGCAAGATGAATCAAGCTCTGAAGCTGGGGGTACTGCTCCTTCCGAGTCCGAACCCGAGGAGAACATTCCCATATATCTCGATGATTTCTCGATACATGGGTATGATTCAGAGGGTGCTTCTTCCACCGCTCCGTCCATCTTCCCTCATGTAAAGACGGTATTCATGACAGATAGCAGCCAATGTAGTTCCAATGATCGCCAACGCATCGACACTCTGGAGGCCATATTGCTTGCCTTAGTCAAATCTGTGGACGAAATAAAAGCGGCCCTTCCAGCTCTGCAAGGAGGGACGCCCGGCCAAACAAGCACGGGTCCCGCGGTCAATGTGGACTCGATTTCAGCAGCACCGAACCTGGACAACAATACTCCTGAAATAATGGCCACCACCGTCGTGGATGAGGCCCGCGAAGCGAGAAGTGAGTTCCAGGAGCTCCGAGCCATGTTTCACGCTCGAGAAAACTCCCAAGACCTCAGAATACGGCAATCGTACCCTGCCGCCTGGAGGGACGTTTCATTCCCACCAAGATATAAGCCGTTCAATATCAATCCCTATGATGGCAAGACCTCAGCAAGTCGGTATATCACCTACTTCGAGGTCACCACCGACCATCTACCCCATGACGATGCCATCCTCACACGATTATTTATCGGGGCATTGGAAGGGGTCGTCTTTGATTGGTACCGCAACCTGCCAGACAACTCCATCCACTCCTTCGCTGGCTTCAAGCATATGTTCTTGGAGAGATTCTACGAAGTAGGGTAAGACATCATAATGTCCACCCTCATGGACGTCGTCCAAGGAGAGAAAGAGCTGACAAGAAGCTACATCGAGCGGTTTCGCCAAACCGTAATAAAGCTGCCATCTGAAAATCCGGATTCCTCCTTGATTGAAATTTGCCAAAAGAGATTGCTCCCAACAATCAGTCTCTGGATGGGCGAAAGTCAATTCAAGGACTGGAAGACGTTCATCATCAGTGCCACAAGCGCCGAAGAACGATTAAAGAAAGCTTGCCAATTGGGACTGCACATCTCGGACGGAGAGAACAAGGACAAGCATCCTAACAATGACAATGGGGGTAGCC
Source organism: Iris pallida (assembly GCA_029216955.1). Classification (NCBI taxonomy): domain Eukaryota; kingdom Viridiplantae; phylum Streptophyta; class Magnoliopsida; order Asparagales; family Iridaceae; genus Iris; species Iris pallida. Next base: position 1,320,136 of record JANAVB010010198.1, on the reverse strand, counting down.
CCTCCAACAATTGGGACAGCAGAGGTAAGCAGGCTATGGTGGACGACACAACACAAACACCTGACCCAAAGCCGGCAGACAAATAATGGCCGCAAATTACTTACTCCTTCGAAGACGGTCACGTCAAGCCCATCTTGGACATGCTCATACAAGGAGGCAGAATTCAGCTTCCTCCACCAAGACAGAAATCGTGGCAGGCGGACATAGAGAACCCAAAGTACTGCCATTACCATCATTACGTCTGCCATACCACACACGACTGCTACCAACTAAAACGGTACATTCAAAATCTCATCGATTCGAACGCTCTGGCCATCGATTTCGAAGAGGTAACAGTCGCAGCCAATATGGTGTCAGTATAATTAGGCAGCTTTCCTCCAACGGAGACTCAAGACGGCATAATACCCGTTCCTCTGGCGACAATAGAGATTGCTAATCTTCCACCTCCTCGGGATGAGGCTGATAATCTAGTGCCTCTCACCACGTCACGGGAAGAGATCATGTGGGTCTATCCGGACCTGGTACTTGAAGTAACCCAGTCCACACCGCCTACCACTCGCATAAAAAAGGGTAGAAAAGTCAGATCCTGTCGTATAATCTCGGCAGATGTCGAAGAAGTCACGGCTGTCGTTACTCGATCTGAGGCACAATCCTAATATGTGGCTGATGACTCAACTGAAAATCATCAACCAGCTACTGCGGACACTCCGGGACCGTCTCAGCCTTCGACGACCAACAAGCCTAGGCCAAAGGAGACTCGCTTCGACAAATCCCTCCGAAAAGATGCCCCTCAGGGGCTGGAAAGATCCTACAACTTCGATATCTTAGCGCAATTGGCCAACACACCGACCAAGTTGTCATTATACGAGCTCCTGAGACTCTCAAAGATGTTCGTACAACTTTGAGCGATGCACTCCAAAATGTCGACGCATACCTGACTCAGGTCAACTTCACGGGAGAGAACCCGCCTGCAGATCTCCAAGATAGCGCCTGTACGGAAGCGATGCCCAACATTGTCTTCACTCCGCAGGACATGCTCATCAAAGCCAACCTGCACGATCGCCCGTTATACTACACCGGATACATCGGCGACGTAAAGGTAGATCGAATGCACATTGATCCTGGCTCTTCCATAAGCATTATCCCGAAGGGTCTGCTACATCATCTTCGCATCCCAATGCATTGTCTGACGCCTACAAGCACCGCCATCAGCGGTTTCAATTCGGGCAGGAGCTACCCGATTGGAAAGATTCGTCTGAAGTGTCAAATTGGCGATCTCCAATCAGAAGTCACCTGCTACATCATAGATACAGACACTTCTTACAACATCCTCTTGGGGCGCCCGTGGATACACGATTATATGATCGTGCCTTCCATGCTGCACCAGTGCTTCAAATATGTCGACAAACACGGCTTCGTGAGGACAGAATTTGCTGATATCGATCCCTTCAAAGGGGTCGAATCCTACTACTCAGACTCTTGCTTATACGAAAAGTCGAAGAGGCACCTTGATGAAGGAGATATTCAAGCTCGTACCGAGACAGCCAAGTACGTGGCTGCCCGGATTATTCAAGCTCTGACGATCCACCTCCAAGCTCGTAAACCTGGCAAGTCTGTACCCCATACCGCCACTCTGCGTAAGGATGCAATCAGCCTCTCGGCACAGAAAGAGCAGATGATAATCCGGCTGCCAAGGTCTGGCTAAATGCCAAGACCCTCAATGGAGCCATTGACAATCCGGTTACCGAGAGTCGGCCAGTTGCAAACAGAGAAGCCCAATCCTTCCGACAAGCCAATGATGATACGCCTTCCCAAGAAGGGTCGTCATCCTGATGCAAGGCTTGGAGTTTCTAACGAACCAACCACTCCCCGCCCAGCATCGAGTACCAGACCAGGGGTCGCTAGTCTGCCAACAACTCCACGCTCCGCTCCACCAGTCGAATCTCTGACGATCAAGCTGCCCAGGTCGTCCTCTCAGCCTTCGTTTATACAGGGGGTAGCCGAAGAGGAACCAGAGCTAGCCAAGTACGTGGCTGCCCACTCTGATATTCCCTCCGCAGATAATGTAATCCCCCTAGAAAAGATACCTTACTTCATCAATAAAGGGCTATCTTCGAACTACCTCGAGCTTAATAAGCTTTGTACAATGTATGCTATGGAACACGGTATAGGTACTCTCCTACACACACAGATGACAAATGTGTACACCGTAATCCAGATTACTCCAGTGGAAGATGCTTACCGTATAATCGAGGGAGGGGACCATCCAATCATTTTCGGCCGGAAGGACGATCCGCATCCCTTCATCATAGAAGAAGTCGACCTTGGGTCAGATACCGGAAGACTGCCTCTGTATCTTTATGGCCCCCAATCCAAATATCTCATGCAGAAATAGGGGTATGATCTGGAGACAACACCAGGCTTGAACTACGGCACTGAACGACGATTACCTTTGAAGCCACCGGTTCCTGCTGGCAAACCACGGGACTAGTATAGCAAAACTCGATGCGGATTAGGGTATGTAACGCCCACGACGACCCCTGAGAGTTCAGATGAAGAATGTGACTGGCAGTCACATTCAACCGGGACACCAACTTCTGATTCGGATACCAGCATCGAAGACATATTCAGGTAAGTCTTGTCAGTCAATATGGCATTCGCCGACGCTTATGAAGAAGATGAAGACATCCCTGAAATCCTCGAGCTAGAGCCGTGGGCCCAATAGCTGGACGAACAATAGGAAAAGCGGTTCAAAGAAAGACAACCTCCTACTGAAGACGAGGTCATACAAGTGGATCTTGGCAGCGAATCTTCTCCAAAACCGATCTTCGTCAGTAAAAGCCTAACAGACGGAGAACGAGAATCGTTGCTGGAACTTGTCAAAAAATATATTGATGTATTCGCCTGGAGCTATGAAGACATGTCGGGGTTAAATCCCGATATTGCTCTTCATAAACTCATTATTCGGCCAGATGCAAAGCCGGTCAAACAACAACAACGACGCTTCCGCCCGGGCATCATGGACACAATCGAGGCCGAAGTCAACAAACTGATAGCCAGCGGCTTCATTCGTGAGGAACAGCATCCGGATTGGGTCGCCAACATAGTACTAGTCCTCAAGAAGAATGGAAAGATTCAAATCTGCATCGACTTCCGCAATTTGAACAAGGCATGCCCCAAAGATGAATTCCCCCTCCATATCACGGACATCATGATTGACAACACCTGCGGCTTCGAACGCATGTCATTCATGGATGGATTCTCAGGGTACAACCAAATCATGATGTCTCCTAACGACGAAAAGCATACATCATTCCGAACACCGATTGGCACATACTGTTACACAGTCATGCCTTTCGGTTTGAAGAATGCCAGCGCCACATATCAAAGAGCCATGAGCATCATCTTCAGAGACCTGTTACGCAAGACAGTAGAGTGCTATATTGATGACATTGCCGTCAAGAGTCGCTACAAGGGAGACCATCTGCAGGATCTGAGAACGGTATTCGACCTGATGCGAGCGCACAATTTGAAAATAAACCCTACGAAGTCCTTCCTAGGCATATCCAGCGGAAAGTTCTTGGGTTTCATCATCACCGCCCAGGGTATCTATGTAGACCCTGAGAAGACGAAGGCAATTATGGAGATGGGTCCTCCAAGAAATCTCTGCAAACTCAGAGGCCTTCAAGGGAGGCTAGCTTACATCCGGAGGTTCATCTCTAACCTCTCCGGGCGATGTCGGCCATTCACCCATCTCATGAAGAAGGGCATTTCATTCGTATGGGATGAAGAATGCCAACGTGCCTTCGACAGCATCAAAGAATATTTTTTGAACCCTCCAGTCCTGGTGGCCTCGGTTGCTGGAAAACTATTCCTGCTCTACGTACGAGCAATAGAACATTCCCTTGGTTCTTTGATGGCGCAAAACAACGACGTAGGCCATGAACAAGCTATATATTACCTTAGCAGAATGATGATCGGGCCAGAGCACAGATATACTGCTGTGGAAAAGGAATGTCTCGCTCTGGTGTTCGCCATTCAAAAGATGTGGCACTATGTCACAGGATAAACCATACATGTGATCTCACGAGTCAACCCTCTCAGAGTCCTCATGACTAAACCAGGGGCACTCAGCTCCCACCTCGCTACATGGGCAATATTGCTGTCTCCTTATCATATGGTCTTCGTCCCGCAAAAGGCTGTTAAAGGTCAAGCTCTGGCCGACTTTCTAGCAGCCCATCCAGGCTCGGAGTCATCCACAATATATGAAGGAATTCCAGATGAGGTCACCGACTCGCATAAGGCCCCCCACGATGATATATGGCGAATGTTCTTCGACGGTGCTTCGAGAATGGGACCTAAGGGCAACATTGTTGTTGGAGTCGGGGTAGTGTTGATTTCTCCTTCCGAACTGGTGATCAATCGCGCTTACTCCCTCACGAAACCCTGCTCTAACAATGTGGCCGAGTACAACGCTTTGGTCATCGGCCTCCAACTTGCAAGAGAGCTGGGGGTAGAATATCTTGAAGCATACGGCGATTCACAGTTAATCGTCAATCAGATCCGGGATTCATACGAAGTCCGCCACGAAGACATGATCCCCTATCATCAAATTGCGATCAACATTATCTCGTCATTTGAGGGATTCTTCATCGAACATGTCTCCAGATTACAGAACATCGAAGCCGATACCCTAGCAGGCCTTGCCGCTTCCCTAGCAGTACCAAACCATACTCAGTATTCGGTTGACGTGATAGGCCGCGAGTTGGTCTGTCCCAAGAACAACGTTCAAGTCGTGGCGAGTTATTTCGCCAAACAATCGATGTAGCACCAGACTGGAGACAACCATTCATAGACTTCGTAGTCTACGATATCTTGCCCGAGAATCCTAAGGAAGCCACTTCCATCAGAAGGCGCTCTCTCAGATTCTTCTGCGATACAGAGACAAAAATACTGTATCGGCGATCCTACGATGGGTTACTGCTTCGGTTTCTATCAAATACAGAAGCCAAAGAAGCCATACGCGAAGTCCACGACGGTGTCTGCGGGGCCCATCAGCCTGGCCCTAAATTACAAGACCGTCTTCGCCGGATGGGCTACTACTGGCCCACGATGGTAACAGATGTGATAGACTATGCAAGAAAATACAAAGCCTGCCAAGTCCACGAAGACTTCATCCACCAACCATCCAAGTTCTTACATCTGACAGTGGCATCCTGGCCATTTGAAGCATGGGGTATGGACATCATCAGTCTAATTACTCCACCTTCCTCCCATGGACATCGCTTCATACTTGCGATCACGGATTACTTCTCCAAATGGACGGAAGCTGTTCCGCTTGCAGAAGTAAAAACTTCAAACGTGATCAGCTTCCTCAAGCATCACGTTATCTATCGCTTTGGACTGCCCCGAAGGATCATCCATGATAATGGTCTGCAGTTTACAAGCCACGACTTTTATCGGTTCTGCGACAAGCATCGCATCCAGAATATTGCTTCGACACCGTACAATCCAGCAGCAAACGGGTTGGCAGAAGCATTTAACAAGACCATCATCAAGTTACTCAAGAAATTTATCTCTTCCAACAAACGCGACTGGAACGAGAAGCTTGGTGAATGTTTATGGGCGTACCATACTACAGTCCGAACAGCCACTGGGAACACACTATTCTTCCTGGTATACGAGAGTGAAGCTGTCCTCCCATTGGAGACTCAAATACCCTCACCCCGCGTCGCCCTTGCTTACCAGTTAACGACAGATGATAACTACCGCCGTCGGCTACAAGAGTTGGAGGCCTTAGATGAAAAGCGCCTCTTGGCTCAGCAACGAATCGAGCTATACCAAGCACGCATCTCTGGAGCCTTCAATAAGAAGGTCAAAATCAGAACATTCCAAGTGGGCGAGCTCGTTCTGGCAGTCCGGAGACCGATGGTTATGACTCACAAGACCGCCGGCAAGTTACAGCCAAAATGGGAAGGCCAATTTATCATTGAGGTCGTATTCTCCAACGGAGCCTACCGCCTCGCAAAACAAAACGAAGACTTGCTCATGTTGCCCGTCAATGGCAAGTTCCTGAAGAAATATTATGTCTAAACGACATTCTCCAGATCATTGAGTCATGCACCCGCTGGTACCGCTGAACTCACCCTCACAATTTTCCAGATTTTCGAGTTATGTACTCGCTGGTACCTCTGAACTCATACTCACCATTCTCCAGATTTTTGAGTCATATACCCTCTCGTACCGCTGAACTCACTTTCACATCGAGTCACGTACCCTTTTGTACCACTGAACTCACATCTCCAACGTTCCAGATTATCGAGTCATGTACCCGCTGGTGCCGCTGAACTCACACTTTCACAATATTGAGTCATGTACCCGCTGGTGCCTCTGAACTCACATTCCGGTCACTCTTTCAGATAGTAAGTCATGTATGATCATACCTCTGAACTTTCCTCCTGTAAGAGATCCTCCCTCATGATCTAATACCTGCACTCCCAGTGTACAAAAAGGGTAACAGATCCACAAATTTCCAAAACGGCCATGTCCTTATTACCTCTGAGTCGTTTCACTTCCGCCAAAAACAAATCACCCCTCTACATAGAACTTTCATGTCCTCATTACCTCTGAGTCGTTCTCTGTACCCCCTCTTCATTAAGCCCGCTTCTGCCATGTCCTCATTACCTCTGAGTAGGAAAGCTCCGTCAAAGAAACCCTCATGCTCACCATGTCCTCAGTACCTCTGAGTAAGTATGTTGGTTCCCTTTTTAACTTGTTGCCCGTATCCAAAACCAGGGTACGTTAGGGGTAATAGGTCCACGCATAATATCCCAATAAGATGACCATTACAAAGCAAAAGAGTGAAGAAAATATATTCCATTCATTCAGAAATCGGTTACATCCACACGACTACAAGCAAGTCAAAAAAAAAGTTCTTCACGCAGACAAGAAGAAAAGCAAAACAAGACAAAGACTACTGACAAAAAGATAGACATCTACGAGAAACCCCTAAACCCTAGTTACAGAAGCGCATATACCATTCCCTCAACCACCTTACATATGAAGGATGCAGTTGAAGAAGATCCTCGTCCAGAATAGGAGAATCAGAATTCCCAGCGCTACCACCCTCAGCAGTTCCGATGCCATCCTCCTCAAGCACCGGTTCTTCTTTCTTTGCCTCCTCCTTAACAATGAAAGACCCCTGGTTGATGACAGGAGGCGGCGGCTCCTATGTCACTGCAATCTCAGCATTCGGTGGAGATACTGCAAGAACCAAAGATGAAAACGGTCAGAAGATATTTAGAAATGTTCATGCAGCTCGTTTAAGACAACTTTCATGCGGCTTGGACATAGGGTATACCCCCACGCGGCTCGACCATGGAACGTGTATGCGGACCATATAATTTGAAAAATTTGTATCAAAGGATTATGCACGAGGCATGCAGCAGAGCAGACTCTGTTAGGGTTTCAAAGCACCAAATCTTCTACACAACCATTACCTACGATGGCAACGTGAACGTCAAGATGAACGGGGGGCGCGACAGTCGAAGACGAAGCCGATTTCTTACTCTTCGCCACAACCTTCTTCACAGCCTTGGAAGCCCTAGGTGCCATTGTTGTTTGTCGGTCAGAGGAAGATAACAAGACATGAATTTTAGTTAAGAAGAATCTAAGAGAGAAGTCCGTCCAAATACCCTTCTATTTATAGACAGAAAAAGGAAGACCACGGACCGACGCCTTGTACAACGTGATCGACTCTTCGGCTATCGAGATAAACTAGCCAATTAAAGACTAAAACTCTTGGGATCCTGCCTCGAAAAGATTTGTACGTATGGTATAATAACGTGGCAAAAAGCCTATGCGGTTCAGATGGCCATGCGGCTGAAACATCCATGCGGCTGAAACTTCCATGCGGCCAAGACATCTATGCGGCTAGGACCTCATATGCGGCTAGAAGAGCTTGCACACAGCCATGCTTCTCATTCAAAGTATTTTAATTTTGTAAATTGAAAACTTTGAAGGGGGTCTTGTAGAAGCATAAAAAATAATAAAGAAAGATCCATATGGCCAGGGAACCCCATGCGGCTCAGATAGCCCATGGGCTCATAGATTCATGCGGCACGAGGGACTTTACGGCTCAGGACGTTCTATGCGGCTCAGAAGAGAAGATACGTGGCTTGCAAACAGTTCTCCCCTTCCTCCTATACTGCATTAATTACTTTGACGGCTGACAGCTCTGACAAAGTGACAGCCTTGACACAAAGAGGTAATGATGACTCTGTCATAATGATAGACCCCTAGGAAAATGAAGGAGATCCCTGACACAATCCCTCGAGATCCAGAAAATGCTACGTAGCCTTGATACGTGGACGTTCGTATGCGGCTCAAGCAGAGGCTCCCTCTATGCAGCTCAGGCAGACATTTTCCTATGCGGCTCGAGAGGACCATCTACATGCGGCTCAAGCAGAGGCCTCCCCATGCGGCTCACAAGGATCATCTCCATGCGGCTCACTACCCATTATGTGGTCCAGATTATCATATGGTTCAAAGATTCGGGGGCCACTCCCCAGGCAGCCCTGACACGTGGCCAGGCTTATGCAGCTTAACCCTTATGCGGCTCAATCCTTATGCGGCTCAGATCTCCTCAATGACTCCCAGGACACGTGTCATAAAGCCAATCAATTTCCCAGATTTACTGCAATCAAAGATTTGGTCAAATCCCAATAATCTGGGACACGTGGCAGAAGAATAAATTAAACTTATTCATTCAGATTCGCAGACATCAGCAAATTATCATCATGGAGATTTATTCCAATCAGCATTAATTACTGATAGGATTTGGTGCAATCTACACTAAATGGCCCAGATTCATCACACTCAAGATTAATGGCCCAGATTAATCAATCAACAGGCCGCCGCCACACTAAGGGGCAATCATTGCAAACCCTAATGATTGTATTCACTTCTTATAAATAACAAGGTGCCATTCCCTTGCAAAGAGGACCCTTTTTCGAGATCAGAGAGAGCACCAGAATACTTCGAGAGAAAAAAGTAGAGAGAGAGGAAAGAGAGCATTTCTTCAACGCCAAGCAATCTTCTGGAGCCAAGGCTGTATACAGATCGTCCAAGGAGTAAGGCAGAGCTTCCGTAGCTTTCCCGAGCCTCTATCGTCACCCCCAGAATCTAAAATAAATAATTGTACTTAGATTATTGTACCTAGGATTTTGTCCCTAGGCTTTCTTTGTACAAGCGAGTTTGTCACGTGAAGTAAAGGTCCAGTCCTCCGATAATTGTTCTGCTCTTTTACATTTCATGGCAAACACGATGGCGACTCTGCTGGGGATAAACTTCTCCATGGCTGAGGAGTTGGTGACGCAATCGGATGCAGCCAAACTTGGCTCCACACAACAGAAGATGGTCGTCCGCTTCGACCAACAGGCGTTCGAAGAAATGCTCTCCGAAGGAAGCGCTGGCCCGATCCAGAAGCGCACCCGCACAACGAAGGCTCGCAAAGAGTGGAGGCCAAAATCATTTGCTGCTCTCCAGGCCCTCGATAGAGTACCCTCTGCTACCCAAGACGGCGAAGGCGACTCTCGTGCGGGCCCCACTTCAAGCCATAGAAGACTCTGCTGTCCCCAAGTCCGGCAGAGGAAAGCATTACGATGTTGGACTTGCAGGGACAAAGATCGATTCTATGGGCTCCAGAAAGAAACCTAACAAGGGCACCAGCCGCAGAGCGAAGACTCATGCGGCCCAGATTGCCAAGCGCATGAATGATGACCATGCGGCTGAAATCGCTAGCCAAATGCATAGTACTCATGCGGCCAGGATTTCCAGCCGCATGGAGAACACTCATGCGGTCAGGATTTCCAGCCGCATGGAGAACAATCATGCGGCCAGGGTTTCCAGCCGCAAGAGGATTGCTGATTCCAGCCGCATGACGCCTACTCTACATGGCTCTGCCTTCGACCACCTCTCCTATGGTCCTGATCTCCTATGCTCCCAAGAAGACATGTCTGATTCTCTCCAGCACTACTTAGACTCTTCCTACTATGTGCCCTTACGTGCTAGAGTGAGGAAGTCTAAGGTAGCACGAGCTTGGCAAGCTCGGTCCGTTGATCCGACCTCTGACCATCCGAGCGTCCCGTGTACTGTTATGCGGGCCTCTGATGGAAAGTTGTACAGAGCCACTCGAGTCCAGCCCCCGGTGGCAAACGGACAGAGAGGTTCCCAAAAGTCTTCCAAAATCCAGGGAGAAAACATGGTCGATCCGGATCCATCTAACTTGCGTGAGGCCATCCTCCACAAACGCAAGGAAAGAGAAGGTGCCCCAGGATGCCAAGAGTCCTCTAACAGACGTCACTGCACCCAAGTCATCGTCAACTGCTGCTGCAATAATGCGACGGTGCGAGAAGACCGGCAGTCCGTCTTTCAAAGACTGCAACAGCCATCTTCCGAGGACGAAGCACTCGTGTTTTTGTATCCGATATGACACGACATATCCTAAAACTCGAGGGGCGGTCTGTCAGTGATGACCCCCACCTCTGTGCCAAGTGGCACGTGTCCACGTTGTGGGCACAGGAAGAAATTCGGCTCGGGTACCAGGGGATGTGCACGGGGTCGTGCTGCATGTATGATTGTCCAATTTCAACACGAAAATGACACAATCTTCGACTCAGTCGAATAGATTTGGAATCTACACACCAAGGGCTACACAACCATCTATTTAGTTTTGAAAAATACTAAAATAATTTCCTATATGGCATTTCATCGAACACTCTTTTAAAAGCACCGATACGTGTCCGATACGGACACAAAATTGATACGAATTCCTACCAAACTTAGGCTACACCTAGGGGAACCCTAAATGAATGCATCTATGGAAAGAAACTGAAATTTAAATATTTTATGGCAATTACCTATCGAAGGTGAAACCTCAATGAAAAATGAACAAAGAAAAGTGTTCTTCTCTAATTGAATGGTCAATTCACTTCGAAACCTTGCTAGCTAGCCTCCCATAGCACCCTCTACTATTAGGGATGATGATGCAATTGATTAGACTCAATTTGGACTTGATTTGGATATTAGGGGAGTAATTTTGGGGAAGAACAAGTAGCGTTCTAAGTAGATGTAAAAGAGGCAAGGGTTTCTCTTAGGGATACATTATAGGAAGGGGAGAACTTGATTGCTGGTCCTTAGATGATTTAGGGTTAGTTTTTCAAGTATATGAGTGACTAGGGTTTGTCCAACCAATTCTAAACCGTTCTATTGGTTCAATAGTCCTAGGGCTTCCTTTTTTCACAAATATCCTAAGGGGTAAATATCCTAATTAGAATATCTAGATATTGTTAATCTTGTCATTACTAGGTTACCCTAATAAAGACTCTAAGCTCAAGGCTAATCTAGATTAGTCTATGATTCTTGGTCAATTCTCAACTAACAATTAGCACATGTTTAATTAATCAAAATTCATTTTCATTAATAAGTCAAAAATAACCAAAATATCCTTAGGCTAAAAAATAGTAATATGATATTATAATCATATGACTAGGCTCCCATGGTCATGGTTAGTCTATAGGCTTAGCAAAACTAGGGTTACACTAGTTAACCATTAAAATCATATTTTAACATTTTAATTAGTTTTAAATTAATTAAAAATCACTAAAAATTACAATATGATTTAAATATCATTATTAAATGATATAATTATAAAATTTCAAAATTATCCTTATTTTAAAAAATTGGGTGTTACAAGTCTATCCCCCTTAGAAGAATTTTGTCCTCGAAATTAAGATGGTCGTACTCCTTCTAGGTCAACTACCCCAACAATCAAAATCTCAGAACCACACAGTTCGACAATCATATGCGTCTGTCTAAAATCATGATACTCAGAATCTTCGTCATGCTAGTGAGCAAGGCTACGATAATCATAGAGTCCTCGACTAAGGTACATATCTCTAGAATCATGGTATTTAAAATTTTTGCATTACCGCATGCTTGGCCACGAAAACCTTAATTTTTCATAGAAATACGTCCAAAACCAGACTATATGTCCTAACTATGCCAGCTAACATGACTATAGAAGGCTCTAGATCCCATAACTGAAGCAACCTAGCCCATACGACTTATCTCAGAAGAAAATGAAATCATAATGAAACACCAGATCAAAACTTATCAATAACAAGGAACGGATGGAATCGAATTTCAAGACAGTTATAAGAAGGCAAATGCGAAAATAGAATCGAGAAGAACGGAACCTGCAATAAGCTCTCCTACTGCCTGAGCATCCTCAACTGTCATGGCATAAGCTCGCCCCTGCTGGCCTCCTCTAGCCTGCTGCTAGCCTACTGGAGCCCTAGCTCCTGCTTCCTGAGCTGTCCATCCTGCAGACTTGGGACACTCTCTTAACTGATGATCCGATGATCCACAGAGTAGGCACTTGCCTAGCCTCATCCGACATTCGCCCCAATCGTGCCCTGGTTTCTTACAGAAAGGACATAGGATAATATGCTGCTGTCTAGGGGCCTGCTGCTGTCTCTGCTCCTATTGTACCTGCTGAAAGGGAGCACGGTCCTGAAACTGCTGCAGAAAGTGGACCCTCGGCTGCTGATACTGCTGCTGAATCTGTATGTGAGGCCTTTTAGCCTGGCCTCCGCTGCTATTGGCTCCATGAGCGTCTCGTCCCCTCTTGAGCCTCAGCTCAATGTCATCCTCTGCTGCTAGGGTGCCCACCAGGATCTCCTCAAAAGTGGCACTGTGGGCACTCTTGGTGTAGGACTTCACCTCCTTGACTAGCCCCTTCCTGAACCTCTGGGCCTTCATCGCCTCAGATAACCCCTCAACAAACCTGTCCAGATGGCAGAACTCCCCGGAGTACTCCTCGATAGTCTGACTGCCATGTACTAAAGCCTCGAACTTTGTCTAGAGGGCACTAAGCGCTGCATCGGGGAAAAACTTCTTCTTGAACAGCTTCTTAAAGGCTTCCCAGGTCTGCCCAACTGTACCAACCCTCGGATCTGTTAGGTTCCACGTGTGGGCCAAGTCCTACATCATACTAGCCGTTGCCTCAATCTGTAGTCTCGCTGGAATCTCTGCCAGCCTGAAGATCTTCTCTATTTGCTCTATCCACTCGTCGAGGTACAGGATGCCCCCTGTAACCCCAAAATCCTGCGGGTACATCTTCTGGAAATCCTGTATACCCTTCTCCTTCCGTAGATGCTGCTGCTGATCTGCCGAATGCTGAGCTGTAACTCTTTCAACTGTCGTCAGGGCCAGATCGAAGTCCCGACTGAACTCCGTCATCTGACGCTGCTGCTGAGCCTGCTGGACCTCCATAAACTACTGGAAGAAGCTAAACAGCTGCACTGCATCAGCTGATCCCGTAGGTGGCGGCTGCTGAAATATATCCGGAATGACGGAGAACATCTCTGAACAGGTGGAGCCACACCCCCAAACGCTGCAAAAATTCTGACATACGAAGTGATGGAATGAGCTGCGGTCCCAGCGTCTACAATCGGACGAGAGGTGGCAGACCTCTTACCTGTGTCTGCTAGGCCAGAGCGATGTGATCGTGTCTCGATTACCATCCTAGAGACAGATCGAATAAGGAATCAATACTGAGATAGAAGCGATAAATCAAGGGAGGACAGTTTATTTCAAAAGGAAGCATTAAAGTAGCAAGAATTTTGATAACAAGAATCAGGTTAAGAGCTTTTTCTAATGTGATTGAGTACCTCAAAATATTCTACTTCTACTGCAGGCTGTAGTGATACTCTAGTTCGAACACCACTACATAAACTTGACCTGCGTGGGCCACCACTAAAAACGTGTCACAATCCGCACCAGTGTAGGGTCACGAGAAGTGGGTAAGTCCAGCCTACGCCACAGTGTCGGGGGTAGAACGCTGTCCTAGGTCACTATCACAAACTAAATACAATATGATATACTCTCCGAATGGAGGATGAATCACATAAGGTACAACTCAATCACAAATCTAGAGATAAAAATAGCACGATATAATAAATATGAAATCCTTAAACTGAGGTACAAACAGAAGAGAAAATCTAAGTGTCTAAACGACACAACATCACAAACATCAAGAAAAGAATACAACTCTAAAGTCAATACAAATGACATAAGAAATAAGATAAAGCCTAGCTAATCTAGTCTAAGCAGTAGGGATTACGTTCTCAGCTAGAGCTGGATCCTCCTGTGGGTCCAACTCACAGGTGTCGTCTAGATGGGCTCTATAGTAGGTTGCGCAGAAGTCCTCGGTATCATCTGTAATATTTTTAATAGGTCCAGTCAGGAGGGGAACGAGCACAGTGCATCTCATGCAGTTCATATAATGGCAGAAAATATAAAGCAAGCAATAGAGTAAGATACATGAAACGCTGTAAGAAGATGTACATGAAAAACAGAGGAGATATTTGATAACTGGAAATATATACATGATAAGTAAGAACTGTAAGTGACTAGTAATTTAGAGTATGAGATGGCCTGTAACTGGCTTGGGTTGAACATGATATACATGGGTGAACATAAGAGACACCAGCCGAGAAGGCTGTGTTGTACATGATAACACATGAAAAGTAACCGAGTAAACATGATGGGTAAATCACATGACCATTTATACTCACCCCTACCCACAATCAATACACAAGGATCCAGTCAAGTTACATTACGAACATGATGTTTTAGTTACACACGAAGCACATAAGGAAACATGAACGTACATGAGAGCACATAAAAGTACATGAGCGTACATAAAAGCACATGAGAGAACATGAGTGTACATGAATAACGCAAGAGCAAGGAATACATGATGTACATGAAACACACGGCATGAAGTATCCAATGCGCCCGCTAAGGGGGATAACATCCCATGAAGAGATCCATATAGTACCAATCCGTGATAACAAGTGTCAGCATCAAGTAAAGTAATCTAGAGCAAGAATATAAGTCGTGACAAGTATGAAACGGTCAGAGAATGTACTTGCCTGCGATCTGAATGTCTATGAGAATATACTATCCGAAATGTGGTATCTGAGTCCTATTTAGAGCAACACCAGTCATGATGTATACAAGGGGTTATAAATGAAGTGTACAATACATCTACATGATTTCTAGGTCAATTTGGGCCAAAGTCAACTCTAGGTCAACTCTGGGTCAACCAAGTCAATCTCTAGGTCAACTTTAGTCTAACTAGGTCAATACCAATCTAGGTCAACTCTAGCCTAACTAGGTCAACTTTATTCTTACTAGGTCAACACCAATCTAGGTCAACTCTAGTCTAACTACGTCAATCACCAAGCCAAGCCTATACCAAACCAATGCCAAAACCTTATATCAATATCATATATACAATTAAGGACTTTACATTCAAAAATCTTTGTAGCTACCATATCTATATATATACATTACTTGCATTCACCACATTCAATCCTACATGCTTGCATTAGATTAGGATGTATTCTAACATTGCATTTACTCATTATTGCATTACCTTCATGTATATTATACTTCATACATATATTCATACATGCATACATATATTCATACATGCATGCATATATTAATATATGCATACATGCCTTTATATATGCATATATTGCATACATAAATTCAGTTTTTATTTAATACTTCAACCCCTATAAAACCTAATCAAATTTGATTACAAATAAACAAAACCCAATCACTGTATAACTAGAACCTGGGAAATTCTACATGAAGTCAACCTCAGGAAATGTATCCCAAAACACCAAATATGAAAATCAGAAAACAGTGTATTAATAACATTCCCAGTTTTCAATTTTAGAGGTAAATTGATTTCAATTTTAAAATTTTAAATCAATTCTCTGTTAACATTAGGTTCTCAGTTATCAAAATCGAAATCTACTCACATCCTATTATGTACACAATGAACCAAGCCAACTGAACTCAGTTTTCACATATTCATGCATACATGTGCATAACAATTAGAAGAGGGACTGTTCTCAGGTTTTCATATTTAAAACGAATCTAGCTCAGGTTATACATGAACCCTATCAACCAAATTTTCGAAAACACAAACTCAGAATCAGTGAGAATTACATCTATCAAACATAAACCTCATATAAATCCCAGGATCAAATGAAAAAACCCAAGTTCATATTACATCTCAGTTTTTACAAAACCAAACTCAATTTCAGTTTTCAGTTTTCTCAAAATCTCATTTCATTTCTAAATTCAATCCTATTTCAGTTTTAGCATACATTCCTGTTAACCTAGTCATGTAAACTAAATCCCTGACATGTATTCATGTTTACACATTATCAAATGAACCTTAATTTACATAGATTAACATTTAAATATCGTTTAAATTCTGAAAACTAAGAATTGTACGTGGTATCAGAGTTTATAGGAAGACCCTAAATTTTATTCGAGTATTACATAATATATCAAATTAACCACTGGTATAGGTTCATGTACATGTGCAAGTGTCCCACGAGTCTACTCGTGTCCAAACAATTGGATACGAGGTGTCCAAACAGTGAATATAAAGTATCAGGAAACATTGTGTAAATCACTCCTCGTGCGGCCATGTCGTGCACGATTGCACATAACACAAGGCACGAACACCCATGGGCTCATGCACACACGTAGAGGGGGTATAGGGCTAGGGTTTCAAGTCCCTGACATGTGTTCACGTTGTGTCTGCATGCGACACGAAAGCCGTATCAGAAGCTACTATTCTCGTGGAACAGTACAGTACAATATCGGTGCACTCGTATTTTTGTGTCCGACACGACACAACGTATCCTGAAACTCGAGGGGGGTCTGTTAGTGATGGGCCCCACCTCTGTGCCAAGTGGCACGTATCCACGTGGAGTGTACAGGGAGAAATTGGGCTCGGGTAGCAGGGGATGTGCACGGAGTCGTGCTGCGTATGTGCATGTCCAATTTCGACACAAAAATGACACAATCTTCGACTCAGTCGAATAGATTTGGAATCTACACACCAAGGGCTACACAACCATGTATTTAGTTTTGAAAAATACTAAAATAATTTTCTATGTGGCATTTCATCGAACACTTTTTTAAAAGCACCGATACATGTCCGATACGAACACGAAATGGAAACGAATTCCTACCAAATTTAGGCTACTCCTAGGGGAACCTAAATGAATGCATCTATGGAAAGAAACTGAAATTTAAATAAGTTTTATGGAAATTACCTATCGAGGGTGAAACCTCAATGAAAAATAAACAAGGGAAAGTATTCTTCTCCAATTGAATGATCAATTCGCTTCGAAACCTTGCTAGCTAGCCTCCCTTAGCACCCTCTACTATTGGGGATGATGATGCAATTGATTAGACTCAATTTGGATTTGATTTAGATATTAGGGGAGTAATTTTGGGGAAGAACAATTAGGGTTCTAAGTAGATGTAAAAGAGGCAAGGGTTTCTCTTAGGGATACATTATAGGAAGGAGGCACTTGATGGCTGGTCTTTAGATGAATTTGGGTTAGTTTTTCATGTTGATGAGTGGCTAGGGTTTGTCCAACCAATTCTAAACCTTTCTATTGGTTCAATAGTCTTAAGGCTTCCTTTTTCACAAATATCCTAAGGGGTAAATATCCTACTTAGAATATCTAGATATTGTTAATCTTGTCATTACTAGGTTACCCTAATCAAGACTCTAAGCTCAAGGCTAATCTTGATTAGTCTAAGATTCTAGGTCAAATCTCAACTAACAATTAACACATGTTTAATTAATCAAAATTCATTTTCATTAATATGTCAAAAATGACCAAAATACCTTTAGGCTAAAAAAGTAGTAATATGACATTCTAATCACATAACTAGGCTCCCATGGTCATGGTTAGTCTCTAGGCTTATCAAAACTAGGGTTACACTAGTTAACCATCAAAATCACATTCCAATATTTTAATTAGTTTTAAATTAATTATAAATTACTAAAAATCATAATATGATTTAAATATCATTATTAAATGATATAATTACAAAATTTCAAAATTACCCTCATTTAAGAAAACTGGGTGTTAGACCCAAGTCGCCATCAACTGCTGCTGCCACAAGATAGTGGCTCCACCACCGAGGCAGTGTGTTCCAGCGACCGCAACCTGCTGTGCCTTTCCGACATCATCTCGGAAGCATGATGCCAATTAAAGACTTCATAACGGCCTACTCTCAACTAAGACACGTTACTCAGATGACTTAGTTAGGCGTATTGTCTCAGCCCAGTTTATCACAATCTTTTGAGAAAGTTCATCATTAAATCTTCTTCGAACAAGGAGATCCATAATCCGCAGTGCCAGCACTCACCAAGGTGGAGGATCGGTCAAATTCATCTTCATTGAGAAGTCAAAAGAGAGACAAACAAAATTCTTTCAAAATCGTTGCTGACCATATAGGCGTTATGCGGCCAAGTTGATCCAGGCCGCAGAAGGAAGAGCCGCATGAGCCTTATGCGGATAAGTTAATCTAGGCCGCAGAAATAAGGCTTTCGAAGACACCTGGGGCCAAGTAGCTTCGAGCCACAGAAACAAGGCTCTTGGAGACCCATACGGCTAAGTGGACTCGAGCCGCATAAGCAAGGCTCCTGGAGACCTCATGCGGCTAAGTGGACTCGAGCCACAGAAGGAATGCCCTCTTAGATCCCATGCGACTAAGTGAAACCAAGCTGCAGAAGGAATGCTCCCGAAGATCCCATGCGGCCAAGCGGAGCCGAGCTACAGAAAAAAGGCTCCTAAGGCTACTATGCAGCCAAAATGATTCAGGCTCTACTTTGTGGGGGGACACATGGCAATTTGACCAAGTCTCAACCACCCAGATTTGCTACAACAAAGAAATCTCAACAACTCCCACCAGCTGGCAGCCCAAGATCGAGTCTTCTTGTGCTGTTACAGACACGTGGCCACGTGGCCCTCTATGCGGCCCAAAATCTGCTTTATGTAGGAATCACAATAAATAGCAGGGTACCACACCCATGCTAGAGGTTGGCAATCAAAGACTGGCAAATTTTTTCAAGAGCAAGGACTGTGTCTGATAGTCCAAGGAGTAAGGCAGAGTTGTTATACTTTCCCGAGCCTCCATCGTCACCCCTAGAATAAAAAACAATTGTACTTAGATTGTTTCCTAGGATTTCTTTCTAGGCTCTCTTTTGTACTTTCAAAGTTTGTAATCAAATTGAGTTTCTTTGTAATTCTTGTTTTGATATTTAATGGCAAACACGATGGCGACTCTGCTGGGGACTTCCTTCTCCTCTGATGAGAAGTTGGTGACGCAATCCGACGCGTCCAAGCTCGGCTCTATGCAGCAAATGCTTGTGGTTCATTTTGACCAACAAGCATAAGAAGAAATGCTTTCTGAAGGGAGTGCCAGCCCATCACAAAAGCGAGCCAACCCGAAGAGAACCCATAGGACGTCGAAGCGCAAAACTGCTGCCCCTCGCCAGGTTCTCGAAGAAGCTCCTTCTACGGTCCAAGATGGTAATCAAAGCTCCCATACGGCCTTGCTTCAGACAGCAGATAACCCCATTGTCCTCAAATCCAGCAGAGGAAAACACTACGAATCTAAGCTTCTAGGGGCACAAGGAAAACCCATGCGGACGAAGAAGAGGTCGCATAAGAAAAATAGGCAGTCAGCCTATGCGGCAGCCAACTCTGGCCGCAGGTAGATGGCCTATGCGGCAGCCAATCCTAGCCGCAGAGTGGCTGCGCCATGCGGCCCTGTTAGAAGCTTTGTTTTCGACCGTCTCTCATGTGGATCCGACCCCATACGGCCCATTGAGAATGTAGAATGTTCCAATATGGACCCTTCTTACTATGTACCTTCGGGTGCTAAGTCGAAGAAGTCTAGGGTAGTAAGGGCCAAACAAGCGCAGTCAAATGTCCAAGCTGCTGACCGTCAGTGGGCACCATTAACTATTATGCGGTCTTTTGATGGAAAGTTGTACAGAACCACCCGAGTCCAGCCCTCAGGTGCAAACGGACAGGGTGGGTCCCAAAAGTCTTCCAATTATGAGCGATAGCAAGTGCTTTTACTAGCCTTGGATTTGGGAGCAAGCATGATACCTACGTACCCATGTGCTCGGGATACCCGAGTCCACAAATTGGATACAAAGGTAGATCAATTTGCTATCGACTTAGGAGAGGTGATTACTCACAAACGCAAGGAGAGAGAAGCAACCTTGGCATGTGATGAGCCCTTTTCAGGACATTATTGCACCCAAGTCATAATCAATTGCTGCGGCAACAAGACGGCAGCACCTGAAGATCGGCAGTCTATTTTACAATGACTGTACCAGCCAGCACCTGTCCGACGACAACTCGAGAAACAGGTGCAAATTTTAGGTGACGAAGAATTTTCTTTTGCCTCCTATAATTCAACTCTAAAGGTTCTTCCTGTCAAAGAAGGAAAGAAGAGAGGCTTCTCCATCCCGGCAATCTCAGCCTATACTGCAAGGAAACTTCCATCTGGAGGATTACCGTCGACATCCGCATGGGGTTTCTACCTAGGCACCCGTTCCAGAAAGAAGCTTCCAACACTGGAGGGTGCATCCTCGACCTCACTGAGGGTAGATGTAGCTGGAGGTAGCAGTCCCCTTAATGTATGTGACAACCCGGTGTTTTAAGAGGATATACAGGGGGTAGCGATCCACTAGAATTATGCAACAGACTTGGACGTCCCCGAGGGTGACCGCCTTCGCCAAGACTATGTAGCTTCCAAAATAGGGAGTGGTGTAGAAGCATGGAAAAGAACAGGAGATTCCATGCGGCTCAATATTGGGGGACTCTTCATGCGGCTCAAAAATCACTTAGAGCTCCATGCGGCTCAAGAAGTCCCTTAAAGCTTCATGCGGCTCAAAAAAGCCCGTTAGAGCTTCATGCGGCTCGAAAGTCCCCGATAGCTCTATGCGGCTCGAAAAAAGCCACGTGGCCCTATACGGTTCAAAATATGACTCTACAGCTGGCCATTATTTCTCTGTGCAGCTGGCTCATTAAATGCTCTGACATAGTACAACAGCTCTGACACAAAGGATTGACAGCTCTAACATAAAGATAAAATGATGACTCTGGCATAATGACGTGCTTCTAGAGAGACGAAAAAAATCTTTACAGTTGGCACGATCCACCAATTCTAAAGCTCTTTATGCGGATCATTTAAAGAAACTCATGCGGCTCTGATTTGATGGAGCTTTATGCGGCTCAGTTTTAACGGAGTTCATGCGGCTCTGTTCTGATGGGTCCTCATGCGGCTCTGTCCCAATGGGACTTCATGCGGCCAAGTTTATAAGGGCTTATGCGATTCTGTTCAATGGGTCTTCATACGGCCCAGTTTACAAAGAGGCTTATACAGTTTTGTTCGATAGGACTTCATGCGGCTCAGTTCATCAGGAGCTCATGCGTTTTTGTTCAGTGGGACTTCATGCGGTCCAGTTTATAAGGGGCTTATGCGGTTCTGTTCAATGGGACTTCATGCGGACCAGTTCTCCAGAAGCTCATGCGGCTCAATTATGCGGCTCGTCACAAAAATGGCAGTTGGGATACGTAGCAGGAGTTGATCAAATCTCAACAATTCAGATTTATTACAATCAATGTAACAGTCCAGATTTATTGCAATCATAATAATCCAAATTTATTGCAACAAACAGATAAAGAGCAACCTTAACCAATCCACAACTGCCCACTTTTTAAGGCACCGTTATAAGAGTGTGGCTCAGAGTTTGCCACGTGGCTACACACCCCGCTCATCATAAATTCCGATAAATAACAAGGTGCCATTCTTTTGTAAAGACACGGAGACATAGACTGACACATAGAGAGCATTCCACACAGAGATACACATCCGAGCAAGAGCATTTCTTCCCCGGAGCCTAAGCTGCATTCGATCGTCCAAGGAGTAAGGCAGAGTTGCTGTCACTCTTCCGATCCTCTACCGTCACCCTCCAGAATCAAAAATAAACAATTGTACTTTAGATTGCTTTTCCTAGGTTTTGTTCCTAGGCTCTTTTTTGTACAAGCGAGTTCGTATTGAAAATCAAAGTCCAGTCCTCCCATAAAACTGTTCTGTTCTTTAGATAATCAATGGAAGACATGATGGCGACTCTGCTGGGGACGAACTTCTCCACTGCTGAGAAGTTGGTGACACAATCGGACACGACCAAACTTGGCTCCACACAACAAATGTTGGTCGTCCGTTTCGACTAGCAGGCTTTTGAAGAAATGCTCTCCGATGGGAGCGCTGGCCCAGTCCAGAAGCGAGCCCGTACGAAGAAGGCCTGCAGGAAGTGGAGGCCCAAGACTTTTGCTCCTCTCTAAGCTCTGAAAGAGGCGTTCTCTCTTGCCCAAAACGCCGGAGAAGACTCCCATGCGGCCCCACTTCAGGCCGCAGAGGACCCTGCTGTTCTCAAGTCTGGCAGAGGAAAGCACTACGATGCTGGACCTGAGGAAACAAATGGGGACTCTATGCGGTCCAGGAAAAAGCCGTATAAGGGTACCAGCCGCATGAAGAAGGGTCATGCGGCCAATAATTCCAGCCGTATGTAGGCTCATGCTGCCACTAAATCCAGCCACATGAATGTTCCTACGACAGCCAAATCCAGTCGCAGAAAGGCTCATGCGGCCACCAAGTTTAACCGCATAAATACTGATGCGGCCACAAATGCCAGCCGCATGAAAGCTGATGCAGCCAAATCCAGCTGTATGAATTCTTATGCGGCCACAAATGCTAGCCGCATAAATGCTGATATGGCCACAAATGCCAGCCGCATGAATGCCTACGCGGCCACCAATCCCAGCCACAGACTATCTACTCCATACGGCTCGGGTTCTATCTTTGACCATCTCTCTTGCGGTGCTGATCTCGGATGCTCCAATGAGAATGTGCCAGACTCTGTGTGGCACAATTTGTTCTCTTCCTACTATGCGACCTTGGGGGCTAGAGGGAAGAAGTCTAGGACAGCACGGGCTCATCGAGCTCAGTCAGCTGTCCCAACCTCTGACCTTCAGAGAGCTCCGCTTACTGTTAAGCGGGCCTTTGAAGGAAAATTGTATAGAACCGACCGTGTCAAGCCTCCGGCGGCAAATGGACAGAGTATTTCCCAAAAGTCTCCTAATCAGGGAGCAAACATGGTGCCAACACACTCGTGTTACTTGTGTAATGTGATTCTTCACAAGCGCAAGGAAAAAAAAGAGAGCTTGGTGTGTAGAGAGTCCTTTCATGGAAATCACTGTACTCAAGTTATTATCAATTGCTGCTGCACCAAGGCGGCAGTACAAGAAGACTGGCAATCCATCTTCCAACGACTGCAGCAGCCAGGACCAGTCCTGCAATAAAGCTCAGGAGACGAGGCACTTCATGTCGCCTCCTGCAATTCAGTTAAGAAGATCCCTACCGGCAAGGCGGGAAAAAAGATAAATGCTTCTAGCCCGACGATCTCAACTTGCGTGGCCAGGAAACTCGCATCCAAGCGGCTGTCCACAACCACTTCAGGAGGAGTTTACCAGGGCACCCGCTCTAAAATGAAATCTTCAACACTTGGAGATTCATCATCTACATCTCTGGGGGCAGCCGAAGCTGGGGGTAGCACTCCCCGACCATCCACGACAATCCGGTGTTCTAAGAAGATCAACAAGGGGAGATAGTTCTCCCCACAGATGCAACAGAACCAGACGCCCCTGGAAACATCCATGGGTCCCAAGATGAAGCAACCTTCGATGCAGGGGGTAACACTTCCTCCTAGTTCGAACCGGAGTAGAATATTCCAACATACTCTGACGACTTCTCCATTCGGGGGTATGATTCGGAGAGCACCTCCTCCATAGTTCCTTCCACTGTTCTCCGTATGAGAACAGTATTTATGACTGAGAATGACCAGGACGGTCCCAGCGATCGATAGCGCTTCGACACTCTTGAGGCCATACTTTATACCATGGTCAAATTAGTAGACGAAATTAAGGCAGCCCTACCGACTCTACAAGGAAGGACGCCTGGCCAGATAAGCGCGGGTCCCGCCGTCAATACTGACTGAAATACAACGGTACCAACCCCGGGTGACAATCCGCCCGGAATCTCGGCTTCCACCGCTACAGACGAGGCTAGGAAGGCAAGAAGAGAGATCCAGGAGCTTCGGGCAATGTTTGACGCCCGAGAAAACTCTCAAGACCTCAGGATACGACAACCGTATCCCACTGCAAGGAGAGATGTCCCCTTCCCTTCTCGGTACAAGCCATTCAACATTAATCCATACGATGGCAAGACCTCTGCAAGTCGGTACGTGACCTACTTTGAGGTCACAACAGATAATCTGTCGGATGATGATGCTATCCTTACGCGGTTGTTCATTAAGGCACTAGAAGGGGCCGCATTCGACTGGTACCGCAACTTGCCGAACAACTGCATCCATTCCTTCGC
The DNA here is from genome assembly GCA_029216955.1 of Iris pallida. Lineage (NCBI taxonomy): Eukaryota > Viridiplantae > Streptophyta > Magnoliopsida > Asparagales > Iridaceae > Iris > Iris pallida. Next base: position 1,295,716 of record JANAVB010010198.1, on the reverse strand, counting down.
CGGCTTCAAGCGTATGTTCTTGGAGAGGTTCTATGAGGTGGGACAGGATGTCATAATGTCAACACTTAAAGACGTTGTCCAAGACGAGAAGGAGCTGACAAGGAACTATGTTGAACGGTTTCACCAAACCGCGATAAAGTTGCCCTCCGGTAATCTGGATTCTTCCTTGATTGAAATTTGAAAAAAGAGGCTGCTCCCTACAATCAGCCTCTGGATGGGCGAAAGTTAATTCAAGGATTGGAAGACTTTCATCATCAGCGCCACTAGCGTAGAAGACAAGTTGAAGAAAGCTCGCCAACTGGGCTTGCACATCTCAGAGGGAGACGACAAGGGCAAATACCCTAACGCCAACAATAACAACGGTGGTAATTCCTCTAATAGCCGAGACAACAAGGGCAAACAGGCTATGGTGGCCAACACAGCCTAGAAGACTGAACCAAAGCCGGCAGAGAAGCAGTGGCCGCAGATGACTTACTCCTTCGAAGACAGCCATGTCAAGCCCATCCTTGATATGCTCATATAAGGAGATCGAATTTAGCTCCCTCCTCCAAGGCGTGAACCTCGTCCTGTAGAGATGGAGAGCCCCAAGTACTGCTACTACCATCGCTACGTCCACCCTGCCACTCAAGACTGCTTCTAACTGAAGCGGTACATCCAAAACTTTATCAATTCTAATGCCCTAGCTATTAATTTCGAGGAGGTGACGGTCGCTGCCAATATAGTGTCAGTCCAATTCGACAGCTTCCCTCCGACAAGGACTCAAGATGGAGTAATACCCGTCCTCCAGGCAAAGATGGAGGTCGCTAATCTTCCACCTCCCCGCGACCAGGCTGCTGGTCTAGCTCCCCTCACCACATCACGATGGAAGGTCATGTGGGTCCATTCGGACCTGGTACCTGAAGTGACTCAGTTCTCACCACCCTCCACCGACAAGAAGAAGGGTAGAAAAGTCAAGTCATGTCGCACAATCTTGGCAGATGTCGAAGAAGCTACGGCTGTCGTCACCCGGTCTGGTATACAATCCCAACCTACACTGGGTAACTCGGCTGAAGAATACCAGTCGGCCGCTACTGACGCTCCAGGACCTTCTCAGCCTTCGCCGACCGAGAAGCCAAATCTAAAGGAGACTCGCTTTGACAAGTCGCTCTGCAAAGACGCACCACATGGGATGGAGAGGCCCAACAATTTTGACATTCTTGTGCAATTGGACACACACCGGCCAAATTATTATTATACGAGCTCCTGAGACTCTCCAAAGATGTTCGCGTCACACTGAGCGAGGCACTCCAGAATGTCGACGCATATCTGGCTTAGGTCAATCTCACTTGGGAGAGCTCGCCGACGGATCTCCAAGACAGCACTTGCACGGGAGCCATGCCCAACATTGTGTTCACTCCGCAGGACATGCTTATCAAAACCAACCTGTACGATCGCCCTCTCTATTATACTAGATATGTCGGCGATGTCAAGGTGGATCGGATGCACATTGGTCCCGATTCTTCGATAAGCATTATCCCGAAGAGCTTACTTCATCATCTGTGCATCCCTATGCATCGACTGACTCCTACCAGCACCGCCATCAGCAGTTTTAATTCCGGAAGAAGCTATCCCATCTGGAAGATTCGTCTGAAGTGCTAAATTAGCGACCTTCAGTCAGAAGTTACCTGCTATGTCATCGATGCAGATATCTCCTAAATATTCTTCTGGGGCATCCGTAGATACAAGATTATATGATCGTGCCTTCCACATTGCACCAGTGCTTCAAGCACGTCGACAAGCACGACTTCGTGAGGACAAAATTTGCTAACATCGATCCCTTCAAAGGGGTCGAATCATATTATTCGGATTCGTGCTTGTATGAGAAGTCAAAGAGGTACTTGATCAACGAGGATGTTTAAGAGGAGACGGAGGCTATTGTGGGGCCGAAGGAACCCTTGAGAATCCATCTCCAACCCCGCAAACCAGGAAGGACCGTACCTCTGACAGCCACTCTGCGTAGAGATGCAACTGGTCTTCCGGTGCTCACTGCACAGAAGGAGCAGATGATAATCCGACTGCCAAGGTCTGGCCAAGCGCCAAAACCCGCTACGGAGCCGCCGACAATTAGGCTACCGAGAGCCGACCAGCAACAAACAAAGGAGCTCAATCCCTCTGTCAAGCAGATGACTATTCGTCTACCCAGAATGAGTCAACAGCCGAGCGCTAAGCCGGAGACTGTTAGCGAGCCAACAACTCCATGTCCAGTACCGAGCACCAAACTGGGGGTCGCTAGTGCACCAACGACTCCACGTTCAGCACTGCCAGTGGAGCCCCTGATGATTAAGCTGCCCAGGTCGTCCTTCCAGTCTTCATTCACACAAGGGGTGACCAAAAAAGAGTTAGAGCTGGCCAAGTATGTGGCTGCTTACACTGATGTTCCGTCTACAGATGATGTAATTCTACTGGAAAAGATACCTAACTTCATCAATAAAGTGTTATCTTTGAACTACATCAAGCTTAATAAGCTTTGTATAATGTATGCTATGGAACACGGTATAGGCACCAACCTACACACACAGATGACAAATATCTACACCATAAACCAACTTACTCCTGTAGAAGACGCTTGCTTCATAGTCGAGGGAGAGGATCATCCAATCATCTTCGGTCGGAAGAATGGCCAACAACCCTTCAGGATAGAAGAAGTTGATCTCGAACCTGAAACCGGGAGACTGCCCCTTTATCTGTATAGCTCCCGATCCAAGTACCTCATGCAAAAACAGGGGTATGATCTGGAGACTACGCCAGTCTTAAACTACGGCACTGGTCGGCGGTTACCCTTACAGTTACCAGTCCCGGCTGGGAAACCACATGATTATTACTACAAGACCAGATATGGACTAGGTTATGTTACACCTGCAACAACTCCTGAAAGCTCAGGTGAGGAATACGACTGGCATTCGCACTCAACCAGATCACCAACTTATGATTCGGATGTCAGCATCGAGGACGTATTCAGGCAATCTCTGTCTGTCAATATGGCATTTGCTGATGCCTACAAAGAAGACAAATGTGTACCCGAACATCTCGAGTTAGAACCTTGGGTCCAGCAACTAGATGCACAATGGAAGAAATGCTTCGAACTTCGTGAACCTCCCACTGAAGATGAGGTTATACAAGTTGACCTCGGTGATGAATCCACTCCAAAGCCAATCTTCGTCAGCAAAAGCCTGACAGACAAGGAGCGGGAGGCACTTTTATAACTCATCAGATAGTACATTGACGTGTTCGCCTGGAGCTATAAAGACATGCCAGGGATAAATCCTGAGGTTGCACTTCATAAACTAAACATTCTTCCAGACGCGAAGCCAGTCAAGCAACAGCAAAGACGTTTCTGCTCGAACATCATGAATTCTATCGAAACTGAGGTCAACAAACTGATAGCCAACGACTTCATCCGGGAAGAGCAACATTCAGACTTGGTCGCTAACATAGTACCAGTCCTCAAAAAGAATGGGAAGCTTCAAATTTGTATTAACTTTCGAAATCTAAACGAAGCATGTCCTAAAGATGAGTTCCGTCTTTCCATCACGGACATCATGATCGACAATACATGTGTCTTTGAGCGCATGTCATTCATGGACGGCTTCTCAGGATACAATAAAATCAAGATATTTTCTGATGACAAAAAGCATACATCATTTCGAATTCCGATTGGCGTGTCCTGTTACACAGTCATGCTCTTCGGTTTAAAGAATGTCGGTGCCATATATCAAAGAGCCATAAGTGTCATCTTCAGAGATCACCTGCGTAAGACCATGGAGTGCTATGTTGATGACATTGCTGTCAAAAGCTGATATAATGAAGACCATCTGCATGATCTGAGGACGGTATTCGACCTCATGCGAGCACACAACTTAAAGATGAATCCCACCAAATCTCTCTCGGGCGTATCTATTGGAAAATTCCTGGGTTTTATCATTACTTCCCAGGGAATTTATGTAGATCCGGAGAAGACGAAGGCAATCATAAAGATGGGTCCCTCGAGAAATCTCCGTAAACTTCGAGGCCTTCAAGGGAGGCTAGCTTACATCAGGAGGTTCATCTTTAACCTCTCCGGATGATGTCAACCATTCACCTACCTCATGAAGAAGGGCGTCTCATTCGTATGGGACGAAGAGTGCCAATACTCGTTCGATAACATCAAAGAATATCTGTCAAATCCTCCAGTTCTGGTGGCCCCAGTTGCTAGAAAGCCTTTCTTGCTTTATGTACGAGCGATAGAGCATTCCCTCGGTGCTCTACTAGCACAAAATAATGACGCGAAGCATGAACAAGCTATCTATTACCTCAGCAGAATGATGATAGGGCCGGAGCATAGATACACCGCCGTAGAGAAGAAATGTCTTGCTTTGGTGTTCGCTGTCCAGAAGATGTGTCACTATATTAAAGGACAAACCATCCATGTCATATCTTAAGTTAACCCCCTTAGGGTCCTCATGACCAAGACGGGTGCACTCAGCTCTCGCATCGCTACCTGGGCGATATTATTGTCTCCCGACGACATGATCTTCTTTCCGCAAAAGGCTGTTAAAGGTGAAGCTCTGGCAGACTTTTTAACAGCCCATCTAAGTTCGGAGTCAACCAGAATATATGAAGAGATTTCAGACGAGGTCGCCAATTCAAACATCGCCTCCGATAATTCTGTCTGGCGAGTGTTCTTCGACGGTGCTTCAAGAACTGGGCCCAAGGGCAACATTGTCGTTGGGATTGGAGTGGTACTGATTTCTCCCTCTGGCTTGGTGATCAATCGGGCATATTCTCTTATAGAACCCTGCTCGAACAATGTAGCCGAGTACAACGCCTTGGTTATCAGCATCCGACTTACAAAAGAACTGGGGGTAGAGTACCTAGAGGCATGGTGATTTACAGTTAATCATCAATCAGATTCGGAGTTCATATGAAGTTCGTCATGAAGACATGATCCCCTATCATCAGGTAGTGATCGCCATCATTACGTCTCTGAAAGGGTTCTTCATAGAACATGTTCCGAGACTCCGAAACATTGAAGCCGACGCCTTAGCATGACTGGCCGCTTCCCTGGCGGTCCCAAAATATACTCATCATTTGGTAGATATAATAGGCCATGAGTTGGTCTGTACCAAAAACACCGTCCAATTTACTGAGAGCTATTCTGCCCTGACGGTCGACGAGACACTGGATTGGAGGCTTCCATTTCACTACACCATAATAGACGATTGCCAACGGTTATTACCGTCACGAAATTTTTTAGTGACGGTAATAACCGTGACGAATTAGCCGTTACAAAATTTCGTAACAGTTTTCGTAACGGTTATAACCGTTGGGAATATATACTTTAGTAACGGTTTTAGTAACGGATATAACCGTTACTAAATATAAAATACTAACGTCTATAGCCGTTACAAAACATATTTTCATAACGGTTATAACCATTATGAATGTTTATTTTTTTTATTGTTAGAAAATTTTAAACTGGTAATGGAAATTACCGTCATAAAAATGTTTTTTCCCTGTTGTTTTCTTTTGTTGCAATTTTGTATTCAACCTGCTTGCCATGAACCTGTATTCAACCTACTTCACAAATGAATTTATAGCAATTCCTGTAAGCAAATAGTAAAACCACATTCCAACAATATTTCAAGTTCAACAACAATAATATTTAAATTCAACAAAAGTGGTTTACATGTCCAACGAAGGTATAATATAAAGTAACCATAATAGCTGAAGCATAATAGTTAAAAGCCTACAAAATTATATATATAAAGTAACCATAATAGCTTGAGCATAATTGTTTACATGTCCAACAAAAGTTTACATGTCTTAAAGTTTGAGCAAAATAGTTTACATGCCCAACAAAAGTTTACATGTCTTAAAGCTTACAAATACCAGATACGTTTATCTCCCCAAATAACATAACCTCCATCAACTAATTCACAAAGGAATGAGATTCAATTTTGTGGACCATCATAAACTGGTGCTTCTAGTTTTATCACCTCCGACACATAAACAATTTTCTCATCGTCTTGCATTTCCCTCCCCTGACAAGTAGTGTGAGATGCCCAACAAAACTAGAGCTAACGGTACGACAACGACTCCTTTTATCAGCTCCAAAAACTTCAGCAATAGGGTCAGTCTCAAAGTCTTCTATGCTTGGCACACCATCATAAGCACTCGTGTTTGTGGCTAGTTTTTGCCTCTTTTCAGGGGCTTCTATTTCATTCTGTGTATTTGACAAGATATAAGACAAAGATAAGAGTTCAAGAAAGTTAAAGAACAAACTTAATCAAAAATCAATATTACCTATAACAATATCGATCCCATTGGATATGATATACACATTGATTTGAAACAATATGCAGCAGAATTGGACATTTCTAAACCACTGAATTTAATCAAACAAGTACTTCAATTATTGAAATTGTCAGTTCAGTTAGCTCCTAACTAAAATAAATTACAGATCAACCAACAATTTTGGGTGTTTCCAACTAATTAACTATCCCAATCTAATTATTCGAAAAAACAATGGGACTCAGCACCTTTTACATGTTCAAGACATGCAGAGAAGAAACAATGGGATCTTGTGTATACTCTGAGAGTAGAACAATGATTTACCTTTTTGTTTATATCATGTAACATATATAGTCATAGTTCAATTGTGAGGCCTATAGCAAACTCACATTGACTAGGCCATGGAAAAACTATTAAAAGTACCATATTTTGATTATATGTCGGGGAGACGATCAAGCTTCACAAATTCTAATATTAATCCCATGAATCCAGGATGAGGAAAAAAAATAGAGGAACCAGGTTGTACCAACCATTGATATATAGATGTATACATTCCATTTGACAGTAGTTATCATATATCAAGTTATTACCGATGGCTCCAGGAACAAGCTTAGGCTGAAAACTTCTTCAGTTTTCTTATACACAAATGAAAACGATCTTATTGTTTGAGAGAATTTAAACAGACTCTTACTATTCCACGTTGCCAGATGTCACGCCCCAGAACCAGAATACTGGAGAGCGGGGGCAGACATAGCCAGCTACGTATATTGAAATAGAATACATCTCAACTATACGGTCACGGCTGTCTAGATATGAGGGTTTACTACAAGCCAACAGTCTCTTAAGGTCAAGCCTATTGTCTCAATCTCAAGCAAGTAATATAATTACAAGATGTATGATCATTAAATATACAATAAAAGGCGTCCCAAATATTACATATCAGCTGATCATGAAGCTAGTCGTACAAAATGTTAGGACTAGCAAGAGTTTAAGTCATACATGATCAACCCTAGGATTTGTTAATCATGTTTACAGCCCGTAGGCAGACAGAAAGTAAAAGTGCATCGAGCTAACAGGTGCTCGTCGGCTAAACGCCTCAAAAGAATAAATTTACAATAGAGTGAGCGAAACAAAATAGAAAACCCACTCGTAGCCCGGGTTCCTTCTATTCGCCACCATTGGGCTGGAAGCTTGGTAGATCCTCGGGAGCTGCTCCGAAATCTGGCCACACAAAACCAGCTGGGTCAACCCCAGAAAGAGCAAGTGCCACAAGGGGGCCACGGAATAAGAACAAAAGCCAGCAATCAGCACAGAAAACTAATATTAAAACTAAATTACGAAAACATGTCAGGATAATATACGACGAGATAACCATAGAACTATTCCGACAGCCAGGTTACAACCCGTAAACCAAACAAGGACCGGGGTTGTAACCCTTCATCTGAACAGAGCTTGGTTTCCCACCATTTATCGGCAAGATAATAATACAAGAAATCAAGACAGGAAGCAATCTTATACTGGATCAAGACATGGCTAAACTGGTTATACCTCATCCAATCAATCACGGCCAAGCAGATCCTACGGCTTACTACTTTAACTAACTAGGGTTATCACAGGCCTAATTACTAACAAGATGCAGTGAGATTGTTCCACAGCCACAAGCCCTTGTCATACCGTGCCATGTACAATAGTCATTCCAAACATATTAAGTAAAATCAAGTTCATGACAAAAGGCGTAAGGATATAAAATGGGCATGAAATATCTAATAAAATATCAAAATACGGGTCAGGGGATGCGTACGCACAAAAGGACGCATGCAGGGGGAATGCATACGCAATATAACACGCACGCAGGAGGGCAGCGTATGTGAAAGTCACGCACGCTCAAGGGACAGTGTGCGTGAAAAGTCACGCCCGCTCAAGGGAGCAGCTGCGTGAAAAGTCACGCACGCTCAAGGGAACAGTGTGCGTGAAAAGTCACACACGCTCAAGGGAGCAGCTACGTGAAAAGTCACGCACGCTCAAGAGAGCAGCTGCGTGAAAAGTCACGCACGCTCAAGAGAGCAGCTACGTGAAAAGTCACGCACGCTCAAGGGGCAGCTGCGTGAAAAGTCACGCACGCTCAAGAGAGCAGCTACGTGAAAAGTCACGCACGCTCAAGGGGCAGTGTGCGTGAAAAGTCACGCCCGCTCAAGGGAGCAGCTGCGTGAAAAGTCACGCTCGCTCAAGAGAGCAGCTGCATGAAAAGTCACGCACGCTCAAGAGAGCAGGCTTCCAACAGGAAGCGTACTCAAGCCTGCGTACGCAGCGCTAAAGAGCGCGCGTAGCTCAGTGTGCGTAGCTAAACAGCTCTGCACACTGCTCACTGTCTTCTCCAAACAGCAAGAACACATGGCTGAAACCAAACTTCAAAAGTTCATAACTTGGCCATCCGAACCCCAAATCCGGATTTCCAAGGCTCCAACTGGAGTAAAACTGAAAGCTCTTCCACATAGAAACATCAAAACCCACAGAACTCCAACCAAAGTGGATCAAAACATACAAAATCCAAAAATAGGAGAACTTAGATCTACAACAATAGAGGCTCCAAATCATAAAAACCCAAGAACTAATGTTGATCTCCATGTCCTAAACTAGCAAATGGACTAAGAAAATATGGTTCTCATGTAGTGGCAAGATGCACTTGCCTAATGGTTGGGGAGTTGTGTGGAGGAAGAAGAGGAAGAAGAAGAAATTAAATGATGGTTATGAAGAGAGAGAAGAGGTTGGTGGAGTTATAAAGAGGGTGTTGTGGTGGATTGAGGGTGGAGAATAGGTTAAGGTGCTCCATGCAAAACCGAACCAGACCAACCGAATAAAACCGAGCCATGAGAAAATCTAAAATACGAGAAATACCGAAATTCCACAAGCTGAGAAAAATAAAAATACATGCCAAAATCCAGATACGAGTATAAATACGAAATACGAGAAAATACGGGAAATGAGGGTGACAACTCTACCCACCTTAAAAGAATTCCGTCCTCAGAATTTAATCAAGGAGCTAGAGATTGTCACGACAAGCCACATTAAGCACAGGCAAGTTACACTAAGCAGTCCAATCATACAATCATACAATGCAAGCAAGGAAAGGAAAATGTAAGGCATAAGAAAGACATTATACCTCACGAGTCAAACAGGTAGGGATATCGCGATCGGATGTCGTCCTCACGCTCCCACGTTGACTCACCTAGAGAGTGATGACCCCAAGCAACACGGACTAATTTAATAGTCTTGTTCTTGAGTATCTTTTCCCTCCGGTCCAAAATAGACACGGGCCTCTCCTCATACGAAAGGTTGGTACCAACAACCAATTCCGAATGGTCTAGGATGTGGCTCGGGTCCGGAATATACCATCGTAATTGGGATACATGGAACACGTCATGTACCTCACTTAGCGACGGCAGAAGAGCGAGACGATAGGATACCTCTCCTACTCGCTCTAGAATATCGAACGGCCCTATATACCTAGGACTAAGCTTTCCCCGCACGCCGAAGCAAATGACGCCGCGGTTAGGCGAGATCCAAAGGAATACATGGTCGCCGACAGTAAATTCTACGGGACGCCGATGAGCATCGGCCCAATGGCGCTGGCGGTCCTGGGCAACTCGGAGGTGATCTCTGACCTTTCTGACCACTTCAACCGTCTGGGAAATCAATTCGGGACCAATTATCTACCTCTCTCCGACATCGTCCCATGCTAGCGGGAATCTGCACTTCCTGCCATAAAGAGCCTCGAAGGGTGCCATCTGGATACTGGCCTGATAACTGTTGTTGTACGAGAATTCCACCAGGTGCAGATGTTTCTTCCATGAACCACCGAAGTCAAGGGTACAAGATCTCAACATATCTTCAAGAGTCTGGATTGTGCGCTCTGATTGGCCATCTGTCTGCGGGTGATAAGCTGAGCTGAACTGAAGACGAGTCCCCAAACTCTTCTACAAGCTGCGCCAAAAGTGTGATATGAATCTTGAATCCCTGTCCGAGGTGATGCTGACTGGCACACCATGAAGCCTGACGATCTGCCTGAGATACATCTCTGCTAGCTGCGCCGTCGACTGCCCAACTCTGAATGGAAGAAAGTGTGCCACCTTGGTAAGCCTGTCTACAATTACCCAAATAGCATCTCTGCCGGCCGGAGATCTGGGCAATCCGGTCACGAAATCCATGGTTATATGTTCCCATTTCCATTCTGGGATCGGTAAGGGTTGAAGAAGTCCAGCGGGCCTCTGATGTTCAGCTTTAACCTGTTGGCAAACCAAACACGGAGAGACAAACCGGGCTATCTCCCTCTTCATGCCATTCCACCAGAAATGCTGACGAATATCACGGTACATCTTCGTACCACCCGAATGAATAGAATACTGAGAACTATGGGCTTCTGCCATGACTTCCTGTCTGATATCTCCACTGGGTACACAAAGACGAGTGCCGTGCCGAAGGGTACCGTCTTCATGGATACATAACTCTGGCCTTCTTCCTGCTTCATACTCTGCTCTGAGTCGCTGGATCTTGGAATCTGTTGACTGCGCCATCTGGATCCTCTCGACTATGCTGGACTGAACCTGTAGACTGGCCATCAATGCCACACTGGTAGGAAGAACCACTTCAATTCCCATCTTCTGAAGCTCTGCCAATAACTCTGGTTGTGCCGTCAAAAAATAAACTCCGACTCTCCTGCTCAAGGCATCTGCTACAACGTTGGCCTTCCCGGGATGATACGGTAAATCCACATCATAATCTACCAATAGTTCGAGCCATCTTCTCTGCCGCATATTAAGGTCCTTCTGGGTGAAAACATACTTCAGGCTCTTATGATCAGTAAAGATCTCCACTCTATCTCCGTACAAGTAGTGTCTCCACAACTTCAAAGCAAACACTACCGCCGCCAATTCCAAGTCGTGGGTCGGGTAATTCTTCTTATGATCACGTAGTTGACGTGACGCATAAGATATTACCTTCCCAGGCTGTATCAAGACACACCCCAATCCTCTGCCTGAAGCGTCGCAATAAACTGTGAATCCTCCGGTCCCATCTGGAAGGGTGAGAATGGGAGCCGTTATCAAACCTCGCTTCAACTTCTCAAATGATTCCTGACACTCTGCTGTCCAAACAAATGGCACATCCTTGCGGGTCAACTGGGTCATCGGCGCTGAAATCCTTGCAAAATCTGAAATGAACTGCCGGTAGTAGCCGGCCAATCCAAGGAAGCTGCGAACCTCTGCCACTGAGCTGGGTACCAGCCATGACTCGATAGCCACAATCTTCTGGGGATCCACTTCCACTCCTCCTCGGGTAATGATGTGACCCAAGTACGAAATACGATCGAGCCAGAACTCGCATTTACTGAACTTGGCGTACAACTGATGCTCCCTAAGCGTCTGAAGGACGACTCTGAGATGCTGCTCATGCTCTGCTTCACTCTTGCTGTAGACCAGGATGTCATCTAGGAACACGATCACAAATTGGTCCAAGTAAGGCATAAAAATGTGATTCATGAGGTCCATGAATACGGCCGACGTATTGGTCGCTCCAAAAGGCATAACAAGAAACTCCCAATGCCCATACCTCGATCTGAATGCTGTCTTCGGGATGTCCTGCTCTCTGACTCTGATCTGATGATATCCTGACTGCAAGTCGATCTTCGAGAACACTGAAGCCCCTCTGAGCTGATCAAACAAGTCATCTATCCTCGGAAGAGGGTATCTGTTCTTGATTGTTACGGAGTTCAAGGTACGATAATCAACACATAACCTGGACGTACCATCCTTTTTTTTCACAAGAAGCATCGGGGCTCCCCAAGGCGATACACTAGCACGAATAAATCCCTTGGCTCGAAGTTCTTCAATCATCTTGTATAATATCTCCAACTCTGATGGCGCCATCCTGTAGACTCTCTCTGACACTAGGGCTGTTCCGGGAATCAAGTCTATAGTGAACTCGATCTCCCGCTCTGGAGGCATACCTGGTAACTCTTCTGGGAAAACATCTGGGAACTCATCCACTATCCTGGGCAACTGCACTGCTGCTACTGCCATCCGCAATATCGAAGGAGAAGGCTCAACCGCTCCTCTGGAAAAGAAAAACTCTAGCTCGCCTGGAATGCTAAAAACAACCCTACCAATGTGGCAGTCTATTCTAGCATACTGGTTCCTCAACCAATCCATCCCTAGGACCACATCATAACTGGCCATCGGGAATTCTATCAATCTAGCGGGGAATTCTCTACCGCTAACTACGATCCGACACGAGGAAAACACTCTATCTACTCCCACAAGTCCGTTACCAGTAAGTATATTGAGCCTCACTGATAATGACTCGGGCTCCAATCCTATCCGTGTCGCGAATCGTACAGACATGAATGAATGCGATGCACCAGAATCAAACAATACAGACGCTGGAAAGGAGTTGACGAGAATAGTACCTGCCACTACCTCTCCTGGTGCCAATCCTTCTTCCATAGCCATCATCATGGCCTGACCTTGTCCTCTGGCTGCTGGTCCCCTCTGCTGGAAACCTCTCTGCCTATTCTGGGTCTGAGCTTGGGCTTGTGCATACTGCTGGGGGTGCTGTTGCTGGAATGCCTGAGACTGAGGCGACAAGGGCCTCGAAGACTGATACTGCTGCTGCTGAACTGGTGCTGGGGCCGGTCCTCTCACCGAAGATCTAGAAGGGTTGGATGCTGATGAACCACCCCTGTTCGGGCAAGCTCCAATTCTATGATCTGCTGCTCCACAAGCCAGGCACAATCCTTGCGTCCTGCGACAATTTGCCACTACATGGCCTGGCTTCCCGCAATGAGAACATCCCATCGCAGAAGTCTGCTTCTGCTTCTGCTGCTGCGGGTACGTCGGGGTCGAATGCTGAACCGACGTTACTGAGGCCGCCCGCCTCGGAGTTCCAATGGTCAATCCCCTAGCTGTCGGGGCTGGTGCTGAAGACTGATTCATCTGGCCGTGAGATCTCTTCCGACCTCCGGTCCTATCCACAATCCTCTGGGAGGTATACTCATGCCTCCGGGCTGCTCTCAAGACTGCATCAAAAGTCTGATGCTGAAATTGCTCAACTGCCAACAAGATCTCCAGGTGAAGCCCTTGTTGGAATCGCTGGGCTCTATCATACTCGGTCGCTACCAAGGTGGAGGCAAACCTACTGAGCCTAGAAAACTCTGATGCATAACTGTCGACAGATCTGCCTCCTTGCTTCAAGTTGGTAAATCTGGTCTGCAGGTCGTACCGAGCCACAGCATCAAAGTACTTCGTCTGGAATCTCTCCCTAAACACTGCCCAAGTAATGGGTGCCACTAATCCTATGGCCTGCGTAGCCCACCAACTGCAAGCCAAGTCCAACAACTGCAGGCGTACTACCGCCACCTTCTCATTCTCAGGTGTCCTAGCTGCTTCCAGAACCACCTCGGTATCCTGAAGCTATGCATCCGCGACAATCGCATCCTCGGTGCCGTCGAAGAAAGGAGGGTTCAATCGCTTGAAGCTGTTCGTCGCCTGGTTTCCTGGATGTCCGCCTCGGGTCAAAGCATCTTGAACTGTCTGGTGCAGGGCGTCACTTCGACGATCCTGGGAAGCTATCAAGGTTCTGATGAGGCCTACTAAGGTACCATCATCTGGCTCTGCGGGCTGGACGGGCCGAACTGGTGACTCACCTCCAGTAGGTATCACTCGGGAGGCTATCCCGGAATGCTGGGCTTGATCTTCGGGTTGCTGCTGGTCCACGGGAGGTGCTCTTCCTTGCTGATCGGCAGGGTCAGGTACAGTGCCGCTGAGGAAGACGACACAGGAAAACAATAAGGAAGGACCAGGACAGATCAACGATACAAGCATGTAATCAGGGCAAGAATTTCAGGGATTTGAAAATACGAGCGGAGATCAAGGGCGAATACTGATTGAGACATCTATTCGGTAAACCCTCATATTTCTTGATTGACAAGACCTGCATGGGCCACCACTTAAACCATGTCACGCCCCAGAACCAGAATACTGGAGAGCGGGGGCAGACATAGCCAGCTACGTATATTGAAATAGAATACATCTCAACTATACGGTCACAGATGTCTAGATATGAGGGTTTACTACAAGCCAACAGTCTCTTAAGGTCAAGCCTATTGTCTCAATCTCAAGCAAGTAATATAATTACAAGATGTATGATCATTAAATATACAATAAAAGGCGTCCCAAATATTACATATCAGCTGATCATGAAGCTAGTCGTACAAAATGTTAGGACTAGCAAGAGTTTAAGTCATACATGATCAACCCTAGGATTTGTTAATCATGTTTACAGCCTGTAGGCAGACAGAAAGTAAAAGTGCATCGAGCTAACAGGTGCTCGTCGGCTAAACGCCTCAAAAGAATAAATTTACAATAGAGTGAGCGAAACAAAATAGAAAACCCACTCGTAGCCCGGGTTCCTTCTAGTCGCCACCATTGGGCTGGAAGCTTGGTAGATCCTCGGGAGCTGCTCCAAAATCTGGCCACACAAAACCAGCTGGGTCAACCCCAGATAGAGCAAGTGCCACAAGGGGGCCACGGAATAAGAACAAAAGCCAGCAATCAGCACAGAAAACTAATATTAAAACTAAATTACGAAAATATGTCAGGATGATATACGACGAGATAACCATAGAACTATTCCAACAGCCAGGTTACAACCCGTAAACCAAACAAGGACCGGGGTTATAACCCTTCATCTGAACAGAGCTTGGTTTCCCACAATTTATCGGCAAGATAATAATGCAAGAAATCAAGACAGGAAGCAATCTTGTACTGGATCAAGACATGGCTAAACTGGTTATACCTCATCCAATCAACCACGGCCAAACAGATCCTACGGCTTACTACTTTAACTAACTAGGGTTATCACAGGCCTAATTACTAACAAGATGCAGTGAGATTGTTCCACAGCCACAAGCCCTGCAGACCATCCAGGCTACCCAGGACGAAAGATTAGGGTTGAATTCAGGTGGGTACATCGCCCGGGAGACAAATGTACCCTTAGGTGACTTAGAGGGTGCAACACTCGACGGTGCGCTGGAAATGTGCCCTACTCGACGGCAGGCTACAGATCCCAAGAGCGCCCAGGTAACGGGATTGCCTGTAGCTGTGTCATCTCTTCATGACTACTGAGGTATTCTAGTTATTAACCTTAATCCATTTTAGTAGGTACTCCTGACCGTGGTACTCAGGAGTCCTATCCTAGACATGATGCAAGACTGGACAAGTGGATTAACAAGCAAGCAAGAAGGAACCACCCACGGTGTCAAGGCAAGTCAAGTTAAGTTATCAAGAAAATCATGTCAGGGTACTTGTCAGGAGTGCGCCACGATGGGCCACTATCATGTCAGGTCGGTCATGTCAGGAGTGCACCACCACGGGTCACTGTCGTGTTATGCTAGTTCCTTGTCATACCGTGCCATGTACAATAGTCATTCCAAACATATTAAGTAAAATCAAGTTCATGACAAAAGGCGTAAGGATATAAAATGGGCATGAAATATCTAATAAAATATCAAAATACGGGTCACGGGATGCGTACGCACAAAAGGACGCACGCAGGGGGAATGCATACGCAATATAACACGCACGCAGGAGGGCAGCGTATGTGAAAGTCACGCACGCTCAAGGGGCAGTGTGCGTGAAAAGTCACGCCCGCTCAAGGGAGCAGCTGCGTGAAAAGTCACGCACGCTCAAGGGAATAGTGTGCGTGAAAAGTCACGCACGCTCAAGGGAGCAGCTGCGTGAAAAGTCACGCACGCTCAAGAGAGCAGCTGCGTGAAAAGTCACGCACGCTCAAGAGAGCAGCTACGTGAAAAGTCACGCACGCTCAAGGGACAGCTGCGTGAAAAGTCACGCACGCTCAAGAGAGCAGCTACGTGAAAATTCACGCACGCTCAAGGGACAGTGTGCGTGAAAAGTCACGCCCGCTCAAGGGAGCAGCTGCGTGAAAAGTCACGCACGCTCAAGAGAGCAGCTGCGTGAAAAGTCACGCACGCTCAAGAGAGCAGGCTTCCAACAGGAAGCGTACTCATGCCTGCATACGCAGCGCTAAAGAGCGCGCATAGCTCAGTGTGCGTAGCTAAACAGCTCTGCACACTGCTCACTGTCTTCTCCAAACAGCAAGAACACATGGCTGAAACCAAACTTTAAAAGTTCATAACTTGGCCATCCGAACCCCAAATCCGGATTTCCAAGGCTCCAACTGGAGTAAAACTGAAAGCTCTTCCACATAGAAACATCAAAACCCACAGAACTCCAACCAAAGTGGATCAAAACATACAAAATCCGAAAATAGGAGAACTTAGATCTACAACAATAGAGGCTCCAAATCACAAAAACCCAAGAACTAATGTTGATCTCCATGTCCTAAACTAGCAAATGGACTAAGAAAATATGGTTCTCATGTAGTGGCAAGATGCACTTGCCTAATGGTTGGGGAGTTGTGTGGAGGAAGAAGAGGAAGAAGAAGAAATTAAATGATGGTTATGAAGAGAGAGAAGAGGTTGGTGGAGTTATAAAGAGGGTGTTGTGGTGGGTTGAGGGTGGAGAATAGGTTAAGGTGCTCCATGCAAAACCGAACCAGACCAACCGAATAAAACCGAGCCATGAGAAAACCCAAAATACGAGAAATACCGAAATTCCACAAGCTGAGAAAAATAAAAATACATGCCAAAATCCAGATACGAGTATAAATACGAAATACGAGAAAATATGGGAAATGAGGGTGACACCAGAGAGTTGCAACTATATTCCTCCTTCAATAATCTCTAAATTACTTCCAAAGCAAACCATCTCACATAGACTGCAGTCAAACACTGATGAAATAAATATGAGAACAGACAGAAAGCAGCAGAACAGTACCTCAAACAACTGCAAACTCATTTCTTTGTATTCTCTTTGAAATCCGAAGTAAGGATGGTAATGTTCTTGTTTGCACAACCTTCGCAAACAGCTGGTGAATAGAGGTTTGAAAATAATGCAGCCCACAATTTTTTTTGAATAATTACTGCAAAAAAAGACTCCAGCTTTATATCCCTATTGCAATGAAACAATGTGTGGACCTATATATATATAGCTTTCGGTACACAAGTACTGCAACAACAATAAGTTTATTATATATAGGGTGACGGTGAAGATACACAACTTAAATTTCACACGTGAACCATTCAAATCATGATAATAATTACATCAATATCAGCAAATGTAAGATCATCAATATATAATGTTCAGCTAGCTTCTGAGACTAATTCATTACCTACATCTGTATCCTAATCTTCAAGGTCAAATGTATGAACCATTATTGATGCACAAAAATAATTGATATAGCATGAAATTTTAAACACTAAAAAAAACTACCATGTCTTAGCCTTAGTTTGGTTTTATTGGATTACACACCTTTAAAACACAATAGAACAATTAAACTGCAGCAATACTCAGTCCTTATACGTAATAGAGTAATTGAACAAAATAGCAATAGAGCAATTAAACACAAGAATGTCAGATATCTGTTGTTGCACCAATTGGCTATCCCCGCATAATTAAACAAAATAGCAATAGAACAATAGAGTTTCCATGTCTTAGCCTTAGGTTGGTTTTACTGGATTTTGACACTGTAAAGTCATCAACAGTTTAATTTGAAACATTGGTTGGTAGCTAAACACAGAAGCTGATATGAATATCAAGATTCTAGTAAAAATATGCTGTAAAGCCATCAATAGTTCATTTTCTAAATATGCCTCTCTCTTACTTGATTCCTAGAGAATCTCTCCCTGTGATTTCAACCTGTTCTTTTAGATGCTTCATAATATTTACATGAATTTAACTTGAATTTGGCAGATAAATGCAATGTCTGATGAAGAGAAATCATCACAATTTTGTCCTCCATTGGGAACTCCATGGTCCACTTAGAAGCTCTGAAAGTGTTGGACATAAACAAAATATACAACAATCAGATTCTATCTTACTTGTTTGATCTTCAATGTAAATAAATGTCTCTTCGAAACAAAGTTTTGCCTGATGCACACACAAATTACAACTTTACAGTGTGTATATGCAGAAAAGCCTGCCAGGGGCAGGAAGGCTTTATATGAAAGAATATAACAAGGGAATTATACAGGGGATACTATTTCCAGGTTGGGGAAGATATAAATATGACCATGGGTGTAAATAAAGCATTTCAAAAGACTATGGAGACGTTGAAGCAGTGGCTATCAGCAATATGCAGCTGGGGCATAGTTACCTCTTCTTCAGGAGCTACTCTCCATCACATTACAGGTGCCAACATCACATTTGAACTCATTGTTATGCTTTCAGCAGAAACTTTAATTCTTGATGCAAGAATGCTATCGTGATGAATGAGATTGGTTGCAGGAACGGAACCTGGGATACGGGTGGCGCCTGCAACTTTGGAACGTGTCCGCATACCAACAACACCCTCCTCGAGCCCGATCCTTGGTACAACTAGATCATGTCCAGCGCGATCAAATCAATGGAGGGCAAAGGTAGGAAGGTGCAGTTCCTCAATATCACGTACCTGATCGAGTTCAGAATGGACGGGCATCCTTCGAGCCATCGCGAACCTGGGACGCCCACAGATGCTCCCCAAGATTGCAGCCACTGGTGCCTTCCTGGGGTGCCTGATACGTGGAACGAACTGCTCTACTCTCATCTCCTGGCGAAGGGCTACAATAGTAGGAGCATTTGAACTGATCAAGATCACCTAGCTAGCAATTTTATTGAGGAAAGTTTCTATGTACATATTGTAGGTAGAGGTTAACTTTCAAAAGTTCGAATCATCTGAATAGAAGTTACATGGTGTAGGTAGGGGTAAAGTAGAGTTTATACAGCAAAAATTACACTGGTTGATGTTCATCATCAAGTTCAAATAGGTTAGTGGTATCACTTTAGAACGGAATGAATCAATCCGGAGCAATCAGGAAAATATCATTGTTAAATTTGGTAATGTATACAATAAATTTGAATGAATATGCCAAGGTTTCAACTTTCAAGTAACAGTTATTGACAGATTTTTATTGAACACCTAACAGAAACCATGATTCTTCTTTTATTCACACCTTTATGTGATGAGAATCAATAGAAGCCAGTAACGATACTAAGGATACAGCTAAATGTTAGCACCATTTAGTTAGATCTGTTACAATGAGTACCAATAATAGGAATAACGTGATGTAGTAGTTAGTAATCCAGAATTTTTTTTTTAAGTTGAAATGTGGTATTAGGCCTAGTTTGGCTCGCGGAAAGGAAAGGAAATCAATTCTTTGCTCTTTTCTTTCCTTTGGGAAATTGTAAATTTCCCATAAATTTTTCTTTTCGGTGTTTGGAAAAGCCAGAAAAATTGCGAGGGAAAGTGAATCCTTGGGGTGGGTGGGAGAAACCATTTTCTCTCATATTTTTCTTTGCTTTGGGAATAATTTTTCTTTCCTACTCATTTCCTTTGGCATCCAATACAGTTAAGTGTGTTTGATTGCAAGGTGGAAAATATGTGGAAAAGAAATTAATTCCAGAGAATTATTTTCCTAGGAGAAAAATTTCTTGGAATTTTTATTTCTAAAAAAATTCCATGGAAAACTTAATTTGGGTGTTTGATTGTCATTATTTTCCACGAAAAATAGTTATTTTCCTATGGGTTAGACAAGTGTCATTTTCCAATGTCCTGATTCTGGGAACCAAACGTGGCCATAAAATATTACAGTCCAATGAAAGTAACAGATAGGGATCAACTCGAAATCTACAAAAAGGAAACCGAAAATGAATAAACTACTCAAGACGGAACATACATCTATGACTTGCCTGTGTCCGGAACTCGCGCCACTTTCGATTGGCACCTTCCTGGAACGCCTCCTGCACATAGTCTAATGTTAAAAACAATAGCAACTTGGTATGGATATAGGTTTAATTCTCAAATAACTTAAGTTTAGTAGTTTATCAGATAAATGTAATATTTCCATCTTTTTTGTTGTTTTGCTACATAGGTTTAATTCATCTGAAGAATAAAAGATCTAGAGGACCATCCTGTAGACAAATAGTATGAGGCCACCACAGCACCACTCAATAGGTGTGGCAACTCCAAACAAGTGAATAAAAGTGCCCAATGTTAAAGGTTCAGTGTCAAATACTTGAAAAAAAATTTAGAGAGAGAGATAGTACGAGGGAAGTCATGGAAATACCTTTATTTTGTTCAGTGTCAACTCCAAACTAGAAGTCATGGAAATACCTTTATTTTGTTCTCTACACCTGGCTTTACTATGTAGCCTACATTGTCATCATCGTATATAACTTGGTACAAAGTAGCTAAAATATGAGGATGAACCTATTCCTTATTGCTCAGTACAAAGTACCTTTATTTTGCTATCCACACCTGGATTCCCCATTTGTTTGAAATTAACAGACAATTAACAAAACCTAAAAATCATCAAAACCTAAAAAATTAGAGAAAGAGAGAGATAGTAGAGGGAAGTACCTTCGTTGCTTCGACGATGCTCAAAATCTTCAAATTTTGAGAGAAGGAAACCCGAAACCCTATGGAAACAAAACCCTAAAAAAATCAAAACCCTAAGAAAGCTGAAACCCTAAGAAAACCAAAACCCTAAGAGATTATGAGAGAGAAGGAGAGGTATACCTTCGTAATAGGAGAGAAGAGGAAGGGTTCTAAAGCATTCGCCATTCACAAGAGAGAAGAAGAGGGAAAGGGGGAACCATCCAGAGATGAGTGCGGGAAACATTTGGGAAATTTTTTTCCTTTTGGTGCTTTGTAACACTTCTTCGTGGCACATGTTTTGCATGTGACCTAAGCTTTAAATTTGTCACAGTTTTTACTGTTACAAATAATATAAAAATAAATTAAATTATAGAACTAGAGTTTTCGTAATGGTTTTTACTTATAGTAACGGTTATAACTGTTACTAGCTTGTAACGGTAATAACCGTTACTAATCGAAAGAAAATTGTGTTACGATTTGTATATTATGGTGTAGTGTTTATCGACTTTACAGTTTATGGCATCTTGTGGGAGAACCCGAAAGAAGCCACCTCTATCAGAAGACGTTCTCTCAGATTCTTCTATAATACAGAAACAAAGATGCTGTATCGACGGTCATACGATGGACTACGACTTTGGTGTCTGTCCAATACAGAAGCCAAAGAAGTTGTACGTGAAGCACATGACAGCGTCTGCGGGGCCCATTAGCCTGGCCCGAAATTACAAGATCGTCTTCTTCGGATGGGCTACTACTAGCCTACGATGGTGGCAGACGCGATAGACTAGGCAAGAAAGTGTAAAGCCTGTCAAGTCCACACATATTTCATACATCAACCTTCTGAATTCCTACACCCAACGGTGATATCCTGGCCATTTGAGGCATAGAAAATAGACATCATTGGTCCTATCACCCCACCTTCATCCAGAGGGCACCGCTTCATACTGGCAATTACAGATTACTTTTCCAAATGGGCGGAAGCCATTCTATATGCAGAGGTGAAGATGTTAAATATGATCAGCTTTCTCAAGCATCACGTCATCTATCGCTTTGGACTGCCCTGAAGGATCATCCACAACAACAGTCTGCAGTTTGCAAGCTACACCTTCTATCAATTTTGCAATAAACATCAGATCCAGAATGTTGCCTCAACACTGTACAACCCAGTGGCGAATGGGTTGGCAGAAGCATTCAACAAAACAATAATCAAACTGCTTAAAAAGTTTATGCCTTCCAACAAATGAGACTGGAATGAAAAGTTTGGCGAATGCTTATGGGCGTACCTTACTACAGTCCGGACGGCCACCGAAAATACACCATTCTCTCTAGTATATGGAAGTGAGGTAGTTCTCCCACTGGAGACTCAAATCCCCTCGCTTCGCGTTGTCCTCACCCATCGATTGACGATGGATGATAATTACCGTCGCCGGCTACAAGAGTTGGAGGCCTTAGATGAGAAACGCCTCTTAGCTCAATAACGAATCAAGATGTATCAAGCACGCATCTCTGGAGCCTTCAACAAGAAGATTAAATTCAGAACATTCTAAGTGGGCGATCTCGTTCTGGCAGTTCGGAGGCCGATGGTTATGACTCACAAAACCGTCGACAAATTCCAGCCAAAGTGGGAAGTCCCATTTGTCATCGAGTCTGTATTCTCCAATGGTGTTTACCGCCTCGCAAAACAAAACGGAGACTTGCTCTTATTGCCCGTCAACGGCAAGTTTCTGAAGAAGTATTATGTCTAAACAACATCCTCCGAATCAACTGGACTATTAAGTTATGAGCCCCCAGGTACCGCTGAACATACACTCTGGTCATCCCAAATAAATCTATATCCCATCTTCTGGGTAGTAAGTCATGTATGATCATACCTCTGAACTTCTTTCCCAAAAGAGCATCTTCCTCATGATCTAGTACCCGCACTTTTAGTGCATAAATAGGGTAACAGATCCACAAATTTCTCGAAACAACCACATCGATGTTACATCTGAGTTGTCTCACTTCCATCAAAAACAAACCACCCCTCATGTAGAACTTCCACATCCATATTACCACTGAGTTGTTCTATGTACCCTTCATAGTGTCCCCTCCTGCCACGTCCTCATTACCTCTGAGTAGGAAGACTCCATTGAAGAAACCCTCATATTTAACACGTCCTTATTACTTTTGAGTAAGTATGTTGGTTTTCTCTTGACTTATTATCTGTACCCAAAACCAGGGTACGTCAAGGATAATAGGCCCCCAAATGTCCATAATTGACCACAAATGTCCACAGTTGACCACAAATGTCCAACCACAAATGATGTACTAAGTTTTCTAGTACATGCGCCTCTTTTCTCACAATCTCATGCCTCTGGAACCCAGCTATTCCATGGCATTCTTTCGCCCGATACCAAGAACTTCCATATCCGCCTTACCAACGGAGTCATTATAGGGATCCCTATCAAACCTATTATCTGTATCTAAAACCAAGGTATGCCAAGGGTAATAGGTCCACAGAAAATCCCCCAATGGGGCAAACACATAAAACAGTACAAGTACGACAGATAAAGGATGATGCAAGCAAAGTCATTTATTCAAATTAAATCTAAAGTACTACATTCTTTGGGACCACGTCCCTGCCAAAAAATATAAAGAAATATAAAAAGAAAAAGAAAAGAAAAAGCCGAATATGGTTCGGCGATACATAACTCTCTGAGACGGTCCCTCAGTACGGCCGTCGACCGCTCAAACCACCGCTTGGCTCGACACTCGGCCTCCTCAGTCAACCGCTCCGCATCCTCCAGATATGCGTGAGCCTGCCAGCCATCTTCAAGCTTCTTCAGAGCATGCTCCAAGCCAGCAGAAGTGCGGGTGACTTTGTCGGCCTCCTGAACAATTAGCTCCTTACCCGTACGGGAGTCCTCGAGCTCAGATTCTAAGAAAGCTAATTTCCTCTGGAGCTTGAGGATCTACTCCTTCGTATCGATTATACCGCGAGAGGCTGTCGCTTTCCGAGCAATACAATCCTCTCCCCGGCGGCTCAGCTGATCATACTGTAGAGACAGATCATGGAGGCCCTTCATTATAATCGGCTTGGACGCATCTCATACGGCCCTTACCTTCTCTATAACAGTTATGAGGAGGCACGCTCCTGATCTACCACCGAAGACAGGTCGACTTGCTGCAGTACTTAGAACTGGGCCACAAGCTGATCCGCCTCTAGCAATTTGGGCTCCAGCAGCTCAACTATCCCTGCCCCACCGAGGAGGGTTCTAAGGATTTCAATCTGGCCCCGGGCGCATTGACGGGCCAAGGCAAAAGAGGTCCACCTCTCCACCGCAGCCTCAACTTCTCGCCTCAGGTGACGATAAAAACTGTCAACTACATCCTTTGACGATTCATCCAGAACTTTCGAAGACGACGGCGTCAAAAAAAAGGTAGCTGGCAGGGTCCAAGAAGATGTACCAGAATTTGCTGCCCCTGCCACAAGAGAAACAAGTTCCGAGCGAAGGATGCTTGAATAGCGGCCAATTCCTCCTCTACAGCCCGAAGGATCTGGAGGCCCGGCAAGGCGAAAAGGTCGACCTCCGGAGCCACATGAACTGAGGAGGGTGTCGGAACCATTTCTTCCTGCCTCGACCGTTCTGTCGCCTGCTCTCCTGAACTCGATTCAGCGGAAGGTCCCTCAATGTAAGATGGAGGGAGAAGAGGCACACTCTCTTCCACCAGGTCTCCTCCGGCGAACTCTCCCTTGATAGTGCCCGTCGTTGGCAGTGAAGGAGCAGGACCTGTATGTTCGAAGCAACCATCAATCATCTTAACCCGAAGGATGTGATAATAGAGCAAATAAACCTCCTCCCTGGTCAAAATTTGACTTAGCTTACCAGGGAAGAGTTGTTGAGGCTGAGGTTCGCTCTCAGCCACCGTAGTCTCTTCACCAGCAACATCCGACCCAAAAGCAGCTGGTTCATCTGCCCCAGCCGCCCCGGAAGGAGATACAACAGTATCAGCATCACCCAGCTGAAATTCAGCAGTCTTAGGGATGAGTTCTGCAGAGCCCACGTCGCCCTGGATTGGGACGTCAACAACTGGAGGAACCTCAGCCGTCGCTGGGAGAATCCCGGTGGCAAGAATCCCAAAACTCATATCTCTAACTAGAGCAGTTAGAGCCGAGTCAACCTCAGAAGCAGCATATGGCCCTGGAAAGTCCCCTTCTCCTGACGCCTATAGAGCAAAAAAAATTATTAGGTCATAGTTCAGGAAAAAGAAGAGCAAAAGAAGGAGATGGTTGTAATTCAATTCACCTCCGAAATAGGGTTATCCTCGCCTCTCTCCTTGATGAGCAGCCCACGAGGCTTAAATACAGCCCATTTCACGGAGTAAGTTCTGCCGCCAACGGCAGGCTCACACCTGCTTCGCTTGCACGAAGGACAAGGTACGACAGGCGGCTGATCCGCCACCACATTTTCTACGGGAGAAAGAGAGTTGTCGGGGTCATGCTCATCATCCTCTTCGTCCGTATTTGAAGACTTTGAATCCGACACAGCAACTGTGTTCTCCCTCTTCTTTCTCGCCTTAGACCCCTTGGGCTTCTCCTCCAAGCCAATACCAACAATGAAGCTGGTACTCGAGTCAAAACCAAGAGGAGGCTTGTTCGCCATGACATGGTATAGATCCGCCAAATACAAGATCTTCCTAGATTTTGCAGTATCAGAAACTGAGAAGCTGGTACGGGTGTGAACCGTATTGTAATAATGCCAGGCTCTGATACCATCAAGGACGCTACCTTCAAAACCCAGGCAATAGCTGGGATTGTCCAAGAATAGATGGCTATACCCAAACTGGCAGGAGAACCTACTGGGTAAGTAAGGCACCAAGTAGACAGTATTGCGGTTACGGTATACCAGGTGGGAAGGATGAATGTTATGCAGCGAAAGAAGCATCTTGTCGGATAATAAGTGGGGAGGCCCAATACCATCAATATGTACGGCCCTCACTTACTCTGCAGTAAATCGAGGAACAGACACAAAATAATGTATCTGTCAACTCTCGCCAGTGCCATCCGACAGACACGCATAGTCTCGCAATCCCAAGGAAGGCGGCGATATTGGAAGATAAAAGCATCCTCGACAGATACACCATCTTCAGGGCCAGGCCTCATTAAAGACTGGCAATGCATTAGCAGCCGCCCCATCAGATAATGATAGGGTAGCTCAATACGTTCAAAGTCCTTCGTCGGGTCACGGGCGATGACCTTAAACGAGAAAGCGCAAAGGCCACGGTGTTTGCTGCACACCATGGCCGGAAGAAGATCTAGTCTGACCCCGAAGACCAGCTTCACAGCAGGGAGGATGAAGTTGCTGCTGATCCGCTCAATAGAACCAGCCCCTCCTGAAACTATGTAATTCCGTAGCCATACCATCAGGAATCCGGCCAGAAGAGCCTTCTCGGACAACGGCTGAGTGTCTTAATAAAAATAAGTAAAAGAGTCAGATTGAATCCCGAACCTGTCACTGGTGGTTCTTACCCTTTTGGCGGTTGACACTTGGTCCTGTACCTCCTCCCAAGTTTGAGGACTTTGAGGAAAAACCCGGCCTGAGGCACCAAGTTTAAAAAGATAACTGAGCCAGGCCTTTGTATGCGGAAGGTTCCCTTTCGAGCTGTCATTCTTTTTCTTCGACAGCTGCTGGCACGTGCTGTGATGACACAGCAATTCCCGATAGATGGCAACAAAGCCCGAGAACCTCTCCTCCAAATCCTCGACCTCTTCGTTCGTCGGGGTATACACCTCAAAGACTTTATCTCCCCAAGGCAGCTTGGAGACGTCATGCATCTCATGCAGAGCAAGCCCCATCTCCCTACGGGTGTAAAGAAGGTCCCCGTATGGCTGTTGTACATCTCCAGTAGAGACATGAACAATTTCTTGTTTATGGACAAGCCATAGCTGGTGTCCCGAATAGCATGGTAGAGTCCAATCTCGCACAGGAGAGTCTCGTATTTCTGCACGATCCACGTAGACAGGTTGGTCCACAAAGGAAGAGGGTGAATCCAACTTTGTAGCGACAACCGGCCAACGGGATAGGACCCCTTCTGAACAAGCTGGTTCAGGAAAGTATCAGCTTGAGAGAACTTGAAGTTGTGACCCTGCACATTCAAGAAGCTGCCCGGGGCCAACCCCATCACGTAGCGGCTGACTGGTACCCTGCCCACGTACACTGACCGCAGGTTATTGTTGTAGTAAATTTTACCCACAATCATCCCATTCTGGGTCGAAGTCAAGGAATCCTCCATCTTCCTGTCCATGGGTTGAACCACGACAGTGGGAAATGACGCTCCATCAGAGGAATATGGATCACCATCCCGTCTGAAGTAAAACTCTAACTCTCAGATATGTCTAGAACTTGGGAGTTCTTCACAGTCAGGGCATCTCGGAAGAGGAACGCAGGCTTCAAGTGTTTACCCCCCACCAGCCCTGAGTTCATCCCCGAGATAACGAAGAAGGACTGCTTTTTAATATCTCCCAGCCTCTCCACAGGTTCGTCTTTTGGAAGATGGTTCACCACATACTCAACTATGTGGTCGTACCTATAGCCCACAACAGATTGGGCGCGACCCACCAAAGGTTCTCCCGCAGCATTGACTGGCAAATTCACTAAAAAAGGGACAAAAGAAACAAGTTAGAAGATAGTCAGGGAGAACTGCTTAGTGTTTTCGAGCTTATGCGGCTCTGATCAGGCGAGTCATTATGCGGCTCAAATTAATGGAGCTTATGCGGCTCTGTTTAAATGGAGCCTCATGCGGCCAAGTTTAGATGAGCTTATGCGGCTCTGACCAGGTGGGTCCTCATGTGGCTCAATTTAATAGAGCTTATGTGGCTCTATTTAAACGGGGCCTCATGCGGCCGAGTTCAGATGAGCTTATGCGGCTCTGTTTAAACAGGGGCCTCATGCGGCCGAGTTTAGATGAGCTCATACGGCTCTATTTAGCGGGATTTCATACGGCCGATTCAGATAAGCTTATGCGGATCTGTTTAGCGGGGTTTCATGCGGCCGGTTCAAGTAAGCTTATGCAGTTATGCTGAGTGTGTGCTCATGCGGCCGGTTCAAGTGAGTTTATGCGGCTCTAATTTGGTGGGGTCTCATGCTGCACAGTTCGATGGGTCTTCATACGGCCCAGTTTCCAAAGTGCTTATGCGGCTCGGACATGGGGCATACCCCATGCGGCTTGGACATGAGAAGTTCATACGGCCCATACAGTACAGCATATACAATTTCATCATACTGAACTTAGACAGTTCAATGAAGACAAAGAGCGCATTAAATGCCAAGGTGAAAGGCTTGTGCATAAAACATGCAATATAGCCATTTTCGTTAGGGTTTGAAGCGTACAGTCTTCTCCATAAATCTTACCATCGATAGCGGGATGAACGTCAGGATAAACTTCGACCACCGTAGCCGACGAGGAGGCCGCTCCTTTGCCTTTCGCCATAGCACTAGGGAAGCTTTGGGAGCCATTGATGATTGGAGAAGGAAGAGAAGACGACGACTTAGGACAAAAAATGTTGAAGAGAAAAGAAAGTAAAGAGTCTCTCCCTTCTAAAAGTTAGTATATTTATAGGCTAACAGGGGGGCATACGAATCGATGGATGCTTCGCATTACGTGTTGCCTAGGAGATAAGACCGACTCTTGGATTTCTATCCCCTGCATGCAAAAGATTACTCGTAATCTTGAAGACAAATCTAAATATTTAAAGCTGACTCTTGGGATCCTATCCCAAAAGACGACTTTAAATTAAAGTAAATCAAAGACAATTAAATGAGACGCCTACGTGGCACAGGACCAGTATGCGGCCAGAAGAGTCTATGCGGCCAGAGAAATCTATGCGGACAGAGAAGGCTATGCGGCCAGGGAAGTCTATGCATCCAAAGGAGTCTATGCGAACGAGGAGTTTATGCAGACATAGCCATGCTTCTTATTCAAAGTATTTTAATTTTACAAATTGAAAACTTTGAAGGGGGTCTTGTAGAAGCATGAGAAAGAACAGGAGATTCCATGCGGCTCAATATTAGGGGATTCTTTATGCGGCTCAAAAATCACTTAGAGCTCCATGCGGCTCAAGAAGTCCCTTAGAGCTTCATACGGCCCAAAAAAGCCCCTTAGAGCTCCATACGGCTCGAAAGTCCTCGATAGCTCCATATGGCTCAGAAAAAGCCACGTGGCCCTATGCGGTTCAAAATATGACTCTACAGCTGGCTATCATTTCTCTGTGCAGCTGGCTCATTAAATGCTCTGACACAGTACGGCAGCTCTGACATAAAAGATTGACAGTTCTGACATAAAAGTAAAATAATGACTCTGACATAATGACGTGCTCCAAGAGAGACGAGAAAAATCTTTACAGTTGGCACGATCCACCAATTCTAAAGCTCTTTATGTGGATCATTTAAAGGAGCTCATGCGGCTCTGATTTGATGGAGCTTTATACGTCTCAGTTTTAACGGAGTTCATGCGTCTCTGTTCTGATGGGTCCTCATGTGGCTCTATCCCAATGGGAGTTCATGCGGCCCAGTTTACAAGGGGCTTATGCAGTTTTGTTCAATAGGACTTCATGCGACCCAGTTTACAAAGAGGCTTATGCGGTTCTGTTCGATAGGACTTCATGCAGCTCAGTTCATCAGGAGCTCATGCGGTTCTATTCAGTGGGACTTCATGCGGTCCAGTTTATAAGGGGCTTATGTGGTTCTGTTCAATGGGACTTCATGCAGACCAGTTCACCAGGAGCTCACGCGGCTCGTCACAAAAATGGCAGTTGGGACACGTGGCAGGAGTTGATCAAATCTCAACAATTCAGATTTATTACAATCAACGTAACAGTCCAGATTTATTGCAATCATAACAATCCAGATTTATTGCAACAAACAGATAAAGAGCAACCTTAACCAATCCACAACTGCCCACTTTTTAAGGTGCTGTTACAAGGGTGTGGCTCAGAGTTTGCCACGTGGCTACACACCCAACTCATCATAAATTCCTATAAATAGCAAGGTACCATTCCCTTGTAAAAACACAGAGACATAGACCGACACATAGAGAGCATTCCACACAGAGATACACATCCGAGCAAGAGCATGTCATCCCCGGAGCCGAAGCTACGTTCGATCGTCCAAGTAGTAAGACAGAGTTGCTGTCACTCTTTCGAGCCTCTACCGTCATCCCCCAGAATAAAAAATAAACAATTGTACTTTAGATTGCTTTTCCTAGGTTTTATTCCTAGGCTCTCTTTTGTACAAGTGAGTTTGTATTGAAAATTAAAGTCCAGTCCTCCCATAAAACTGTTCTGTTCTTTAGATAATCAATGGCAAACACATGGCACCCCTTCCGAATTTGAGGAGGAGGATATTTCGACGTTCTCCGATGATTTCTCTCTACGATGGTACGACAAGGAGAGCACCTCTTCTACGATCCTTTCCATGTTTACCCATGTGCAAAAAGTCTTTATAGCCGATGATGATCATAAAGGACCTACTGATCGACAACGTCTAGAAGTATTTGAAGCCATGCTCCTGTCCTTGGTCAAGTCAGTAGACGAAATAAAAGCTGTCTTGTCGACTCAACCAGCAAGGACGCCTAGATAAACAAGCTTAGGACCCGTAGTCAACGCAGACTCCCACATGATCGCTCCTCCATTGGGTGATAATCCTCTAGGAGCATCCACTCCTTCAGATGCAGACGAAGCCAGAAAGGCAAGAAAGGAAGTTCAGGAGCTTCGAGCAATGTTTAATGCCCGAGACTCCTCCCGGGACCTCAGAATACGACAGCCGTATCCCATTGCGTGGAGAGATGTTCCTTTTCCGCCATAGTACAAACTGTTTCATATTGATTCGTATGACGGGAGGACCTCTTCCAGTCGGTACATGACTTATTTTGAGGTCACAATAGATCACTTTCCGTATAGTGATGCCATCCTTACACGATTATTTATCGGAGCATTGGAGGAAATCATGTTCGACTGGTACCGTAACCTTCCGGACAACTACATCCATTCCTTTGACGGCTTCAAACACATGTTCCTGGAAAAATTCTACGAAGTGGGACATAATGTGACAATATCTTCTCTCATGAACGTTGTTCAGGGAGAGAGGGAGCTAACAAGGAACTATATCGAGCGGTTTCACCAAACCGCGATGAGATTGCCCCAAGGCAATCCCGAAAGATCCTTGATTGAAATCTACCAGAAGAAGTTGCTCCCCTTAATCATCCTCTCGATGGGCAAAGATCAATTCAGGGACTGGATGACCTTCATCATAAGCACTACCAATACGGAGGCAAAGTTAAAGAAGGCTCGCTAGCTAGGATTACACATCCCAGATGGAGAGGACAAGGGCAAACGTCCTGGTACCACCTCCAACAACAACGGTGGTGGCACCTCCAATAACCGGGACAATAAAGGCAAACAGACCATCGTTGCTGGTACCACCAAAAAGCCTGAACTGAAGCAAGCAGAAGTTCTAAAGCCCAAGAAGATGACATACTCCTTTGAAGATAGCCATGTCAAACCTATCTTCGGCATGCTCCTGAAGGCGGGTAGGATCCGGCTCCGTGATATAGAGCGTGAGCCTCGACCAACAGAGTTCGATGATCTGAAGTATTGTCACTTCTACCGCTATGTCCACCACCATACGCAGGAGTGCTTCACATTAAAGCGGTACATCCAGAACCTCATCAACTCTAATGCTCTGTCACTGGATTTTGAAGAGGTTATCGTGGCTGTAAATATGGTATTTATTAAGTTCGGTGACTTCCTTCCAACAAAAATTCAAGACGGGGTAGTACCTGTTCTTCGGACAACGATGGAGGTTACTAATCTTTCACTTGTCCAGGACCAGACGACTGGGTTGGTGCCTCTCACCACGTCAATAGGAGACGTCATATGGGTACACCCAGACTTAGTACCCGAAGTTACCCAGGCGGTGCCATCTTCAACCAACAAAAAGAAGGCAGGAAGTCCAGATCCTGTCATACAATCTCAGCCGAATTTGAGAAGGTGGCGGTCGTTGTTACCCGGTCTAGCACACAATTCCAGCCCACTCCAGGCATTTCAGTCGAAGACCCTCAGCCGATAATGCTGCCTGCTACTGATGTTCTGGGCCATCTTAGCCTCCACAGGTGGACAGATCCAAGCCGAAAGAAACCCGCTTCGACAGGCCGCTCCGTAAGGACGCACCTTAAGGGCTGGAGAGACCTTACAACTTTGACATACTAGCACAACTTGCTAATACGCCAGTAAAGTTGTCGTTATACGAGCTCCTAAGGCTCTCCAAGGATCTTCGTGTCGCATTGAGCGAAGCACTCCAGGATGCCGACGCCTACTTAGCCCAGGTCAAACCTACAAGGGAAGACTCATCAGCAGATCTCCAGGGCAGCAACTATGCTGATGCAATCCCTAACATCGTATTTACCTCACAGGACATATTAATCAAGACCAACTTACATGATCGTCCTTTGTACCACACTGGATACATAGGCAACATCAAGGTAGATCAGATGCACATCGATCCTGGTTCGTCAATATGCATCATTTCGAAAAGCTTGCTTCAACTCCTGGGCATCCCTATGCACCGGTTAGCGGCAACCAACTCTGCCATTAGCTGTTTCAACTCGGGAAGGAGCTATCCCCTGTAAAAATTTGCTTGAAATGTCAGATCGGTGATCTGAGGACAGAGGTTACCTGCTATGTTGTAGACGCAGATACGTCCTACAATATCCTCTTAGGACGTCCGTGGATACATGACTATATGATCATGCCGTCCATGCTCCACCAGTGCTTCAAGTATGTCAGGAAGCACGGCCTCGTAAAGACAAAATTTGTCGACATCGATCCCTTCACAGGGGTTGAGTCTTACTATTCTTCGGAGGCTTGGCTATATGAAGAGTCCAAGAAGCACATAACTAACAAACTAGAGGCCATGACAGGGTCAGAGGAACCTCTGAAAATCTATCTCCAAGCCCGTAAACCGGGCAAAGCTGTACCCCTTATCGCAACTTTGCATAAAAAAGTACCTGGTACCCCCGCTCCAGCTGCGCAGTTGGAACTGATGGTCATTCGACTCCCGACGTCCCGCCACGAGCCAAAACCTATCGTGGAGCAGATGGTGATCCAATTGCCAAAATCCAATCAAAGGCGATCGGTAGATACGAGGCCCTCTGTGGAGCCGATGGTGATCTGATTGCCAAAATCCAGTCAAAGGCGATCGAAAGATGCGAGGTCCTCTGTCGCACCGATGGTTATCCGCCTCCCCAAGATGAGCCGGCAGCCAAGTGTAGATCCGAGGCCCTCAAGCAAGCCGATACCACAAGCAGAACCCTTGGTGGTCAAGCTGCCCAAGACGTCGTTCTAGCCTCCGGTCACGTGGGGGTATCCGAAGAGGAGGCAGAATTTGCAAAATATCTAGTTGCACAGGTTGATAGTCCCTCTCCTGATAATATAATCCATGTAGACAAAATTCTTTATTTCATTAATAAGAGGCTACCGTTGAACTATCCTGAGGGTAATAAGCTTAATCTGATGTATGCGATGGAGCATGGCCTGGACATTAACCTGTACATACAGGTGACAACCGTCCATACCGCAAATCGACTTACTCCTATTAGAGGTGCCTACTTCCTAATCCCAGGCAGAAGAAAAGGGGATCACACGATCATCTTCGGTCGAAAAGAAGGTCCTTAACCTTTTATGCTAGAAGAGTTCGATCTCGAACCCGATACTGGAAGATTGTCGCTCTACCTGTAAAGTCCCCAAGCTAAGTACTTCATGCAAAAGTAGGGGTACGACATAGAGACTACCCCAGGTCAGAATTACGGCAACGGCCGACGATCGCCTCTGCAGCTGTCAGCCCCGGCTGGGAAGCCTCGGGATTATTACAGCAAGTCCAGACACGCTTTCGATTATGTTACACCAGCAACAACGCCTAAGAGCTCCGATAAGGATTGTGAGTGGCATTCTCACTCATCCGAATCGCCTACATACGATTTCGATGACAACATTAGAGATTGTAGCCTCCCTTTCCAAAAAAATTTAAAATATTTTTATTATTTATTTAATTTAACTGGGATTTTAGATTTTTATAAATAATTATTTAGTTAGTTTTTATGGTAGATAATTTTAGTCATGGTTGAGTTTTGAAGTACCAGATGACTAGGAATCATGGTACGGATAGTGCAGTGGCGTACTTTGACTAGTTTTAGCCATGGTAGGAGAATGCCAAGCCATAGGTGTGTCCTAACTAACAAAACCAGGCCAAATTATAAGTTAATCCCTATAAATGATTTAATTAGTTATTTATTAATATCTTGACTTTTAAGAAATTCAGTTATACCGAACTAGTCTAGACTGGACTTGAACAAAGCCCAAGCCCATGTAGTCGTGCAGTACGTCCAAAAATGTTCATGTTGATATATTGTTGGTATGATTCTGCCATATTCCAGTTTAATGATCAAATGCATGTTTTATAAGTATTTATTAATAAATATTATAGATACCAATATTAGTTGATATTCAATGTTATTATATAAAATGTGTTCTTGTACATTCTTGGATTAATAGACTGTATATGTAATTGTATATGCACCCATTATTGGTTTATTAAAGTTTGTCATTATTATTATCATTAATTGTTGTTGATGTTATTATTAAATAATATTATTTTACAATTACTGGTTATAATTATTTTATTGACAAATAATATTATAGTATAAGTGTTCTTATTTATATAGGTAGGCCCTACACCAGGTGGTAAAAAGGTATTAAGGTATTTAGATTTTATGCAAATTATTAAATAAGTATATAGGTGTATATATATAAATATATATATATATAAATATATATATATATATATATAATATATTATATATATATATATATATATATATATATATATATATATATATATATATATATATATATATATATATATATATATATATATATAAAATATATATATATATATTTTATATATATATATATATATATATATAATATATATATATATATATATATATATATATATATATATATATATATATATAAATGTGTATGTATCTATAAATATACAAATATTATATAGAAGTGTATGCGTGTGTATATGTATGTATATATAGATATATAATATATATGTATATGAGTGTAAATATATATATATGTATATCTGTACATGAATATTTTTATACATATATAGCTATATATCTATATGCAAATAGAATAAAGAAATAAGAAATAGGCAATTAATAACCAGGCCAGCTGAGCCCAGTCGGGCCAGGCCCACGTATGCAACCCAGCTGAAACCCGAGCCTGAGCCCCATAGCAGCCGAGCAAACCCGAATCAACCATCAGCAGCACAGTCAGGCCAGGCTTTGTAACCCAGCAAATAGGAGGATCCCGACCTCTGTAAAATTAGCTGTGTTATATATATTCGTATATATAGAAACCGATGGATAGAACAGGGGTTCCACGACATCAAACCAAACCCTAACAACGCCTACCCAACACCCTTGGACAGCCAGCAT
Source organism: Iris pallida (assembly GCA_029216955.1). Taxonomy (NCBI): domain Eukaryota; kingdom Viridiplantae; phylum Streptophyta; class Magnoliopsida; order Asparagales; family Iridaceae; genus Iris; species Iris pallida. The sequence goes on along the minus strand of JANAVB010010198.1, from coordinate 1,260,322 downwards.
GGCCGTGTGCCACCGAGGGCCACTGCCATCGGCCGTCCATCGCCGGCCGTCGTACGCCCGTCGTGCATGAAACAGAGGAACACCGACCGTAACAGCAGTGCACGACCAAATTCGTCAAGGGGTTATGCTCACCACGCCCGATCGTATCCAGAACCAATTTCACATTTACAAACCTAACATATACACCTTCCAATATACCAGATATTATCGTAGCAATTCAAAACGAAATCGATATAAAATCGATGCCAAAAATCCCAAAAAACTGTTCGGATTAGAAGCAGAGAACCAGTCCAATCACCCATGTTTGAGGATCAATTTCGATCGATCCAGTACCATATTAGAAATTCTATTTAAACAGAATTTCAAACAACATATAGGACTTCACGTCCCTTTTTGTGGATTTGGAAATCATCGACTACATGTCGAGAAATTCGATCCCGAAGTTTACCGAAATCTGTTTTGAAAATCATGAAAACCTTCGATACGACGTGCGTCCTGCCATTCCGGGCGACGTGGTCACGAACCGAAAGCATCAAAAGCTGCATATCGGCTTCGTGGTCATGTGGGATTTGACGGAATTCAAATTGGTCGCGTGTGCGCAACGAATTTGATGCGTATCCGTCGAAATTCACCGTATCGGTCTCTGTGAAAATTCTCCAATTACTTTGTGCACGCTCGTCAGATCAAGACAAAACTTTTGCCAATAAAACCATATCATTTTTCTGGTCCTGTATGCCAAGTTTGGTTTGATTCTGAGACAGTTGATAAAATTGTCGTTTTGCGGGCCCTACGGTCCGACTCAACGGGTGAGTTTGTGCACGGCCCGCCGGAATCCAACTCTGGACATAGGGTTGGATTCGTATCAGAAAAAAACTGGATCCTTAGACATATAGTTTGATGACTTTAGAGACCATTGACTCTGGCACGCTTTTCGGTGCAAAGCGAATCCAACGGCGGACATCGTTTTTGCTCAAAATTACCGTTTTGCCCCTGTGTCCAGAATTGGACTTAAGGATAGGCAATCCTAGCTAATTTGACTATTCTGAGAACGTTGGTAATATTTGTTTCAGCTTTCGGAGACAGTTGTGATGACTTGGACTGTATGGCTTACCAGTCGACTATATATTGTTGGATCTGCGTGCAACCACCAGGCAAGTATACCTTGCCTCCATCTACAGTTTATTTAATACATATTTCTATTATTATATAGTTTTACTAGTTGGTTATTACTTGTGACTTGTATATTGTGCATGCTAGTATAGCTATAATCCTTATACATGGTTAGCCTTGTTAGTTCATATTGGATTGGTTCTTCCGTGTATCGTGATTGGGTCGTGTCGTGTCTTCACCTATGTCTTGACTGAGTCACGTCTGCAAGTATTTGTGAGTAAACTACTATTCCTTTGTCTTTCCCACAACCTGGGAGTCCACACATGGGGCGAGGGTTGTCCTTTGCAACTGCGAGTCCACATACGGGGCGAGGGGTGACTTGTCTTGAAACTGACCTGCGAGTCCACATTCGGGGCAAGGGTTGGTATACATTGATCTACCAGCAGTTCATTTATGTGTACTTGATCCCGTATCCATGTTCATAGTTACATGTCAGTAGCCATATGTCAGTTTCCTGTCTAGTTCCTGTTTATACCCTGTCTATATTATTGCATAATTAAACTGTTAGATTGGCATGTTTTATGTATCTTGCTAGTCCTCTGAGGACCTGATGATCTCTTCAGGTTTTAGCGACTGCATGGAGTTAGTTAGCAGAGCAGGACAGTAGAGGATTGCGATATATGATACAGGTATTTGATTGAGACATTTCTGTGTTATCCTCTCGTGCTTTATATTCAGTACCATGATATATTCTGCTTATTTATAGACTCATATCATTCTTGGAGTCTAATCGAACAATATCCTAATGGACTGTAAACCATAACCCATACTTGTTCATTCTTGTTTATATGGTTCATGTGGATTGAGATATAGTTTAGATTAGATGTGATACCACGACCTTGACAGCTTATACGTACTCGAGTCGGGCTGGAGTCCGCTCGATACGTAGCTGGCTTGCTCACGAGCTCGCGTCCGAAAAACGGGTGTGGGTCGTGACAAGTTTTTGTGGTGGCCCATGTAGATCAGAGCATATCGTACCGGTTACGTAACTGTACTGGTACGAGCCTGCACATCTGACTGAACCTTAGAAATCTCAGTCCACTCTGCTTTGAAAATTCTCCTAGAAATTCTCTACGTCCTTGAAAACTCCATATTTGCTCTCGATTATACTTTCTTGCTTTCCATACCATTGATTCTCGTCCCTTTTATTTCGGGGTGATGAATGATCGTGCTGTCTAGGATCTATCAGAAATTCTTAAAGTATAATATAATATTGCTTGATTTTGAATATTTGGTTGTTTGAGAGATATGCGGGGATATAGATGCTATATGTCTTAGATATCTAAGGATAATGACTCTAGCAACTTGATGGAAGGTTATAAAGTTTTCGTGATATACACTTGAGGGAGTAGCGTGACCAAAGGTGGGTAGAAGTCCTCAAGATTTTATAATTACAAACGACTAGGAGAAGGATGTAAACTATTTGAGGAGATTAAGGTAATAGTAGACTTTGATTTTTAAGGAATATTTATGAATTAGAATTTCGAGGACGAAATTATTTTAAGGTGGGTAGATTTGTAGCCTCCCTTCCCGAAAATTTTTGAAATATTTTTTTAATATTTATTTAATTTAACTGGGGATTTTAGATTTTTATAAATTATTATTTAGTTAGTTTTTACGTAGATGATTTTAGTCATGGCTGAGTTTTGAAGTACCAGACGACTAGGAATCATGGTACGGATAGTGCAGTGGCGTACTTTGACTAGTGCTTAGCCATGGTAGGGGAATGCCAAGCCATAGGTGTGTCCTAACTAAGAAAAGCAGGCCAAGTTACAAGTTAATCCCTATAAATGATTTAATTAGTTATTTATTAATATCTTGACTTTTAAGAAATTCGGTTATACCGAACTAGTCTAGACTGGACTCGAACCAAGCCCAAGCCCATGTAGTCGTGCAGTACGTCCAAAAACGTTCATGTTGATATATTGTTGGTATGATTCTGTCGTATTCCAGTTTAATAATCAAATGCATGTTTTACAAGTATTTATTAATAAATATTATAGATACCAATATTAGTTGTATTCAATGATATTGTATAAAATGTGTTCTTGTACATTCTTGGATTATTAGACTGTATATGTAATTGTATATACACCCATTATTGGTTTATTAAAGTTTGTCATTATTATTATCATTAATTGTTGTTGATGTTATTATTAAATAATATTATTTTACAATTACTGGTTATAATTATTTTATTGACAAATAATATCATAGTATAAGTGTTCATATTTATGTAGGTATGCCCTACACCAGGTGGTAAAAAGGTATTGAGGTATTTGGATTTTATGCAAATTATTAAACAAGTATATAGGTGTATATATATATATATATATATATATATATATATATATATATATATATATATATATATATATATATATATATATATATATATATAAATGTGTATGTATCTATAAATATACAAATATTATATAGAAGTGTATATGTGTGTATATGTATTTATATATAGATGGATAATATATATGCGTATGAGTGTAAATATATATGTGTATATCTGTACATGAATATTTTTATACATATATAGCTATATATCTATATGCAAATAGAAGAAAGAAATAAGAAATAGGCAATTAACAACCATACCAGCTGAGCCCAGTCGGGCCAGGCCCACGTGTGCAATCCAGCTGAAACTCGAGCCTGAGCCCCATAGCAGTCGAGCAAACCCGAATCAACCATCAGCAGCACAGTCAGGCCAGGCTTTGTAACCCAGCAAATAGGAGGATCCCGACCTCTGTAAAATCAGCTTGTGTTATATATATTCGTATATATAGAAACCGATGGATAGAACAGGGGTTCCACGACATTAAACCAAACCCTAACAATGCCTACCCAATACCCTTGGACAGCCAGCACGGCCGTGCGCCGCCGGGGCTACCGCCATCGGCCGCCCATCGCCGGCCGTCGCGCGCGCGCGTGGCGTGTAAAACAGAGGAACACCGACCGTAATAGCAGTGCACGACCAAGTTCGTCAAGGCGTTACGCTCACCACGCCCGATCGTTTCCAGAACCAATTTCACAGGTACAAACCTAACATATACACCTTCCAATATACCAGATATCATCGTAGCAAATCGAAACGAAATCGATATAAAATCGATGCCAAAAATCCCGAAAAATTGTTCGGATTAGAAACAGAGAACCAGTCCAATCACCCATAGTTTGAGGATCGATTTCGAACGATCCAGTACCATATTAGAAATTCTATTTGAACGGAATTTTAGACAACATATAGGACTTCACGACCCTTTTTGTGGATTTGGAAATCATCGACTACATGTCGAGAAATCAGATCCCGAAGTTTATCGAAAATCTATTTTGAAAATCACGAAAATCTTCGATACGATGTGCATCCTGCCATTTCGGGTGACATAGTCGTGAACCGAAAGCATCAAAAGCTGCATATCGGCTTCGTGGTCGTGTGTGCTTTGACGGAATTCAAATTGGTTGCGTATGCGCGACGAATTTGATGCGTATCCGTCAAAATTCACCATATCGGCCAAATTCTCTAATTACTTTGTGCATGCTCGTCAGATCGAGACGAAACTTGCTTCAACAGAACCGTATCGTCTTTTTGGTCCTGTATGCCAAGTTTGGTCCGATTCTGAGACAGTTGATAAAATCATCATTTTCCGGGCCCCACGGTCCGACGCAATAGGTGATTTTGTGCACGGCCCGCCGGAATCCAACTCTTGACATACGGTTGGATTCGTATCGAAAAACTGGATCCTTAGACATGTAGTTTGACGACTTTAGAGATCATTAACTCTGGCACGCTTTTCGGTGCAAAGCGGGTCCAACGGCGAACATCATTTTTGTCCAAAATTATAGTTTTGCCCCTGTGTCCAGAATTGGACTTAAGAACAGGCAATCCTAGCTAATTTGACTATTCTGAGAATGTTGGTAATGTTTGTTTCAACTTTCGGAGACAGTTGTGATGACTTGGACTGTATGGCTTACCAAACGACTATATATTGTTGTATCTGCGTGCAACCACCAGGCAAGTATACCTTGCCTCCCTCTACAGTTTATTTACATGCATATTTCTATTATTATATAGTTTTACTAGTTGGTTATTACTTCTGACTTGTATATCGTGTATGCTAGTATAGCTATAGTCCTTGTACATGGTTAGCCTTGTTAGTTCATATTGGATTGGTTCTTCCATATATCGTGATTGGGTCATGTCGTGTCTTCATCTGTGTCTTGACTGAGTCGCGTCTGCAAGTATGTATGAGTGAACTGCTATTCCTTTGTCTTTCCCACAACCTGCGGGTCCACACACGGGGCGAGGGTTGTCCTTTGCACCTACGAGTCCACATTCGGGGCGAGGGTTGGTATCCATTGATCTACCAGCAGTTCATTTATGCATACTTGATCCCGTATCCGTGTTCATAGTTACATGTCAGTAGCCACATGTCAGTTTCCTGTCTAGTTTCGTTTATACCTGTCTATATTATTGCATGATTAAAATGTTAGATTGGCATATTTTATGTATCTTGCTAGTCCTCTGAGGACCTGATGATCTCTTCAGCTTTAGCGACTGCATGGAGTTAGTTAGCAGAGCAGGACGGTAGAGGATTACGATGTATAATACAGGTATTTGATTGAGATATTTCTTTGTTATCCTCTCGTGATTTATATTCAGTACCAAGATATATTCTGCTTTATAGACTCATATCATTCTTGGAGTCTAATCGAACAATATGCTAATGGGCTGCAGACCATGTCACAACCCACACCCTAGAGTAAGGACACGAGAAGTGGGTACGTCCAACCTACGCCGCAGTGTCGACGGTAGAACGTTGTCCTAGGTCACAACATCTAACAATATAAAGCTAAACAGTTTATACTCCCCGAATGGGGGTGACATAGCGGATATAGTCTCAATCACATCTAAGGTAGAGCATAATGGAAGATAGATAAAACATAAAATCCAAAAGGGATACAGCAGATAGAAGTCTAAGTGTCTAAGATACACAACCCAAAAATATATCTCAAAGCTCAAATACAGTAATCCATAAATACAACTCAAGACAACTGAAAATAAACTATGAGCAAAACCCTAGCTATCTATACAACCTCTACTGTGTCTCCTCTAGGCTAGCAGGCAACCTCTAGACTATCTGTAAAATTTATCAACAGGTCCAGTCAGGATACTAGCGAGCATAATACATCTCAATAAGTCATAACAGGAAAGAAAATATAATCATGCTAGAGAATAAAATACAGGAAACTGAAGAACAGCATAATGTAAGAGAGAGACAGTAAGTAAATATCTATGATATATAAAAGAGAGACAGTGCTAGTGTTTTAGAGTACAGACGAACATGTGAATGGCTTAGGACTGATTCATGACTACACTAAGAGTGATTCATGACTATACTACTTTTGGATATTTATTCACATGACCATTCATACTCCCCCGTATCCCAATTAATACACAAGGATCCAGTCAAGTTACGTTAAGATTCGTGACTAAACTACTAACCCGTATAGGGTGATTCATGAATTGATTCGTGAATGCTCGGTGATCATGTGAGTACATGAGTCACTAGCTGATTCCCGAAGATTCATGATAATAGAAGCATAAGATACGTGATGTAAGTGAAACACACTGGACAAAAGTATCTGATGTTCCCGAGATGGATAACATCTCATGAAGGGATCCATATAGTACTAATCCGTGTTACCAACGTGTCAGCATCAAGTAAGATAATCTAAAATAGAAAATATAATCCTAAACAAGATATAAAATGATCAGAGAATGTGCTCGCCTGCTATCTGAATGTCCAAAGAAAATGTACTGTCCGAGGAGAGGTGTCTGGCTCCTATTTAGAACAGCACAAGTTACAACAAGTCCAAAATGGTAAAATAAAGCTCTACTATGCATTCTACATGATTCTAGGTCATTCTAGGTCAAAATCAACTCTTGGTCAACTCTGGTCAACCGTACTAGTCAAATTAGGTTAACTAGGCAGTACTAGGTCTAAACCTAGACTAACAAGTCTCATTAAGCCTAATCAAGCCTAGACTAACACTCACACAAAATCACAAAGCTACACAAGTTATCAAACACACATTACATATATATTCATATATATTTTTATTACAAGCAAGGTGCATAAAGACAAGGAGTGAGTGATACATGAATGTGGATATGGCAATGTGTACATAGCAGTATAATGTGTTCAAGTGTGAGGGTATTATGTTTGAAGGATAACATTTAGCAAGGGTTCATTGTGTCATATAGAAGAAATAACATGTAAAGCATAGGTTTAGCATGTGTGTGTGTGGGTGTTAATCATAACAAAAGGGTTTATTTATCCATCAAAGGGTTTACTCATAACAGTAATTAGGTTTTATGTGTATTTATGCTTGGGGTTACTGTCAACATGTAGAACGGGGTTTTAACATATGAACATGGTGCTAAGTGCTAATATGGCATCATACATTCCTATCATGTTGGCATTCATATATAGCATACATTCATACTTGATTACGTTACTTACTTACATATGGATACTTGCTTACACATTTCAATACCTTACATTACCCACATGCTTGCATTTTATCCATTAATTCATTCATTCATGCACCTATACATACATATTTGAATACATTATATACTTTCATACATTATATCATTTATGCATACTCTATATTATATTACATTCTCTTAACACACACACATATATATATACACATGCATACATACATATTTGTATATACAAGGATACACAAAATGCATATATCGTATAGTAATCTTCTACTTAAAATCAATACTGTACAAATTAAGCATTCATTAAATTCTAGGATTAAAGTATGTTATAGATCTTTGTGAGCTTTTCGAAACTTTAAACGGATCGCATTTTCGTGTCCGGAAGCTCCCGAAATCGCAAAAATACCGAAACACGTTCGTCTTTCGTACAGCTGACACTCAAATAATTTTACAGAAAGTTTCAGAACGAATTTGGCTTCTTAAAATATATATTTGGAAACCTAACTTCGATATGGTTCTTTTAAAAAAAATGGAAGATAAATCAGAGTTTTAAGCTAAAAGTTATGACATTTCTAAGTTGCTATTGCTACTAAAAACGTGGATAAATATTATGACGAATTTAGGTAGTTTGAGACAAAAGAAACACAAGTATATAACATAATATATCAAGAACTCACTCTCCACACTAATATATATATATATATATATATATATATATATATATATATATATATATGAGACACTATAGAACACATCTCCAATACAAAAAGATGAGATTAAACATGTAATAATTCATTCATACATAACAACAACACATAGTGTGTCCAAATTTGGGGTTTTTCCACATGGACACAACCACAACACAAAGGACCCTCCTATGACCTCCAAATGGACACGAAATGGACACAAATGGAGATACAACCATGGAGGTCATTTCTATTAGTTCAAAATATTTCTATATGCATGTAGGGATGGATTAGAGGAGAGATTATACCTTCCGGGAGAGAGATTCAAAGAAAAATCCTTTCGACACGACACCGACACGTAGAGATTCTAAAAGGACATGAACGAGCTCCAAATCCTCCCAAACTTGGCTAGCACTCTCTAACCATGGAGTAGAGGAGAAATAAAGAAGATTTGCTGGAAGAAAGGGTTAATTTGGAGATAAAATCAATGGAGGTTCATCTCTAAATTAATTTGGGGAAGAACAAGAGAGAGAAAGTGGATGAAAACAAATGAATGAAGGAGTGACTCACTTCTTATCCCCCTCCCATAGGTGGCTGCCCAAAAAGGGTGAGGTGTCCCCTATTTGAATGTCCAAAATACCCTCCACTAATCTATTTGATTTAAATTAGGAATGGATTAAAGGTTGAGGTCAATTTAGTCTAGTTTTAAGTCTCTAATTAAACTAAACCTATCCATAAATAATTAGTCTAACTACTAACTAAAATTAATATCATGTGGACTAAAATTAATATCATGTGGCCCATGCCTAACTAGTGTGTGGGTCCCACTAGAGTCAAACTACCCCCCAGGTCCCCATTTCAAGTCGGATTGAGTTAAAATTCGAACCCGACTCAAATAACCCCAAAACAATATCATAAATAATAAAATAAATTTTAAAAATATTCAAAAATATAAAATGACAAAAATACCCCTGTTTCTGAAAACTGGGGGTGACAGACCATGACCCATACTTGTTCATTCTTGTTTATATGATTCATGTAGATTGAGATATAGTTTAGATTAGATGTGATACCATGACCTTGACAGCTTATACGTACTTGAGTCGGACTGGAGTCCGTACGATACGTAGCTGGCTTGCTCGCGAGCTCGCGTCTGAAAAGCGGGTGCGGGTCGTAACAGAGATATATTCAGACGAACACTGTTTGTCAACATGGCATCCACTGACATTAAAGAGGAAGACGAAGATCTACCCGAACCTCTTGAATTGGAACCATGGGTCCAATAACTGGATGCACAATGGAAAAAATGCTTTGAACAACGAGACCCTCCCACTGAAGACGAGGTCATACAAGTTGACCTCGGCGACGAATTCCCTCCAAGGCCAATCTTTGTCAGTAAAAACCTGACGAACGATGAGCGGGAGTCATTATTGCAACTCGTCAGAGAATATATCGACGTCTTCGCTTAGAGCTATGAAGACATGCCAGGGCTAAACCCCGAGATCGTACTTTATAAGCTCAGTTTTCATTCGAACGTAAAACTAGTCAAACAACAATATTGGCAGTTTCATCCAGACATCATGAACTCTATCGAAGCGGAAGTAAATAAGCTTATAGCTAGCGGCTTCATCCATAAGGAGTAGCATCCAGACTGGATAGCTAATATAGTACCAGTCATCAAGAAGAATAGAAAGATCTGAATCTGCATCGACTTCTACAATATGAATGCGGCATGTCCTAAGGATGAATTTTCTCTTCCAATCACCGACATAATGGTCGATAATACGTGTAGTTTCGAGCGCATGTCCTTTATGGATGGCTTTTCAGAATACAATCAAATCAAAATGTCTCTAGATGATGAGAAGCATAAGTCATTTTGAACACCGATCGGCATGTATTGTTACATAGTCACGCCCTTCGGCCTAAAGAACGTCGGTGCTACATATCAAGGAGCTATGAGTGTCATCTTCAGAGATCATTTGCGTAAGACGGTAGAGTATTACGTTGATGACATCGTCGTTAAAAGCCGCTCCAAGGATAATCATTTACATGATTTGAGGACAGTGTTCGACCTTATGCGAGCGCACAATCTGAAGATAAATCCCACCAAGTCCTTCCTGGGCGTGTCCAGCAGAAAATTCATAGGCTTTGTTATTACTTCCCGGGGTATTCACATAGACACCAATAAAACAAAAGCAATCCTGGATATGAGTCCATCGAGGAACCTCTGCGAACTCCGAGGCCTTCAGGGAAGACTAGCCTACATCAGGAGGTTCATATCTAACCTCTCAAGGCGATGTCAACCATTCACATAACTCATGAAGAAAGGTGGCTCTTTCATCTGGAATGAGGAATGTCAACACGCCTTTAGTAACATTAAGGAATACCTGTCAAATTTGCCAGTTCTGGTAGCCCCGGTCATCAGAAAGCCCTTCTTTCTCTATATACGGGCAATAGAACACCCCCTCGGCGCCTTACTAGTGCAGAACAATGATGCGGGTCACGAACAAGCCATCTACTATCTCAGCCGAATGATGGTGGGGCCGGAGCATAGGTACACCACCGTGGAGAAGGAATGCCTTGCCTTGGTGTTTGCCATATAGAAAATACGACACTATGTGACAGGGCAGGCCATCCATGTTGTCTCACGAGTTAACCCCCTCGGGGTTCTCATGACCAAGTTGGGCGCACTCAGTTCTCGTCTAGCCACCTGGGTGATATTGTTTCCCCCCTATGACATAGTTTTCGTTCCATAAAAGGCTGTCAATGGTGAAGCCTTTTTCGACTTCTTAGCAGCCCATCCAGGCTCAGAAATAACCAAAATCTATAAAGAAATCCTAGACGAAGTCGTTAACTCAAACATGACTTCATATGATGACGTTTGGCGAATGTTCTTCGGCAGTGCTTTAAGGACGGGGCCCCAAGGTGATATCATCGCTAGAGTCGGGATAGTATTAATTTCTCCCTTCTGATTGGTGGTCAATCAAGCATATTCTCTCATAGAACCATGTTCAAATAATGTAGCTGAATATAATGCTCTGGTTATCGAGCTCTGACTCACAAAAGAGGTGGGGGTCGAATACCTATAAGCATATGGCGACTCGCAGTTGATTGTTAATCAAATCCGAGGCTCATACGAGGTTCGTAATATGGACCTGATTCCTTATCATCTGATAGCAATTTCCATCATTATAACCTTAGAGGGGTTCTTTATAGAGCATGTTCCTAGGCTCCAAAATATTGAAGCCGACGTCCTAGCAGGCCTGGCCGCTTCTTTGGTGGTTTCAAATCATGCTCATCATCTAGTCGACGTGATAGGCCATGAGCTGGTCTGTTCCAAAAACAACGTTCAACTAGGTACGAGTTACTCCACCAAGATAACCATGACATATAAGACTGGAGACTCTCGTTCATCGACTTTGCAGTCTACGGAATCCTGCCAGGGAATATGAAATAAGCAACTTCAATCAGAAGGCGTTCTCTCAGATTCTTTTATGATACAGAGACAGAAATATTATATCGACGATCCTACGATGGGCTACTATTAAGATTCCTATCAAATACAGAAGCCAAAAAAGCCCTATACGAGGCTCACGATGGCGTTTGTGGGGCTCAACAACCTGGCCCAAAGTTGCAGGACCGTCTCCGTCGGATGGGCTATTACTGGCCTACGATGGTAGCAGACACTGTCAATTAGGCAAAGAAGTGTAAGGCTTGTCAGATCCACGCATACTTTATACATCTGCTATCCAAATTCTTGCACCCAATGGTGGCTTCTCGGCTATTTGAAGCATAGGGAATGGACATTATCGGCCCAATCATCCCGCCGCCGTCTAAGGGGCACATGTTTATACTTGCAATTACCGGTTACTTCTCCAAGTGGGCAGAAGTTGTTCCGCCGGCAGAGGTAAAGACATCAAACGTGATTAGTTTCATAAAACATCACGTCATCTACCTTTTTAGACTGCCCCGGAGGATCATTCATGACAATGGTCTGCAGTTCATAAGCCATGCCTTCTATCGATTCTGTGACAAGAATCAGATTTAGAATATAGCTTCAAAGGCATACAACCCATCGTCTAATGGTCTGGCTGAAGCTTTTAACAAAACCATAATCAAGCTTATCAAAATATTCGTGTCTTCAAACAAGCACAACTAGAACGAAAAGCTGGGCGAATGCTTATGGGCGTACCGCACTACGAGTCGGACGGCTACAAAAAATATACCGTTCTCATTGGTTTATGGGAGCGAGGCAGTTCTACCATTGGAGACCCAAATCTCCTCACTTCGTGTGGCCCATACTTACCGGTTGATGTCGAATGATAACTACTGTCGACGGCTACAAGAATTAGAAGCCTTAGACGAGAAGCGTTTGCAATCTCAACAAAGCATCGAGCTCTATCAAGCACGTATCTTTCAGGCCTTCAAAAAGAAAGTCAAGCAGAGGACATTCCAAGTAGGCAATCTCGTCTTGGCCGTTCGCAGACCGATGGTCATGACTCAAAAAACCATCGACAAATTCCAGCCCAAATGGGAGGGTCCATTCATCATCGAAACCGTATTCTCCAACGGTACATACCGGCTCACGAAACATAATGGAGACTTGCTCATGATGCCCATAAACGACAAGTTCCATAAGAAATACTGTCTAAGGACATGCTGATACTTCCTCAAACCACCAAATCTTCCAGACTGTCGAGTTATGTACTCCAAGTACCGCTGAACTTACACTCTATTATCTCCGAGTGGATTTATATTGCATTCTCCTGGGTGACAAGTCATGTATACTAAACACCTCTGAACTTCCACTCTGATGCTTCACCCCGTCGGAGTTCACCAGGCTTATTGTCATCTCTGAGCAAACTTCTTGGTCATGATTATCGTGTGTCACATCCATATTACCTCTGATATCGATAGTCTCTTGACTTAACACCTGTACCCAATTTGGGATAAAATCATGGTGTTAAGACCACAGAACCTATCACGTCCATATTATCTTTGTTGGGTTTTGTCTCAAAATCTATTACTCGCACCACCAGTGCGCAGAAGAGTAATAGGTCCACCAAAAAATTATTCATGATTATCGTATATTACGTCCATATTACCTCTGATATAGATAGTCTTCTCATCTAACACCTGTACCCAATCCGGGATAAAATCACGGTGTTAAGGCCATAGAACCTATCACGTCCATATTACCTCTGTGGGATTTTGTCTCAAAATCTATTACTCGCACCACCAATGCGCAGAAGAGTAATAGGTCCACCAAAAATTATTCATGATTATCGTATGTCACGTCCATATTACCTCTGATATAGATAGTCTGCTCATCTAACACCTGTACCCAATCTAGGATAAAGTCATGGTGTTAAGACCACAGAACCTATCACGTCCATATTATCTCTGTTGGGTTTTGTCTTAAAATCTATTACTCGCATCACCAGTGCGCAAAAGGGTAATAGATCCACCAAAAATTATTCAACTCTATTACTCGTGCCATAGGCACGCAAAAGGGCAATAGGTCCACAAAAGGTCCCCCAGTGGGATGTCCTCTGCCAACCACAAATGTTGTATTAGACCCTCTAGTATAAGTACCCCTTTTTCTCACAATCATATGCTTCTGGAGCCCAGTTGTTCCGTTGTATTCACTTTCCAGTAGTAGAACAACCATGTCCACATCACCTCTGAGTTATTTTCCTACCCCTTACAAAGCAGATAATGCTAAAAATAAATGTTTACCATGTCCACCTTACCTCTGATTAAATACCCCGTGCAACAACCCCTCCGTTGTGGTGAATCAATCATAGAACTTCTACGTCTATATCACCTCTGAGTTGTTCTGTGTTTCCTCACCGAGTTTACTCCTATCATGTCCATATCACCTCAGTAGGAAAGCTCTACCATCAACCTCATATTTACCACGTCCATTTCACCTCTGAGTAAATATGTTGGTTTCCTCTCTCAACTTATTATCTGTACCCAAAAGCAAGGTATGCCAAGGATGATAAGTCCACTTAAAATCCCCAGCGGAAGTACCCAAATCTATCACGTCTACGCTACCTTTGATAGGATTGTCACACCTAAACAGCTCTACTATCCATACTTCTTATTCAAAGTATTCCAAATTTGTAATTTAAAAACTTTGAAGGGGGTATTATAGAAGCATGTATATTGCTTTTAGTCCCACATCAGAAAGAAGAAGAAGAAATGGCTCATTCCATTCTATATATAGAGCCCCCTTGCCTCCTTTGAAAAAGGCACCAAAATAAAAAGAAGAAAAGAAAAGGGCACCCGTGTCCAGGGAGCCCGTTCGAGCCACAAAAAGTTGCAACAGTGCTTCTTCTTCTTCTGGATCGGCTACAAGTTCTTCACTTGCCATCTTGGCAAGGATAAAGTTGGATCCTGAGTACTATACACCTTCACGGGATAGTATGAAGAAATCCAATGCAGCAACTTGGACTCTTCTTACTACGTACCTTTGGATGCTAAGTCGAAGAAGTCTAGGGCAGTGCGGGCTCAACAAGCCCAGTCAACTATCCAATCTGCTGACCGTCTGTGGGTACTGCTAACTGTTACACGGGCCCCTGATGGAAAGTTGTATAGAACCTCCTGTGTCCAGCCCTCTGCGGCATACAAACAGGGTAGGTCCCAAAAGTCTCTCTACAACGATTTAGAGCAAGTACTTTTACTAGCCTCAGATCAGGGAGCAAATATGCCCAAAAGTCTTCTTACAACGATCGAGAGCAAGTGCTTTACTAGCCTCATATCAGGGAGCAAATATTCCTAAATGTCTTCCTATAACGATCGAGAGCAAGTGCTTTTACTAGCCTCAGATCAGGGAGCAAATATGATATCTACGTACCCGGGCGCTTGGGACACCGGGCCAACAAAATAGATGCAAAGGTAGATCAATCTGCTCTTGACTTGCGAGAGGTGGTCATTCACAAACACAAGGAGAGAGAAGCAACATTGGCGTGCGATAAGCCCTTTCCAGGACATCACTGAACCCAAGCCGCCATCAACTGCTACTGCCACAAGACAGTGGCTCCACTACCAAGGCAGTCTGTGTTCCAGCGACCACAACCTACTGTGCCTTTCCAATATCATCTCGGAAGCATGATGCCAATTAAAGACTTTGTAACGGCCTACTCTCAACTAAGATGCATTACTCAGATGGTAGGGCCTAAAAATCAAGTTGTGCCACTGATATGAAGCTCAGAAAATAAAATGCACCGATGAACAGATTGTGCCATATATCAGACTGCGCCCAGTCTTATTGTGCCAAAATCTACGTGGCGTCTAACACTTAATGACCATCATTACCTGACAGCACTGACAACTGACACCACAGTGAACGAGGAAAATCTTTTCGAATCCAACGAATTATGCCATTCGAGGAGAGTTGGTTGACAGCTGTCCTGTATGCTTTGTAAGTTGCGCCAAGGCGCAATCCAGACAAAACCTTTAGTTGTGCCTAGGCGCAATCTGAATGACTTCTGCTCAAAAGCTGTCACGTGTCTAGGTGCAGCTCAATCAAGCACAATTTTACTCACTGACTGGAGTTTGCGCAATCTGATAAAGTTAAGACAATTTTCATCTCTAAAGCAGGATGACGTAACACATATGCCACTAATCTCTCAAGATGTGTCTACTTTCCTGTACACGACCACGCGCATCCCAATCACATGATTCTACGCGTCTAAATACAGTTAGTACACGACTTATAACTGAATGAAAGTTGGCACAACAGGAGGTTGGCGCAACCTAATATGGTGCAATCCAGTCTCGTGTACATCGGAATAACTGCTAAAACAATTATTTCCTGAACTCTATAAATAGAGTTTCCGATCATTGTTGAAGGAACAGATACATATGCATAGAGATCAAGAACTTTTGAAAAATTTCTGCTGTATTCTCCAAAGGCTCTAGTCTTTAAGTTCACATAGTCCAAGGGATAAAGTGATCGTCTTCTGATCAGATTCCTACAGTTGTACTTCTCCAGAATTCATTGTACTTTGTACTATTCTTTTACAAGTTTGGAATAAACTTTTTATTTTTTCAAACAAAATGGCGACTCTGCTGGGGACGACTTTCTCCTCCGATGAAAAGGTGACAACTCAATGTGATACTACATCGATCGGTAAGACGCAGAAGACTGTAGTTGTTCAAGTCAACCATACAGCCTACGAGAATATGATCAACATCAAGAGCAACAAGTGCACTGTGGCAATCGCCAAGAATGGACTCCGAAATCTCCTGTAGTTGTTGTTGCCCAGGCACAACTTGAGTGCTCAGTGGCCAAGGTGCAATCCACCTCAGTGGCTCTGGCACAGCCTGCTTCTGCTGCCAAGGCACAATTCACTCTTCCTGCTGCCTGCATGCAGTCTACTACTCTCTTTACTGCCAAGGCACAGTCTGTTCAGGCCGTTGTTGAGGCGTAATCTACCCATGTTGATGCCAAGGCACCACCAGTAACCCGTAGGACTTTGGCGCAACCTAAGGGAACTAGTCTTTTGGCTATTTCTTCTTCCAATTCTCCAGTTCTGAACTGGAAGAAGTAATGTTCTAGTGTTGCTACTAGATAGAACAAAGGGAAGAGTCCTTTGACACTTCCTCAATTGGTGCAATTTGTGCCTAAAATGGTCTCACAACAGAACAAAGGAGAATGCTTCTTATCTAACCCTCTACAAAATAAAGGAAACCACCCTTTGGTCTTTTCTTAAACTTTCCTGGTCTATGACTCAGAGGAAGACACATCAGATTCTATTCCTTTAAATAGAGGTCTTCGGATCTCTGATATCGGAAAGAATACTGATCAAAGAGTTATCTTACCTACCCCTATGGGGTCTGGTCAAGACATTCTCACCTTGCAAATTTCAAGATCTAAGCAAAAAAATTAAGGGTATCACAAACAGAGACACCTGGATCAGAATTTTTTGATTTACGTGCTTATCTCAATAGGCGTCAACCAGTATCAACTTTGGTGAAATGTAAGAATCCTATGCCAAAGGCCAACCTATACCAGAAGCCAAAGTTTGAAAAGAAGGACCTAACCACTTATGCTAATGATTTGAGTACATCTTTGTACACTCAGGGAACAAAACATCCGAAGAATAGGAGATATGTTCCTAACATCATTAAGGAATATATTCCTCTGACTTCTTTTCGTCCTGTAGTTGTAACTGATCTTCGGCAACGTCTTTCACAAAGATGGGAGATTACAGGGATGTCTTTCTCACCTCCAAATCATGCTTCAGTTTGCCACTGCCTTCATGAAGTCGTCATCAACTGTTGTTGCCAATCGGCTCGACAATCTGTCTTCGATCGTCTGAACTATGCTTCAACTCCCGAGCATATAATAGAAGATGAAGAAGAGCTATTATATGCTTCTGTTAACATGACTTCTCAAACCACTGGGGTGGAAAACGTCCAAGACGTAATGCATCCCGCAATCCCATTCAGCAATACTTGGATCAGATTCATGCATCCAGTGAAGGTGTCTTTCAATATACTAGATCGAGAAATCGACATTTGAACCAAGGTGTCTTTAATCAAGAAGATCTCCCCATCGCCCATGTAGGAGAGGACTCTTTCTCATAGTTTGATGCAGATAGTAAAAGTTCTGAATAAACTATCTCATCAATAGTAGTAAGAGAAGTGACGGCATATACCATTACGGAAGATCAAGATGCCTCTACTTCAACCAATCAAGAGCAACGAATTATTGTATTAGAAGACAAATTAAAGACCATGGCAGAAATGGTTACAAGTATGCATACTATAATTGTGGCTCAATATACAGTACCATCGATTGTAAACCCTGCTACAAATCCTGAGCTTATAGAATCTTCTGTACCTGTTAATCTGGGGGTACCAACTCCTCAGGTTGCTTCTGTACCAATTCAAGCTGATCCTAGTCAGTCTGGTACTGGGGGTGGTAATTATCATATTGTTTCTCCTCTTAACACTTCTAATTAGCCTACCAATTCCCAAACATCAGGGGATGCTAATGAGGCTGTGAAACTCTTACGCACTCAGTTTGAGGCCTTCAAGCAGAAGGATGGCCTACAAAGACTGGACATAAAGCAACCGTATCCTACAGAGTAGAAGGAAGTTCCATTCCCTCCTAAATACAAGCTTCCAACCATTAGGTTATTTGATGGTAGCACCTCTCCAAGTTAGTACATCAGTGTTCGTCGGTTGTTTAGCTGGCGCAGCATACGACTGGTATCGTAGCTTGCCTGATGGTTGCATCACTTCTTTTGCTGGTTTCAAGCAAATATTCTTGGAACAGTTTTATAAGGGAGTCAAAGACATGATAATGTCTGCCCTCATTAAGATTAAACAGAGGCACAATGAATCCACAGAGAGTTTCATTGAAAGATTCCATCGAGAGGCACTCAAAATGCCTTTAGGAACTCCAACTGCTGTAACAATAGACACTTACAAATCAAACTTGTTGCCTATTATCAGTATATAGATGGGATCTACACAATTCTATTATTGGCCTTCTTTCATTATGAATGCCAAGGCAGCTGAGGTCAGCGCTGAAAAATTCAAACAGTTAGGAGTTCAGATGACTCATCCTAACCAAGACGAATATTCTACACCCGGGAGTAATAATCGCCAGAATAATCGTAAGGGTAAAGAAATACTGGACATTAATCTCAAGGGCAAGGAGTCTTTGGTTGTTAACGTCACTAAGACAACGTCCAAAGAAAGAGTATTCTTTCAATGAAGATGATACTTTGAGCATCTTCGATTGCTTGATCAAAAGTAATAAGCTTCAACTTCCAGAGACAAAACAGCCAAAAGGAGTGGTCAAAATCGATCACCCTAAATATTATGTTTATCACAGATTTATATGGCATCCAACCAGAGCATGTTATGTGCTCAAGGGTAAAATCCAAGAGTTGGTCAACTCTCGAGCAATTACTCTTCAGCAGGACGAGAAGACGGTGACTACTAATGTCGTTTATGTGCAATTTGGTGAATTTCTACCATAACTTGTACAAGATGGTGTTGTCCCCATTCCAAGGACTACTCTTGAGATCTCCTTCCACCTCAAAATGAAGGTCTTATTCCATTATCGACTGATAGAGGAGAGATTATGTGGTTTCATCCAGATCTGGTAGCAGAGTTTGAAACGCCTTCCTCTTCTAAGCAAAAAAAGCAATCCAAATCTAAAGCCAAGAACTTCAATATGGTATCTTTTGAACCAGTAATAGAAGAAGAAATTCAAATGGACACTAGATCTGAAAAACCCTATCTTTGGGGATATCCTAAAAATTAAAAGAATCCTGCTCTATCTTCTGATGTTCCTCCTACATCATCTTCTCCTGCTGAGAATATACCATCTACATCCCTGCCGGTGGTTGAACCATCTCCTCCTAAACCAACAACAGCAGACAAGGGAAAACAACATGTTCGCTTTGACAAAGCATTAAAGAAGTCCTCATCTCTTGGACTCGAAAAACCATATAACTTTGATATATTGGCTCAATTGGCCAATACTCCAGTAAGATTATCAATCTTTGAACTTTTACGTCTCTCAAAAGAAGCTCGAGAGACGTTAAGTGAAGCCTTGATGCAGGCTGACGCTTGTCTTACTCTTCTCAAGAAGCCTGAAAATGAGCCAGTCAGTTGCGCACATTGTCATAGTATATTTGAATTAATGCCTAATATTACTTTTACACAAGATGATATGTTGTTAGAAGACAATCGTCATGATCGTCCTCTCTACTTCACGGGGTATGTAGATACCATGAATTTTGATTGTATTCTGATTGACCCCGGGTCTGTACTTAGCATCATACCGAAATCTTTGTTGGATGCTTTAAAAATCCCAGTGCATAACCTTTCTACAACTATTACTACCATCTTGGGGTTCAATCAAGGAAGAAGTGAACCATTAGGGAAGATACGTCTAAAACTTTAAATTGGCAATCTTCGTACAAAGGTAACTTTCTATGTTATTGACAATCATGGCTCATACAATGCTTTGTTAGGAAGGTCATTCCTCCATGAACACAATATTGTACCTTCTACTCTCCATCAATATTTCAAATATGTTGATGGTAATAGAGAAGTCCAAAAAGAGGTTGCAGATCTGAATCCTTTCAAAGGAGTTGAAGCGTATTGCAACGATTCTCGCATGTACAAGAAGGAAATCATGAAGGTGGTACTAGCAATGGATACAGATGAAGAACAGAAAAATGTGCCAAATGATACATTGGTGATCCCTGTCAAAGGACGTACCTCTTGTCCTCAGTCTTCCAAACCACTGACTATCTATCTTTCTTCCCGTAAGAAGCAGCCCAAGAGTGATAGTCAGGAAGCCGCTTGTCACGACCCGCACCCTAGAGTAAGGGCACGAGACGTGGGTATATCCAGCCTACGCCGCAGTGTCGGCGGTAGAACGCTATCCTAGGTCAAACATCTAACAAAATAAAGGTACCTGTACAGTATATACTCTCCGAATGGAGGTGACATAGCAGATACAGTCTCAATCACATCTAAGGTAGAGCATGATAAAGATAGATAAAACATGAAATCCAAAAGAGATACCGCAGATAGAATTCTAAGCGTCTAAGATACACAAATCCAGAAATACATCTCAAAGCTCAAATACAGTAATCCATAAATACAACTCAAGACAACTGAAAATAAGCTATGAGCAAAACCCTAGCTTTCTATACAACCTCTACTGTGTCTCCTCTAGGCTAGCAGGTAACCTCCAGGCTATCTGTAAAATTTATCAACAGGTCCAGTCAGGACGGGAGCGAGCACAATACATCTCACGCAGATCATAACAGGTTAGAGAATATAAACATGTAAGAGAGTACGATACATGAAACTGAAAGAAAGTACATGATGTAAACAGAGCGAGAACTGTAATAGAAATATCTACTATAAGTAGAGAGCAACCAGTGACTAGTGATTTAGAGTACAAAGTCGACATGTGAACGGCTGAATTTGCACATGACTATACTAAAGAGGCGCACATGGCTATACTACTTTGGAATTGTTCACATGACTATTTATACTCCTCCATACCCCAATCAATACACAAGGATCCAAACAAGTTATGTTACGTACATGGTTTTCACATGAAGCCCATAAATAGGTGCACATGAAGTATACATGAGAGCTCATACATGAGTGCACATAAAGTTCACATGGGGGCCCATAAATGGGTGCACATAAAATTCACATAAAGGCTCATAAATGAGTGCACATGTAATATAGGTTATATATGAGATATATGGAAAACATGACCGATTCATGATAGCACATTAGAGTACACAAGCGAGCACGAACGAGCATGAAGCACATGATAACATGAATAACATGAGAGCGAGGAATACACGATGTACATGAAATACATGACACAATGTATCCGATGCTTCCGAAGGGGATAGCATCTCAATGTAGGGATCCATATAGTACCAATCCGTGATAATATCGTGGCAGCATCAAATAAGATAAACTAGAGCAGGAATATAATTCTAAGCAAGTTATAAAATGATCAGAGAATGTACTCGCCTACTATCTGAATATCCAAAGGAAATGTACCATCCGAGAAGAGGTGTCTGGCTCCTATTTAGAACAGCACAAGTCACAACAAGTCCAAAATGGTAAAATAAAGCTCTACTATGCATTCTACATAATTCTAGGTCATTCTAGGTCAAAGTCAACTCTTGGTCAACTCTGGTCAACCGTACTAGTCAAATTAGGTTAACTAGGCAGTACTAGGTCTAAACCTAGACTAACAAGTCTCATTAGGCCTAACCAAGCCTAGACTAACACTCACACAAAATCACAAAGCTACACAAGTTATCAAACACACATTACATATATATTCATATATATTTTTATTACAAGCAAGGTTCATAAAGACAAGGAGTGAGTGATAAATGAATGTGGATATGGCAATATTTACATAGCAGTACAATGTGTTCAAGTGTGAGGGGGTTATGTTAGAAGGATAATATTTAGCAAGGGTTCATTGTGTCATATAGAAGAAATAACATGTAAAGCATAGGTTTAGCATGTGTGTGTGGGTGTTAATCATAACAAAAGGGTTTATTTATACATCAATGGTTTACTCATATCAGTAAGTAGGTTTTATGTGTATTCATGCTTGGGGTTACTGTCAACATGTAGAACGGGGTTTTAACATATGAGCATGGTGCTAAGTGCTAATATGGCATCATACATTCCTATCATGTTGGCATTCATATATAGCATACATTCATACTTGATTATGTTACTTAATTACATATAGATACTTGCATACATGTTTCAATACCTTGCATTACCCATATGCTTGCATTCCATCCATTCATGCACCTATACATACATATTTGAATACACTATATACTTTCATATATTATATCATTTATGCATATTTTATATTATATTACATTCTCTTAACACACACACACACACACACACACATATATATATATATATATATATACACATGCATACATACATATTTGTACATAAAAGGATATACAAAATGCATATGTCGTATAGTAATCTTCTACTTAAAATCAATACTATACAAATTAAGCATTCATTAAATTTTAGGATTAAAGTATGTTATAGATCTTTGTGTTAGCTTTCCGAAACTTTAAACGGATCACATTTTCGTGTCCGGAAGCTCCCGGAATCGCAAAAACACCGAAACACGTTCGTCTTTCGTACAGCTGACACTCAAATAATTTTACAGAAAGTTCTAGAACGAATTTGGCTTATTAAAATATATATTTGGAAAGCTAACTTCGATACGGTTCTTTTAAAAAAACGAGAGATAAATTGAAGTTTTAAGCTAAAAGTTATGATATTTCTAAGTTGCTATTGCTACTAAAAATGTGGATAAATATTATGACGAATTTAGATAGTTTGAGACAAAAGAAACACAAGTATATAACATAATATATCAAGAACTCACTCTCTACACTAATATATATATGAGACACTATACAACACATGTCCAATACAAAAATATGAGATTAAACATGTAATAATTCATTCATACATAACAACAACACATAGTGTATCCAAATTTGGGGTTTTCCCACATGAACACAACCACAACACAAAGGACACTCCTATGACCTCCAAATGGACACGAAATGGACACAAATGGAGATACAACCATGGGAGTCATTCCTATGGGTTCAAAATATTTCTATATGCAAGTAGGGATAGATTAGAGGAGAGATTATACCTTCGGGAAGAGAGATTCAAAGGAAAATCCTTCCGACACGACACCGACACGTAGAGATTCTAAAAGGACGCGAACGAGCTCCGAATCCTCCCAAACATGGCTAGCACCCTCTAACAATGGAGTAGAGGAGAAATGAAAAAGATTTGGTGGAAGAAGGGGTTGATTTGGAGATGAAATCAATGGAGGTTCATCTCTAAATTAATTTAGGGAAGAACAAGAGAGAGAAAGTGGATGAAAACAAATGAATGAAGGAGTGACTCACTCCTTATCCCTGCCATAGGTGGCTGCCCAAAAATGGTGAGGTGT
Organism: Iris pallida; assembly: GCA_029216955.1. Taxonomy (NCBI): domain Eukaryota; kingdom Viridiplantae; phylum Streptophyta; class Magnoliopsida; order Asparagales; family Iridaceae; genus Iris; species Iris pallida. The sequence continues at coordinate 1,236,399 of JANAVB010010198.1, read as the reverse complement.
CCCCTATTTGAATGTCCAAAATGCCCTCCACTAATCTATATGATTTAAATTAGGAATGGGTTAAAGGTTGAGGTCAATTTAGTCTAGTTTTAAGTCTCTAATTAAACTAAACCTATCCATAAATAATTAGTCTAACTACTAACTAAAATTAACATCATGTGGACTAAAATTAATATCATGTGGGCCATGACTAACTAGTGTGTGGGTCCCACTAGAGTCAAACTATCCCCCGGGTCCCCGTTTCATGTCGGATTGAGTTAAAATTCGAACCCGACTCAAATAACCCCAAAACAATATCATAAATAATAAAATAAATTTCAACCCCAAAATAATATCATAAATAATAAAATAAATTTTAAAAATATTCAAAATGTAAAATGATAAAAATACTCCTGTTTCTGAAAACTGGGGGTGACAAATCTATCCACCTTAAAAAAATTTCGTCCTCGAAATTAAAACAAAGCAATCACAGGAAACACATGCAGAAAACAATCTCATTCAAATACTTTTAAAAAAAATCAGCAATAAAAAAAATCTCTTTGAGGCACATCAAACATTTGTAAATAAAAACTGATACGTGTCCGATACGGACACAAAACCATCACAAAATCACACCTATCAAAGGTCAAAATCAACAATCACCAATGCAATAAATATCAAAATAATTCAAAGAGGTCAAATACAAAATATCCGTAGGCCAGAAATGACATTAAAATATCCTAATCACATGGTTAGGCTCTAGGTCAAACAGTCTCTAGGGTTTCACTAGCAAAACATCAAAATCACAAGTCATAATTTTGAATAGTTTTAAAGTGATTTAAAAATTACCAAAAATTATATCATGATTTAAATGTCAAATTAATAAATGATTAAAATTACAAAATTTCAAAATTACCCTCATTTTAGAAAACTGGGTGTTACAAGTCTACCCACCTTAGAAAAATTTTATCCTCGAAATTAAAATGTTCATACTCCTTCTAGGTCAAACCCCCCACAATCAAAGTCTCAGAAGTTAAACAATGATACGATTTAAAAGGATGACATATAGGGTCATGGCATACGGTGGTAGTGAAAGTCTCATCTAGGTATACTAGTCATGCTAAACCAAAACGGTCATAGGGTATCAAAACACACAAGCAATCTAGGGTGCTAAACTAGAAAAGATACAGAAATAACAATCATCAAGACTGTAAGGCAGTCTACCATCCTATATGAAAACTGGTACTTATTAAAATAAAATAAAGTTAACTACCATTTATCTTATAAGGGGTACTATTCAAGAAAAATCAAAATCAAAAGTTAAAGAATGAAAGCCAATTGCATGAAAATCCAATCACAATATATTTATATATATAGCGTTAGAGATGGAAAAGCTAGCATTATGTACAAGTTATGTAGTTCGTGTATGTATATGAAATATACATGAAAGTGTATAGGAGGATTTGGGTTTCAAACAATAACTATCAAATTACACTAATCATGGCATATTGGTTAACAATCTATAATATACAACCTATTTACTCATAACATGCATGGCTAACCATATATATATATATAAGGAGGTAGAGATTTAGTTATATATCTATATACACTATAACATGTATGCATAAACTCTATATATATCTATATAGATATATGAACATAACATAGAGAGGAAGGGTTAGGTTTACATGGCAGTGTATACTAAGTTAGGGTGTGTGTGTCCTTAAACAGGGTTATAGCTTAGTATTGAAAGGTTAAATCCAGTTTTTGTTCAATATTTACATACAAAATCTGAAAATAAGCTAACATTTAAACCAGTGCAATATTAACATAATACAGTTTCAGATTTTAGGGGTTTGAAACATCACAACCAATCTCAATGCTCCCAATACATCCTAATATGATAGAAATAAAACCCTAACATACTATCAATACATTTATCTACGCATACAGTTCAATATTACATGTTAAATCTGAAATTGAACTAAATATTGAAATTAATGTAAAAATGTTAACATATATTTAGTTTTAGGAATTGGAGAACTTCGAACATCAACCAACCCAATATTTATCGCAACCTAACATATAAGAATATGAAACGTAAATTTATATTCCTACATACCACAATGTATATAGCTCAAAATATTGTATTTAAAAATAACAATTTGAACTAACATTTAAAATCCAGTATTAAGGGTTAATATGCACACAGTCTTAGATTTGACAATTTCAAACACAAAACTCAACAAAAAAGAATTTTTTTGAATTCAAACCCTATGGATAACATACATGTGTAGTGATGTAAACATAACTAATAACATAAAATTTATATTTAATTTACAAATTTAAATTGGGAAAGCAGAGAACCAGAAATATTGGGGTTTTGAGAATTTAAACATCAACAACACATTAATATGTATTTAGATTGGTGGAAAATCAAGTGTAGCATGCATACGTATCAGGCAGTATCTGTGTCCACTATATATATTCTCATGTCCCAATCTAAAAATCAAATTCTATATCAAGAGCAACATTTAGATTCCTACCAAGATTGCAAAGTAAGTGATTGGTGTAATCAAGACAGTTTTATTATTATTATTATTTAATACAAGAATAGTAGCAAGAAGAAAATAACAATAAAATCTGTTCTGCTTATTCGTTTAAAAGAAGGAACCATTTTGAAACTTAGAGCTAAAATATCAAATCCAAGATAAGGTCTAGCAAAATCATCGATTCATTATATTAAGAAGAAATTCATAGTAAGAAGTCACACAAGGTTTGTAACAACAGCCAAAGCTACTATTAAGTTAAATAATGAGAGACAAAACAAAACAAAAATTTCCTCTTTGTCTTTTTATTTTGAAAGACTGAACAAAAGTAGTGAAAACGTGTTCAAAAGCATTTAAGGTACAATCTGATAATTATATGCGTCTATCCAAAATCATGGTGCTCTAAATCCTCGTCATACTAGTAAGCAAGGCTACTATAATCACAAAGTCCTCGACTTAGGCACATACCTCTAGAATTATGGTATTTAAAATTTTTGCGATGCCGCTAGCTTGGCTGCGAAAACCTTAAATTCCCACACCCGAGAAATATATCCAAGTCAGACTATATGTCCTCACCATGCTGGCTAATGTGACTGTAGAAGACTAGATTCTATAACATAGATGACCTAGCCCATATAATTTTATCTTGACAAAAATTTAATTAAATCAACAATGAATACCCAAAAAAAAATCAAATTTATCAAAGAACATCAAGATTCAAAACTGAACAATAATCCATCAAATCATATAAATACAAACTCGGATGCAACAGCTAACATCAAGATTCAAAACTCCACAATCATTATCAAAATCAAGTTCAACAATAGAAAGTAAAGATAAATCAAATCAAGGGAAGAAGAGTTTTTCAAATCGATGTTAAAATAAGATTCTCAAGGGTCGTCCCAGGAATCTCTCAAAAAATCCTAACTGTGATTGAGTACCTTCAAAAATATATCCTAATTCTACTACAGGCTGTAGTGGTACTCTAATTCGAATACCACTACACAAACTCGACCTGCATGGGCCACCACTAAAAATGTGTCACGACCCGCACCCTAGAGTAAGGGCACGAGACGTGGGTACGTCCAGCCTACGCCGCAGTATCGGTGGTAGAACGCTGTCCTAGGTCAAACATCTAACAAAATAAAGGTACATGTACAGTATATACTCTCCGAATGGAGGTGACATAGCAGATACAGTCTCAATCACATCTAAGGTCGAGCATGATAAAGATAGATAAAACATAAAATCCAAAAGAGATACCATAGAAAGAATTCTAAGTGTCTAAGATACACAAATCCAGAAATACATCTCAAAGCTTAAATACAGTAATCCATAAATACAACTCAAGACAACTGAAAATAAGCTATGAGCAAAACCCTAGCTATCTATACAACCTCTAATGTGTCTCCTCTAGGCTAGCAGGCAACCTCCAGGCTATCTGTAAAATTTATCACTAGGTCCAGTCAGGACGGAAGCGAGCACAATACATCTCACGCAGATCATAACAGGTTAGAGAATAAAAACAAGCAAGAGAGTACGATACATGAAACTGAAAGAAAGTACATAATGTAAACAGAGCGAGAACTGTAATAGAAATATCTACTATAAGTAGAGAGCTACCAGTGACTAGTGATTTAGAGTACAAAGTCGACATGTGAACGGCTGGATTTGCACATGACTATACTAAAGAGGCGCACATGGCTAAACTACTTTGGAATTGTTCACATGACTATTTATACTCTCCCATACCCCAATCAATACACAAAGATCCAAACAAGTTATGTTACGTACATAGTTTTCACATGAAGCCTATAAATGGGTGCACATAAAGTATACATGAGAGCTCATACATGAGTGTACATGAAGTTCACATGGGGGCCCATAAATGGGTGTACATGAAATTCAAATGAAGGCTCATAAATGAGTGCACATGTAATATAGGTTATACATGAGATACATGGAAAATATGACCGATTCATGATAGCACATGAGAGTACACAAACGAGCATGAACGAGCATGAAGCACTTGATAACATGAATAACCTGAGAGCGAGGAATACACGATGTATATAAAACACATGACACAATGTATCTGATGCTCCCGAGGGGGATAACATCTCAATGTAGGGATCCATATAGTACCAATCCGTGATAATATCGTGGCAGCATCAAATAAGATAAACTAGAGCAGTAATATAATTCTAAGCAAGTTATAAAATGATCAGAGAATGTACTCGCCTGTTATCTGAATGTCCAAAGGAAATGTACTGTCCGAAGAGAGGTGTCTGACTCCTATTTAGAACAGCACAAGTTACAACAAGTCCAAAATGGTAAAATAAAGCTCTACTATGCATTCTAGATGATTCTAGGTCATTCTATGTCAAAGTCAACTCTTGGTCAACTCTGGTCAACCATACTAGTCAAATTAGGTTAACTAGGCAGTACTAGGTCTAAACCTAGACTAACAAGTCTTATTAGGCCTAACCAAGCCTAGGCTAGCACTCACACAAAATCACAAAGCTACACAAGTTATCAAACACACATTACATATATATTCATATATATTTTTATTACAAGCAAGATGCATAAAGACAAGGAGTGAGTGATACATGAATGTGGATATGGCAATGTTTACATAGCAGTACAATGTGTCCAAGTGTGAGGGGGTTAAGTTAGAAGGATAACATTTAGCAAGGGTTCATTGTGTCACATAGAAGAAATAACATGTAAAGCATAGGTTTAGCATGTGTGTGTGTGTGGGTGTTAATCATAACAAAAGGGTTTATTTATACATCAATGGTTTACTCATAACAGTAAGTAGGTTTTATGTGTATTCATGCTTGGGATTACTGTCAACATGTAGAAGGAGGTTTTAACATATGAACATGGTGCTAAGTGCTAATATGGCATCATACATTCCTATCATGTTAGCATTCATATATAGCATACATTCATACTTGATTACGTTACTTACTTACATATGGATACTTGCATATATGTTTCAATACCTTGTATTACCCATATGCTTGCATTCCATCCATTTATGCACCTATACATACATATTTGAATACATTATATACTTTCATATATTATATCATTTATGCATACTTTATATTATATTACATTCTCTTAACACACACACACACACAAATATATATATATATATATATATATATATATATATATATATATATACACACACACACACATGCATACATACATATTTGTACATAAAAGGATATACAAAATGCATATGTCGTATAGTAATCTTCTACTTAAAATCAATACTGTACAAATTAAGCATTTATTAAATTCTATGATTAAAGTATGTTATAGATCTTTGTGTTAGCTTTTCGAAACTTTAAACGGATCGCATTTTTGTGTCCGGAAGCTCCCGAAATCGCAAAAAACCGAAACGCATTCGTCTTTCGTACAGCTGACACTCAAATAATTTTACAGAAAGTTTCAGAATGAATTTGGCTTATTAAAATATATATTTGGAAAGCTAACTTCGATACGGTTCTTTTTAAAAAACGGAAGATAAATCAAAGTTTTAAGCTAAAAGTTATGACATTTCTAAGTTGCTATTGCTACTAAAAACGTGGATAAATATTATGACGAATTTAGGTAGTTTGAGACAAAAGAAACACAAGTATATAACATAATATATCAAGAACTCACTCTCTACACTAATATATATATATATATGAGACACTATAGAACACATGTCCAATACAAAAATATGAGATTAAACATGTAATAATTCATTCATACATAACAACAACACATAGTGTATCCAAATTTGGGATTTTCCCACATGAACACAACCACAACCACAACACAAAGGACACTCCTATGACCTCCAAATGGACACGAAATGGACACAAATGGCTACGTAATTTAGAACACAATATGGTTATGTAAATGGCTTAGGGACACATGAATACAACTAAGGAGGCACATGAATACAGCTAAGAAGCACATGAATACATCTACTGGAGATAATGTTCACATAACCAATTCTACTCACCCCGCCCCAATCAATACACAAGGATCCATTCGAGTTACGTTATAGGCACATGAATACAGCTAAGGATACGTGAACTCATGTAATGAGTAATACATGAGGCACATGATAGCACATGAGAACATGTAAATACATGAACTAGTACGAGTACAAGGAGTACCTGATGCACATGATAAAGTACATGAACATGAAATATCTGATGCACCCGTAGAGGGATAACATCTCAGGAAAGGATCCATATAGTACTAATCCGTGAAGATACGTGTCAGCATCAAGTAGAGTAATCTAGAGCAAGAAAATAATCCAAGTAAGTATGAAAAGATCAGAGAATGTACTCGCCTCGATAACCTGAACAGCTGATAAGTATAGGGGTCCAACAGAAGCCACATAGTCCTATTTAAAGCAACACGGTTACAAGGTGTTCAAGTTGAAATAAAAAAAATCTCTACAAGCAATCTATATTATACTAGATTCTTCTAAGTCAAAACAACTCTAGGTCAACTTTGGTCAATAATCTAGTCAAACTAGGTCAAGTGTTGATTTACAGTTGACTTTGGGTCAACTGGTCAATTCTGGACAAATAGGGTCAATTCTAGTCTAATTATTAAGAATATAAAGTGTACTTCGTTATTTGTACGTCGAAACTTACGATACGCAAATCGATATAAAAAGATCAACGGTAAAGTTGATAATCTTATTATAGTGATCCACGTGTCCATCTTGTCAATTTCAACGATGTGAGATCACTGGAATTGACTGAGCTCAGTTTCGTTGTACTAATCCCGAAATACGAACATTATAAGAATTAATTATTAGTAAATTATTAAAAGGTTAAACTCAGAGAAATTATCAACAAACATTGTCGGACAATGAAATAAACATCTCCAATATGTCCAGAATAGTCAAATTAGCAAGGATAGCCTACCCATCGGTCCAATTTAAACACAAGGATAAAAAGGTAATTTCGGGTCAAAACGGTGTCCGTATCGGAGCCGTTTTGCACCGAAAAATGTGCAAGAAAACAAGTCTATAAAATATAACAAATTATATGTCTACGAAACCAGAATGACGATACGAACCCAACGGTATCTCCAGAATTGGATTTCGTTGACCCGATCTCAATTTGGTCCGTTGACCAGAACTTAGAATTCCGGTTTGCACGAAAATGTGTGCCGAAGCCAATGTTCTCAAAACTCAGCAAACTATATGTCAACGAGTCCAGAATGACGATACGAACTCAACGGTATATCCGGAATTGGATTCCGATGAGCCGATCTCAAAATGACCCATTGACCCGGATATTGGTATCCGACTTGCACCGAAATGCGAGCCGGATCCAATGTCCACCAAAACCTAGCAAATTATATGTCAATGAGTCCAGAATGACGATACAAACTCAACGGTATATCCGGAATTGGATTCCGATGAGCCGGCGTCAAAAAGTCCCGTTGATCCGGACTGTGGGACCCACTTTGCACCGAAAAATGTACCAGGGCCCACGTCCTCCAAATCTAACAAATGTTATATGAAAACATACCAGAACGACGCCACGAGTCTACTGGTGGTATCAGAAATGAAATCTGGAGTCCCGTGTTCAAAAATAGAATTTTACAAGTTAGAAATTACGAATTTGGACGACCAACTTTGGCGTTGAATTCAACCAATCAAACAAGCTCACAATGAAACGAAACTGGAGGGGTAGCAAGATGGTTATACCAGCTTCGTATCGGAATTGGTAGTACACCAAACGGAGCTGCGGTGGAGGAGATACAAGCTGACGAAGTTGGTCCCGCGAAACTGTCCAAATTTAATACAATTTAAACGGTCAACTTGGTGGCCGGTTTTGATGTATCAAACGATAAAATTAACGGACAAAAATTGACAGAAATGAAGGTGGATATACCGAGATTGTGACGGAGCGAAGAAATCGCTGATCCAACGGTCGGATTCCCGGGAAAACGTGCGTGAAGTCGCTACGACGGAACGTAAATTCTGAATCAATCCCACGCGCGTCACGACGAAACTTCGTGCGAAACGCACGAATCGTCTCAACGGCACGTCCCGGAGGACAGTGGCCGTCCGGAGGCTGCTCGTCGGAGTGGGGCGCACCCACGGGGGGGTCGTCGGAGCCATGGCGGCCGACGGCGGCGGCCAGCGCGGCTAGCGCACGCGCGGCCTGGCGCCGTACTGCTGCCGCTGTGCTACTGTCGGCACACGCGGTGGCGCACGGCCTGGCCGGCGACGGCAGGGGCTGCGCAGCCTATGAAGGCGCGGCGGCACGAATGGCGTACGACGGCGACGATTGGTGGTCGGCCGGTTTGAAGGTGGTGGCGACGGATTGATGATATGATGGTGGTGATGATCTAATGAAGAGGGGAAGGAAGAAAGAGCAGAAGGTGGTCGGGGCTGAGCTCGCCGGGGTAGTGGCCGACGGCGCTCGGCCGGGAAGGAGGTCGGGTGGCGATCGAAATGGTGGTGGTGGTTTAATGCTGTTGTGTGGTTTGTTGTGGTAAAAAATTTTATGAATGGAGAGAGAGAGAGAAAGAATAATAATGAGAGAGAAAGAGAGAGAAAAAGTGAACCCTCAATTTTAGGGCCGGCCATGAATGAGAGGGTGGGAAAAATAATTAATAATCAAATTGTCTAAATCGACCCGAAGTTGTACGAAGCAAAAAGAGTACAAGGGAACAAGTTTGGATGGGACACTATATACCGTCATGAAGGCAATCATGTCCACTTCAAAACTCATGAAAAAGATTTTCAGAGTTGAACATCCCTGACACTCCAAATATCAATGGCACGGGAAAGTACACTTAAAGATAAATAACAGAATAAATTATTTATTAAAACTAAATCAATCAGAAAAATTAAAAAAAATCAACCCGAAATTCAGGGTGCTCACAGGAAACATACTTCGTTTCGTACTCCTCGTGGAGTGTACTATTATACAGTTATGCCGTTTGGTCTAAAGAACGTAGGTGCAACTTACCAGCGGGTTATGAGTACTATCTTTTACGATCATCTGCGAAAGACTATCGAATGCTATGTTGACGATATTGCTGTCAAAAGTCGTCTCAAGGAAGATCACATTCAAGATTTAAGAACTATCTTCAATTTAATGCGTCAGCATCAACTCAAAATGAACCCCACCAAGTCTTTCTTGGGTGTCTCTAGTGGGAAATTTCTCGGCTTCGTTATTACCTCTAAGGGTATACACGTTGATCTCGAGAAGATCAAAGCCATTCAAGAGATGCGTCCTCCACGCAACCTAAAAGAGCTACGTGGATTCCAAGCTCGACTTTTGTACATCAGGCGGTTTATTTCAAATTTATCTGGACGTTGCGGACCGTTTACTCAATTAATGAAGAAAGGTGTATCTTTCGTTTGGACAGAAGAATGTCAAATAGCATTTGATGACATAAAGCAGTATTTAATGAGTCCATCGGTTCTTGCACCGCCAATCTCAGGAATACCTTTCTTAATGTATGTCTGGGCAATAGATCATTCATTGGGAGCTTTGCTAGCTCAAAAGAACAAGGAAGGTCATGAACAAGCCATCTACTATCTTAGCTGAACGATGATTGGAGCTGAACATAATTATAGTCCGGTGGAGAAGGAATATTTAGCCTTAATGTTTGCTGTTCAGAAGACAAGACATTACATCATAGGCCAAACTATTTATGTCATATCCCGGGTCAATCCTCTTCGAGTCTTAATGAAGAAGCCAAGTACGCTCAATTCTAGGCTGGCCACATAGGCCATATTATTAGCGCAATATGATATGGTTTATGTTCCTCAAAAGTCTATGAAAGGCCAAGCACTTGCTGACTTTTTAGCAGCTCATCCTGTCCCTGAGACATCTAAACTCTATGATGAGATTCCTGATGAAATATTGGAATCAAATATGATCTCAGAAGAATTTTCTACTTGGAGGTTGTTCTTTGATGAGCTTCTAGAATTGGGCCTGGAGGTACCCTTGTGGCTGGAGTGGGAATTGTTTTCGTTTCACCCGATGGATTAGCTATTCAAAGGGCTTATTCTTTAGACGAATCGTGCTCTAATAATGTGATAGAATATAATACCTTGCTCATTGGACTCCAATTAGCCAAACAATTGAATATTTAATATCTTAAAGTATATGGCGATTCTAAGCTGATTGTTAATCAGGTTAGAGGCGTATATGAAGTCCGACATCAAGATTTGGTACCATACCATGAAGCAGCAACCAGGATAGCTTCTTCATTTAAAAGGTTCTTCATCGAACATGTACGTCATGCATGCAATACAGAAGCTGATGCCTTAGCTAACCTAGCTGCGGTATTGGCAGTTCTAGCCAAAAGACAACAAATAGTTGTTATCTCTAATAGAGAACTATTTTGTGTCGAAAACAATCACAACATTGAATTCAGCAATCTAACTGAAGTCAATGTCACTTGCGAGGACTGGAGAGCACCTTTCATTGATTTTGCAGTATATGACATCTTGCCAGAAGATCCTAAGGAAGCTACAAGTATCTGTCGCCGATCACTTTGATTCTATTATAATCATACTACTAAAACTGTCTATCGAAGAACTTTTGATGGATTACTCTTGAGGTGTCTTGCTGGTGATGAAGCAAAGCAAATATTACGCGAAGCTCATGATGGTGTTTGTGGAGCACATCAGCCTGGTCCTAAACTTCAGGATCGTATTCGACATATGGGCTACTACTACCCTCTATGGTATCATATGCTATTGACTATGCAACGAAATGCCGTGCATGACAAATTCATGTAGATTTTATTCACCAACCATCGAAATTTCTTCATCCGACTGCTGCTTTATAGCAACAAGGAGGATTTCACAAGATAAACCAAGGTAATCAAGGAATAACATCTTACAACGGGATCCAAATAATATAAATTCGTGTGAACAATGTGTCAAGAGAACAAGGATATCTACACTAAATACAAGAAATATAGAAGATATCATAAAATAAAAAAATTATCTTAGAATGTACTCAACTCAATTTAGTTGGAAGTCGACGTACATGACATGAATGTATCGACACGGTATAGGTACCGATGCTATGCTCCATAAGGTGGTCCCAGATAATGACACGACTAGTTCTATTGAGTTCAGAATAGTCCAAAAAAATCTAGTTTGATATATAAAAGTCTAGAATCAGTATTTGGCACGACAATAGAGGTGAGGAATAGGAAACGACTATAATAGTCGTGACTTACGATTTAAGGGAAAAAGAATAACTATATATACATATACATCTACAACATTATTTATAATATTTAGAAACTGTAATTTTATTCATAACATATTATTAGGTAATACTAAAAACCCAAAAATCATTTAGATTTTTACAAAACCATTTATATATATATAAGCTAATAATATGAATTGTAAGTTATAGATTATTAAAATATCAAGTTTTCACCTCGTTAATCGTATATCGAAACCTAGGACACGTAAATCAAGATAACGATCAACTGTAAGGTTAATAATCTTATCATAGAGATCCACATGGTAATCTTATCAATTTCAGCGATGTGAGATCACTGGAATCGACTGATCTCAATTTTGTTGCACAGATTCTGAAATACGAACATAAATAAGAATTTATTATAACCAATGGTGATACAAAAGAAAATATCTACAGACATTATCGGATGATAAAATAAATGTTACCAATGTGTCCAGAATGGTCAAATTACCTAGGATAGCCTACCCATAAGTCTAATTTGGATACAAGGGCAAAACGGTAATTTTGGATCAAAATGATGTCTGCCGTTGGAACCACTTTATACTAAAAAGGTACTGGAATATAAGTCCACTAAACCTAACAAATTATATATTCACGAATCCCGAATGACGATACGAACCCAACGGTATATCCGGAATTGGATTCCGTTGATCCGATCTTAAAATGGTCCGTTGATCGAACATTGGAATATGGTTTGCACAGAAATGCGTGCTGGAGTCAAGGTCCACTAAATCTAGCAAAGTATATGTCAAAGAGTCCAGAATGATAATACAAACTCAACGGTATATCCAAAATTGGATTCCGATGAGCCGATCTCAAAATGACCCGTTGACCCGGACTGTAGGGCCCACTTTGTACAGAAATACGTGCCAGGACCCACATCCTCCAAATCTAAAACTTTATATGAATTTGTACCAGAACAATGCTACTAGTCTACTGGTGGTGTTAGAATTTGAATCCGGAGTCCCGGGTCCAAAATTAGAATTTTACAAGTTAGAAATTACGAATTTGAATGGCAAACTTTAGCGTCAAATTCGACCAATCAAACGAGCTCACAAGGAAATAAAACTTAAGAGACAAGGACATGGTTATACCATTTGTGCACAGGAACTAGTTGCACATCAAGCGGAGCTACGACGACGGAGAAACAAGTGCATAAAGTTGGCTCCACAAAACTGTCCAAAATAGATACAATTATTCGGACAACTTGGCGGCCAATTTTGATCTATCAAATGATCGAATTAATGGTTAAAACTTGAGAGAGCGAAGGGGTATATACCAAGATTGCAAGGAGGAAAGAGTTCGACGATCGAACGGTCGGATTGTCCAAAAAATGTGCACGAAGTTGCTACGACGAAGCGCACTTCTGACTTCTGATTTCGCGTGTCACGTCGAAATTTTGACGAAAATAATGAAATCGACTATGACGATCTCTGGTACAGAAGTGGCTATACCGAGATGGTACATTACTGGTCACCAGAGTTTGCCTGGCCATATATGGTGGCTGCGGCAGCTGTTGGCGACCGTAGGTGAGCGCGACGGAGTGGCTAGCACGGGGAAAACATGCACAGCGCATACGCTGTCACGGTCGGGCATGCTTGGGTGGCACGCGTGGGTGATACCACTGTAGGAGGGGGCCACACGATAGTGCACGGCCACTACACGGCGGAGGGTGGTCAGCCGGAGGCTACACGTCGCTTGGGGAGGGGCCACGCGAGCAGTATCCGCTGTACAGTGGCTTCGAGCAGCAGCTACTGCTGCATGTTGGGGCAGAGGGAAGAGGCTGTATAGCCATAGAGGGAAAGGTACGCTGCCGTGCCTGGTGGCTGGAAATTGGCATATAGGAAGGATAGGTAAGGACGAGAGGATGAAGGAGATGGTGAAGAAGGAGGAGAATGATTAATGGAGGATGAGAGGAAAAAGATGTTGAGAAAGGAGAAGGTGATGAGGAGTGGGGATGATGATGTTGCTATTATGGTAAAGTAGAAAGGAGGAGATGGGGAAACATCTCTGAGAAGGAGAAGGAGTAGTTGTCGGCCGATGGAGGAGAAGGGCTGTTGTTGGTATGAATAGGAAGAGATATGAGTTGTGTTAAAAATAAAGAATGGGTGGCAATGAGTGAAAGAAAGTAGAGAAAGAGTTGGAATCTCTCCAAAAGTAAAGAGAGAGAGGTTTAGGGATTAAGCCGACTACATCATAGGAGTATGTATGTGAGTGTTGTCATGAAGGGATCGGTGGTTGGAAATAAGTGAGAGTTTTAATCAATGGCTAGGATTGGGTATGGGGATTAGGTTATATTTTAGGAATTTGACCAATAGAGTTGTCCTTGAATATTTTTGAGTGGGTACACTAGATGTTTGGTGTTTTATAGGGGGATGAGTCTTTTGTATTTCATGAGGGGGTCGCATGAAGCATGGGTTTGGTTTAATTGAGTCGGGTCGGGTCAAAATCGGGCTTGGTGCAATAAATGGCTTAATTTAGTCATTTATGATTACAGAAAAATATGTTGAATATGAGAGCTCAATTGAATTGGACACAAGTTTCATGTATGTAGTAGGCCTAATGTGGGTTATGTCCATTTTTGGGTCAACATATTTGGGTCAAAATGGTGTCCCTAATTCAAGTCAGAATAAATGTGACTCCGTGGGATGAATTTAAGATCGAATCTTGTGTCAGGAAAGTTGTACGATTAAAATAAAGTGCGGAAAGGTGTGTTTGAGTGGTAAAGATTGATGTTGTGTGTTTCGAGACGTCATGAGAGTGGCCATATGAAATTGTATTGGGTGTTGGATCAAGTTGGGTTAAGTTTGGGCTAGGTTTGGTCAACGGCTACAATTTTAGTCATTTAAAATGATTGATGGAATAAGAGCATGTGAGAGATCGATTGGGTGGCATGCAAGTTACACATGCATATTAGGCTCAAAATAGATCAAAACTATATATTGGGTCGATTGGATCGATGTCGATCTCCGAAATTAAATTGGAAGTAAGATCCGATTTTATGGTAGAGGGTCAAATGGCCTAAATTGATCCGAAAGTTGCGTGATGCAAATAGATTAAAAGGGAACAAGTTTGAATGGGACATGATATATCAAAATGAAGATAATCTTGCCTACTACAAAACTCATGAAGAAAGTTTTCAGAGATTGACATCTATGATGCTTCAAAAATTAAAGTCACGGAAAAGAACATTTATTGATAAAAAATAATTAAATAAAAATATTTATTGAAAATAATTCATTTAGAAAGTTTTAAAATAAACCCTAAAATTCAGGGGGCTCACAGTATGTCGGGTTGGGATTCAAACCGTAGTATTGCTAGATCGATCTTAGTCGATTGTTGCGCAAAGTCTAGAATGAGCTTCCATGGGAATTAGTTCCTTGAGGATGACCCTACATAGATAGACTTGACCCTAGCGACCGTAGGCTGCATAACCAATTGTCGGCATAGTCGACAATGGCGATTAGTTGTTCAGACTGAGTTGATACACATAGGTTTGGGTAGAGTTCATTAGAACTGTCGGTTACTTATTAGCCTATAAATAGGAAATTAGTATGATCCCTAGTAGCTGTCCACTGTAGCGGAGTCACCTGAATAATTAGGTTTAGTTGTCGTTATAGGTAGCCTTAGAGACTTGGCCGAATAATAGGTGACCGTTGGCGACCTATAGGATGACCTTTGAGCGAGGGATGGTGGTAATGAGTATGACCCAAAAAAGTAGATACTGCAACATGTGCCTCAAAGATGTTTCACTAGTGTAGTAATGTGTCGGCCTATAGCGGGAACTGCAATCATGGATGAGACTTAAGTTGTGAGTATCGATAAATGAATTATTCTGTAAAATGCAATTGTCTGCGCATGATGGAAATGTTAGATTGGTGTCTAAAGTCGGTTAGTAGGAGTAACCTCGAATGCTATGTATCGAGTTGTAAAGATTGACCGTTACTCAGAAGCTTGAATATTGATTTCATAGTCGAAAATTTGAAATAAGACATTACGAGATGGATATTATGTTGGAGGAAAATGTTACATAGAATTGTGCTCTTGGCTAGGGTAATTGATAGTGAGTAACCCTCGAATTGTATCTTTTAAAAAAGACGAATTGCCTTGGTGGAAAATGTCGTTGAATTTGGGAAGGAATAAAATTTGCATATAGATTATTGTGAACTCTTAGTACGGTGGTATAGAAGCATAGAATTTTAGGCGCATCCAAGATCAAAAACACTTATGCGCCTCGAAGCACTATGGCCCCCAAACATCATGCGCCAAAGACAGAATGTTGACACATCAAAAGACAACAAAGAAAAGAAGCACATGAAGATTAGATTTTTTTTTTATTTTAAAAGTCTATTACATGTCCAAACTCTTTGTAACAACAAAAGGTCTACTACAAAAAAAAGCCTAAACTACAGCTAGGTGCATCACTTTAGCATCCCAGCTAGACACATCACTCTAACGTCTCAGCGTAGGCGTATTACTCCTCCTCATCAGAGCGAATCACTTTCTCGTCAACGCACGAGTGCTTCGGCTAATGAAGCACTTATTAAGTAGAATGTGGGTTGGCAATTAATCCAAACCCCGTGGCTCTTCCAGCATAACGAAAGTCGGGACACGACGACCCTGATTTTTGGATGCAATAGGCACCCAACGCCATCTTGTAGAAGAACACTGCCGACAAGGGGTTCGAACATAAGCTGTTGTGTCCATAGCTCTCCCGGCGTATCCCATTCTTCTGAAGGAGTTCATCGTCACCGATTCTTCGAACAAGGAGATCCACAGCCCACAGAGCAACATCTGACCAGGAAGGACAATCGGTCGAGTTCATCTTCATTCGAGAAGTTAAGCAAAATGAGAAGCAAACTCTCTCTCACCGCTGCTACTTATTAGTCAAGGCAAATCAAACCCATGTGCCAAGTGGCAACTTCTCCTAAGTTAGTGCAATGAACTTGCATTAATGGTGATGAATCTGCTACATCAAATTCAGGTAAGTCAAAATAATTACCAATTCGAGTCTCAAAAGACTCGACAAAGCTGACCAAAAGAGATGCACCACGAAGCGGATGCGCTCCTCAGCATCATGCGCCCCGTGCTGATGTGCCTAGTGACAAACGGACAGATGCGTCCACCTAATCAAGATTTAATACTATGTGATCGAACCATCATCATGCTTCTCGAAGACTGAGCAGTTGACAGCTTTTGCAGAAAATGAAGAGCCACCGACGTCAGCCTCATCATTTCTTATTTTGTCGGTTACAGCTGTGCTCTGCCATGTGGCCGACTGATCACTCGCATGCACCTCTACAACTATGCACCCAAAACTCTGTATGCGCCTCAAAAAGCCATGCGCCAAGACTTGCTTTTTGACTCCTAAAATCCATAAGCCAAGTCTCATCATGTACTAGATCTTAGGCACATCCAGACAGATCACCCTGTACTAAATTCGAGATCTTTGAGCCATGAACATGCGCTACGTGTCATTGATTCAGTTCTACCGACGAATGGGTGCCAACCACCTAAGATCTCAGTAACAACCAAATCTCAACAACTGTCACGTGTCATATCCACCGCAGCTTAATAGTGCAGTTCAAACAGATTCAGCTCCAGCTCCTTGGCGCATCGTCTATGCGCCTAACGAACTCGGCCACGTTGCGTCCCTACCTGCAAGTTCTTCATGCGTGCATCGCATATGCGCGCATCAATAGATCATTATGCTGTCTATAAATAGAAGGATCATTCCTTCATTCAACCTCTCCAATCTCTAAGCTCGAAGCCCCATTTATTGAACATTTTTCATCCACTTTAGCATTGAGAGCACTTGCAAGAGTCCTAATCCTCTTCAAGTCACTGCTCATTCCAGAGCAACCCAGACTTTCAGAGAGTTCGAGATCGTCATCAGATCGTCAACGGAGTCAAAGAATTACCACTCGCTCCATCGCCACGATTTCCAGACAAACAAAAGTGTACTCCTAGGATTACATCTAAATTCTACATTGTACTCTATTATGTTTGTAATTAAATTCAAAGTTCAATCAAACAACTTATTTTAATGGCAAATAAGCTGTCGACTCTGCTGAAGACTACTTTCTCTTCCAAGAGAAGGTCGTGTCACAGTCTGACGACAACAAGCTCGACTTCTCCCACAAGATGCTTGTGGTATGCCTCAATCAACAGGCATACGAGGAGTTTATCTCTGAAGGCCGTGCGAGTCCTTCGAAGCGGCTGCCAAAGTCGAAGAAGACCCGCCAAGAAAGGGTGCACAAAGGCGATGCGCCGAGCACAACCATTAAAGGGGTTGTGCCGTCGCAGTCCTCGCTTCCTGCTAACGTTCTCAGCATACAAGACGTTGCCACTGGTGCAGTGCATCTGCCACAAAAGCACATTATTGACTGCAGCTCTCAACCTTCTTTTTTCCAGTCGAAAAAGATGTGCCGATGGAACAAGGACACAGCCAGTCTCCCGCGCATAAGCTCTAATATTATAAAAAATTAGAAAAGAACTAAAAATTTCTTGTTAAGGACATTTTTGTCCTTTCCATATAATTATAACAAAATTTTCTCCGCGTGTAGATCAATCAAACTTTAATGCTCTATAAGAATTTCTTTTTTTAAACTTCTGTCTTTTTACCATTGCTATCCCGTACACCTGAACGGAGTGAGTTGTCGATTTTCAACACATCTCGAGACATCCCCTTTAACCGTCTCTCCACAAATCTCCAACCGTACGACACACTACTCGAAAGTCCTACAACATCTCTCCTACTGTCCCCTCCTCGCCCTTTGAACGCAGTCTCCAACATATGCAAACCTACAATAAGCAAGTAGCTCAAATTTTTCAAACGAGCAAACATACTTTTTCCCACTATACAACTGTCATCAAAAGATTCAAAATGTTAGGCTAGTGACCCTCAGATTATGTGAAGGGGTCCCCTATGTCCTCAGCGCAGGCGACGTGGTCTTCTCTGACACTGGTGCAGGTTTCTCTTGAATAGTACAGGGGACCACCTCTCTCTTTCTCATCTCGAGTTTGCAGAAATGGGTGCATGAGCACTGCTTGAACCGAGTTCCTCTCCTGTCCTGTTTCAAGAAAAGACCCTGGTGTACCTGGCCGTATTCAGCAAACTACGGTCACCCTTAACTAAATGTAACTTTTATCATTTCCTTCCTTCCTTCCCTCGTTCCTTCCATTTTTCCATCATTATTAAGTTGAAACTCTCAAATACAATTTGAAATCCAAAATTTTAAAAATAAAAAGTAAGTATAAAATGTGTTAAATTTATATAAGAATAGTAGAAAATGATAAAATGAACGCCGATTCCAAAGATTGTGTGATAAAAAATTAATGTACGAAAAAAAAAATATATAATGTCTAGAATCTAGAAAGTTGGACTCCAAATTTTGACTTACTATTCTACAAAACGAGTTCATACATTCTAGAATCTAGAAATTGGGAGGCCCAACCCTTAGAGCATCTTCAACCCTATTGTCTTATTTTAGGTTGTGAATCTTAGGTGACATGGGACACAAGACAATATCTTGTATAGGTGTCAAGATTATATTCACAAATGACAATGAGTTTAAAAAATCATCTCCAATGCAAAAGTATTGAGAAGACAATATAAAGTAATTTTTTACAACTTCCAAGACAACTTTTACATTTCTACTTCTTTTTATAAATATTTGTATTCACAAATGATGATATGGACATACAGACTTTGTGAAGTGCATTGTCTAGATCTAGACAACCAACTTCACATTGTCTTTGCCATGTCATTGTCATATCAACTCCACACTTTATTTCACATTTGTATTGGATAAGTACTTTTGAAAAAAAATGGTTGTCATTCCTATGTGGAAACCATTTTTTTTCAAACTCACAATAGGGTTGGAGATGCTCTTAGCACCTATGGATGAAATGTGACCGAAATTGTAAAAGTTGGAAATAGAAATGAGACTTATTATTCTGCAAAATGAGCTCCAACATTTTAAATTAGAATCTCAAAAATGGGATGGATTTACTAATGATGCTCTTGTAACAAGTAAAAATTGTATGGGATGGATCGTGTTGTACTAACGGGGTAAGTTTACTATTAAACTTTTACAAAATTATTGTCACTATAATTTTGGCCGTTTTTAAGTGTCCAAAATTTGAGAATTCTTTACATCGAAAATATTGCTAAAATTTATGGTAATAATAACACAGGCCAAAATGAATCAAAGCAACAACTACAATAATTTTTATGTCGGTTAGTCCCAACTAAAATATCAGAGTTGTTTAGAGCGTAGTTAATATGCACTGTGCGCAAATTGGCATATACCAAAATTTCCGTCACAATTAAGCTGGCAATGGAACCAAATATAGGTGATATACCGGTCGCCGATCCTAAATTTTGGTCGGACAAATTTCAAAAGACGAGTTAGATTAAAGTGTGCCTTTCGACTGTTTAGATTGCTTCTGACTTAGATGTGTGTCTAAGAAAAATTAGTAAGAGACTAGTTCGTTGGAGCAAGCCGGCCCTAAGAAAATTTAAAGGATATATATATATATATATATATATATATATATATATATATATATATATATATATATATATATATATATATATATATATAGATAAGGTAATTTTTATGGGCACTACCAAAATTGCTAGGGGGCATCAATTGCTAGGGGGCAGCCCATGAATGTGGAAAAATTGCTAGGGGACACCCAAAAATTGCTAGGGGCAGCCCAACCCCCCCAAACCCAAAAATTCACTTTCATTTTCATTATTGACTCTCTCTCCTCAAGAAGAAAAGAAAGAAAGCTCTCTCCCTCTCACTCTCCATCTCCTAAACCCTAATTTCTTCTTCTCCATCACTCCATTCTCAATTCCTCCACGAAAATTCTCGAAGAGATGACACGCAAGTCAAAGCAACCGGAATCCAGGTACGCTCTTCCCTAATTTTTTTGAATTTTTTTTACATTATATTCGAAACCCTAGAATTGGTTTAATTCTTGAAAAAGTTTTTGTAAAATAGGTTTATAATCTCTTGCACGTTCTCTTCCCTTATTTTCGAACACAAGAAACCCGAAATTTATGTTGAAACCCTAACCCTAGAACACGACAAAGTAGGATGTCGTTATTGGAGTTCGGGTTCACGACAGTAGGACTGCCAGGAATGTGGCAGTCCTAATAAAAATTAGGACTGCCACAGTCCTGGTAGTCCTATTCTGAAAGAGGACTGCCACAGTCCTGACAGTCCTATTCTGAAAGAGGACTGTCAGGACTGTGGCAGTCCTAATTTTCATTAGGACTGCCACATTCCTGGCAGTCCTACTTGTTATGACATATAGGAGTTGGGTAAGTGCATGCTGTTTCTATTACTTAATAAGTGTATGTTGTCATGAAGTCCACCGGCCGCTAACAAAAGAATACAGCCCACCGCGTCAAAGCGGAAGGAACGTGCGGAACGTCCTCGCGAGCGTCCGATAACAATTACCGAACCGGCGCCCGAAGCTCGGTCTCGGACATCGCCACCGGCACGTCAAGCTCGGTCGAAGTGGCAACGACATGTACTTCGGAGTGGCAACGACTGGGTGACCGGCGGAATTCGACTGGGTGACCGACTTTTACTCGGAGTGGCAACGACATGTACTTCGGGAATCTGAGAGACGACCGGTCACCGAGATGGCCGAGTGCAGCGAGGACTACATGCAGTACTTCCTGGGGGTCGGACATCCTAAGTTGTCGAACCCTACCAACCCGGGTCCCGTGGCCGTCGGAGCAGTTGGAGCTCTTCCTTCCAAGAATGCCTTGTATGCTGGGTTGGTGAGAATGGTGAGTTCCGTATTTGTAATAAGACTGAGATTTTCATGTTTGTAGACTTAATTCATTTATACTTTTATTTTCAGTCTCAAAGGGTGAAGGAGTTGGCGCAGACACTTCGGAAAGGTTGCCAAAGTGATGAGTGTGTCGCCGTCGCCAACGAGCTTGATCGCATCGACGACGTGGTCGACTTCCCCTTCATGAACAATAGGGAGTCTCGTTCCAAGGCCCGGCATGATATGTAGATGGATTTCGATATTTTTCATGATTCAAACTTTAGTTGGCTGTGGATTAGTAACGTACATTTGATGAATTATTATGGATATTTTGCTTGTTTGAAACTTAATTTGGATGTGGAATGTTTGGGACTAAGTAGTTGTGATGAATTATTGTATTTGTGATGATTTTAACTCTGTGTGGCAATTTGAACTCTGTGGCAATTTGAACTTTGTGGCAATTTGAACTTTTGTGATGAATCTAAACTCTGTGGCAATTTGTGATGAATTTTAACTCTGTGTGTTGAGTCCCACAAAGAAATCATCACACAGAGAATCAATATCAGGACTGCCCAACCCATGGCAGTCCTACACTGAAGTAGGACTGCCAGGGTCCTGGCAGTCCTACCCAAAACTTGCTGTTACAGCAAGTTTTGGATAGGACTGCCAGCATCCTGGCAGTCCTACTTCAGTGTAGGACTGCCATGGGTGTGGCAGTCCTAACTATGAATCTCTGTGTGAATTTCATTCACACATAAATTCATCACAGAGACTCATAGTTAGGACTGCCACACCCATGGCAGTCCTACACTGAAGTAGGACTGCCAGGGTCCTGGCAGTCCTACTTCAGTGTAGGACTGCCATGGGTATGGCAGTCCTAACTATGAATCTCTGTGTGAATTTCATTCACACATAAATTCATCACAGAGACTCATAGTTAGGACTGCCCAACCCATGGCAGTCCTACACTGAAGTAGGACTGCCAGGGTCCTGGCAGTCCTAACCAAAACTGGCAGGGTCCTGTTACAGCAAGTTTTGGATAGGACTGCTAGCATCTTGGCAGTCCTACTTCAGTGTAGGACTGCCAAGGGTTGGGCAGTCCTAACTATGAGTCAAGAGCTGCAGTTTTCTGGTCACTTACTACACTTGGCTTGGACAAGCTTACTGGCTGCTTAAATTGATAGGTTGAAATGCTTTCATATTTGTTAGCCTTACATGCTTTAACAGTAAAATCTACTGGGGAAGAGGTATCATAAGAATGAAGAGATTTCTTTTCTTCTAAAACATAACTACGAACTTGAAGCATTTTGGGTGAATCATCATCCACTGCCAGCTCACTAGAGAAATCTAATTGCCCATCACCTACATAAGATACGGGTTTTGCTGCTGAATGAAGTTCTTCGTTCTCAGTGTATGTATCTATCTCACAAGTATCTGCTTCTCTCTTGGGTTCCCTAATCCCGTTGACGGAAAAACTGCAATGATTTGGAGAGTAGATCTTCTCTATAGCTGCTCTTAGGGAAATCAAAAGATGGTTTTCATCAGAAAAGAAAATTTTCCGCTTATCCGGAGTTACATTGACATCATAAGAAAATAGTCCTACCCAAAACTTGCCAAAAATGTAGGGAGAAAAGAAAAAAATTATGGTTTTAATTCTTTGACCTAAGAGAAGAGAATGAGGGAAGAAAATAGTTGAGGGAGAAAAGAAAAGAGAAGAAGGAGAGAGAATAAAAATTGGTATTTATAGTTGTGCTTGGGCTAGCCCCTAGCAAAATTTTTGGATGGCAAACTTGTAATAAACTTGAAAAATTTTGGGCTAGCCCCTAGCAATTTTGGTAGTGCCCATAGAAAAAACCATAGATAGAGAGAGAGAGAGAGAGAGAGAGAGAGAGAGAGAGATGTTGTAAGGGAGGGTTTATGGGATACATTGTTATTGTACTAACTCTTATACGGTTTTCTCTTGAATTTATGAAGTCATTCTCTTCGTCCCATTGTCACGAAACATAGCCAAAATTCTGAAAAACGGGAGCAGACGTAGGCCAGCTATGCTATACAAGTACGTTAGTATTATATATAACAATCTCGACTACCTATAGGAGACCAAGCTAACATGCTACTGCCGTCAACTTAGGGTTAGACTGTAAGTCCCCCTCTTTTAATATATATATATATATATATATATATATATATATATATATATTATATATATATATATATATATATATATATATATATATGACTTTTGTCAAAAATTATTTGTTACCAAATTAAAATTTTCTAATTACCTTGCACGAAGTTTTACTTACAATTATACATTACCTTGCATGAAGTTTTACTTACAATTATACATATAGTTATAGTTAGTTAAAGTATTAGTTTATTATTAAATATAATTAATTTAGGAGAAATGATGATTGTGTTGTAAATATGGATAATTCACATTATTATTTGGTGTACATAATCTATTTCTTTTGGTTATCCATAAGCTATGACATTTGGTTATTCATAACTTATGTCTTTTAGCATTTCTCCTTTAATTATCATGATGATGTTAAATCTATATTGTAAGCCGATATAAAGGGCTCTTCTCAAGATGATTGTGACAAGTGAATGAAGAAACAATTTCTTTTATTTTTTATCTCCATTTCTTTGCTTTACAATACGTTATCAGCACCATGCTCTAGGAAATAGAATAAGGGAGAAATAGTTTTCTTAGAAAAGAAATGTATTGAAGAGGTAAGTCTAATCTTATATACTTAGATACATGCATGTTTTAGTAAAATTATGTCACGCCCCAGAACCAGAATACTGGAGAGCGGAGGAATGACTCAGCCAGCTACGTATTACGGGTAGATGAATACCGCATAATACGATCAATGCTGTCTAACCAGACGAGGGCGTGTATACTACATGAAAGTCTTACTATGGTCACTTCACATCTATTGTCTCAATCATTCAAACAAGAAACAGAAATAGAGAACATGTAAGATAAAGCAGTAAGGCGTCCCAAACGCTCAGTCAAAATGTTTTTGAGATCTGGCTTTACAAAACATAGCCAGATGGTATAGCAAGTATACACAATTGTTATCAGCTGTAGTCTGACTTAGTTACAGTTATGCAAAAGTAAATACAAGACAATCCGACTAACATGTCGGTGCCAAACGGCTAAGTATAAAGTAAATAACAAAACGAGCGGTGAAGTAAGAAATCCACTCGAGTCCTCCTGCGATCATCCCTCTAGTATTGACCATCTTTGAGGTAGAAGTAAGCTGGATCCTCGGGGACCGGCTCTAAATCTGGCCATGCAAAACCAGAGAGGTTAGACCTCTAATAGCAAGTACCACAAGGGAGCACGATATGAAGGATTAAACCAGTAATAAGAGAATATAATAATAAGTCTCTGCTTTCCACTAGGATTCACATAACATCACGATACTTCGAACCAACCTCCCAACCAAATAAGGACAGAAGTTGGCCCGTCATGTCCTGACATTCTGATCATCTTAGTTAGGCAACAGAGTAGGTATAGTACACAAACAAGTCATCTTGAATGGCCAATCAACTACTACGGCTTGCTATTGTGAGTCCTAAGTTATCCTGGAATTATACAAATAGGGATTCCTCAGTTCTTACTATGTGCGAGCAAGGCTAGTCTATCCAGTCAATCAATTGCGCCAATCATGTAGTTAGACGAGTCCCAACGGGACGCCCGTCGTTATAGCATGTACAATAATATAAGCAGATACTGTTCCCTTCCCGTGTGACAGATTTACAGTATCTGTGGGAACCAGCCGGCCTGTCGGGCACTTAATAGTCCCAAGAGGGCTGCCATGTAAGAACTCGGGAATCCATTCTCTCCATGCCATCATTATTTTATTTGACTTAATGGTCTCTACGTTGAGTGAAGTTCCATGCCGTGGACCATGGTCATTCAAATGAGTACTTTCGTACGGGGTACGATATGCACAACTCTACAACGATACCCGTGCGGCTAGGTTGTAGGTCTTACATAGCGTGATGCAACAATCAAATCTAACCACGGAGTAATCATGCCTTGACCATAAAGTACACATGCTATTTTTGTAAGATAAATAAATAACTAAATAAATAAATAATTTTGAAGCCTGCATGTGCCTGTATGCCAATATTTGGGATCGACTAATCGAGTACAATAGTTCATTACATGAACGTGTCTCATTCATTTCATTCAATAAGACGACTAGCCAGTCTCTTAGTTCCAACTAGGAACGCATGATCAACATTAGTCAATGTCACAATCATTATCAATGGTGACAAGGCATGAAAATCAAATAGTATTCAGTGGGGTCGAGTTTATAACTCTCATGGTTAAGTTCCAGTCTTACTGGGTATCCATAAACCAATCAAGACACATGACTCATTCTACACAACCATATGTATTAACAATATTAACATAACATGATTTTGTCAAGTCCATGCAAAAAGGCGTAAGGATATAATAGAAGAATTATCATGCCATCATTATAGGGATAAATTATAGAGCAAATAAAACACCCAAGTCAGGAAGTTACGCCAACAAGTCTATGCTAAGGCCAATAAGTCACGCCAACAAGTCTAGTCGGAGTGAACGTGAAAAGTGGTTCATGTTGGTACGTAAGCGTGGAAAGTGGTAAGAAATTCACGCACGCACGCAAAAATATGTGCGTGACTAAAAATCTACGCACTCATGGATGTGTGCGTGACTAAAAATCCACGCACTCATGGATGTGTGCGTGACTAAAAATCCACGCACTCATGAATGTGTGCGTGACTAAAAATCCAGGCACTCATGTAAGGACGTGGACGTGAAAAGTCACGCAGACACGTATAGACGCGTGCGTGACTAAAATACACGCAGACACGTAAGAACGTGTGCATGACTAAAAATACACGCAGACACGTAAGAACGTGTGCGTGACTAAAAGTACACGCAGACACGTAAGAACGTGTGCGTGACTCAGGGACCTTCGTCCCAAGCCAGAAATGAAGTTCCCATGGTTCAGAACCCATGGTCAGCTGAGAATACACGCCAAGTTGGGAGATCAAACCCATGAAAATCGAAAACACAACAACTCAGATCTGGAAAAAACAAGCCACATAAATCAAAAATGCTAAGTAGTAAACTCTCTCAGGATCATGAGAGGAAGAGAAATGAACCATAAAAATGGTTCTCCAAGCAAGAAGCAAGATTTGCACTTGCCTGCTGTGGTGGGTGGAGAGAGTGATGAGAGGAAGAGGAAGAAGTAATGGTGAAGGAGAAGTTATAAGGAGAGAGAAGGAGAAGGAAGCTTTAAATAGGAAGGGTGGTGGTAGGTGGGAGTTTGTGGGCCGGGTTTGTCCACCATGAACCCGAAAAAACCCTCCATGGCCGAACCCAATAAGACCAAGCAGAGAATAAAAGCAGGAAGAAAATGCAGAAATAAAATGCAGGAATAAATGCAGATGATTAATTAACATGAAAATTAAAGGGCAGATAATTAATTAACATGAACTTATAGGAACTTTAAATACAGATATTACATGATAAATACTAAATAAATAAATATGAGTTGTACATGTATAAAAATACGCATTCTGGAAACGGGGAGTGACAAATTAAATACACGTTTGAATTATGTGTTTATAGATCGATTAGAACGTATGTTTTTTAGATCTACTTTTTCTTTTAGTTTTAAATCTAAATATGTATTGAACATGTTCACAATTTCATTCAAAATAGAAAATTTATGATAATCTATTTAAGGTTATGTATAAATTTTGTTTCTATATGTTTTCGTATGAACTATGAAATTAATCTAGAATGATCTTAAAATTTTCTTCACTTATTTGGAGTTAGTTAATTTTATTAAATTAGTTCATGTGAATTGGTTATTTCTATAATTTTATTTATTTGAATTCTATAGTGTACTACTTCACATTATTGTATATGTGAATCAAATTGTATTAAAAAGTACCCAAAATATATTATTATATAATGATCACATTGTTGTATATGTGATAAACATAAGATATAATATTCTTTAGCAGCATTTTATCACATTATTGTATATGTTATACACATATGATATAATATTCTTTGATAACATTTTATCACATTGCTGTATATGTGATACTCATAATATTCTTTGATAACGTTTTATCACATTGTTGTATATGTGATACTTCTTTGATAGCGTTCTACCACATTGTTGTGTATGTGATACACATAAGGTATATTCTTTGATAGCGTTTCATCACATTGTGGCATATGTAAAGTTTTGTAACCTTTAAAGCGTTTATCAATTATATTATTAATTTACATTTAATATAATTATTTTCTGTCATATAGATGTCGAATCTTGTAAAGTTTGAATTCAAAGCTCTTGATGTGAGCAGAGATAATTATTTATCATGACAATGGATGCAAAGTTGCAATTTTAGTCCAACAAGCTTGATGGTAATATTAAGAAGAATAACAAAGAAAGTTCTAAAGCCAATGTCAAGACTTTAATTTAATTTTTCTACGACATCATATCCATGATGATCTAAAGACAGGATATCTATGTGAGGATGATCCATTGAATTTGTGGACATCTCTAAATGATAATTTGACCAACAAAGGATGGTAATTCTTCCGACTGCTCAAACTGAATGGTTGAATTTAAGATACCATGAATGTAAAAATGTTAAATAATATAATTGTGCTCTGTTTAATATTGTTTCTCGCCTTTGTGCGAAAAAAAGTAATAGAGACTCAAATGATTGAGAAAATTCTTTTCATTTTTCCTTCAAGTAATGTGCTTTTGTAGCAATAATAAATGAATAAGTGGACAACACCCTCTAACAAAGGGAATCAAGTTACAAATAAACAGTTTGAGAAGATGCCAATGCAATTTTATTTTTAATTTTATTTTTTCTGAATGAGCACTCGGTCAATATATGTTTATTTCAAGTATTTATAAACTATTTATATTTGAAGTCATGCTTTTGGTTTCCATCATAGAATGTCTAGGCCATGAGAGTTTTGTTTTATTGAATTTTTTTTATAAATTTGGAGTTACATTTCTATAATATGATATTATCATTGTAACACCCAGATTTCTGAAATTGGGATATTTTTGAAAATTTATTATTTTTATTATTTATTAGTGGTATTTTAGTCATGGTATGATTTTCTGGTGGTTTTAGTTAAGTTAAACCATTTCTAAAGTCATGCTAAGTCATGACTTATGACTTTGTGATTTTGGTTAGTATAACTTAGTGTAAAACCCTAGTTTTCCTTAACCTAGAAGTTGCCATGACCATGAGAGCTTAGCCATAGGCTTAGAACACCAAATTAGTAATTTTTAGCCTAAAGGGTATTTTGGTAAATTTCTAGAAATTATTTAGAATTATTTAGATTTATGTGTTTTTATTATTGTTTAATTATTGTTAAGTGTCATGATAGTCCCTAACCAAGTTTAGCCTAATCTAGATATTAGCTACTAACCTAGAATGATTAGGGGATAGATATTTACATTGGGTTAAAGTAGGATAAATATCTAGATATTATACATATGATATTTTGCTTGAATTAGTCAAAATATCAACCCTTTACCATGAAAGTCCATGCCTTAGCCATGAAGGAAGGGCAAGGACACCCCCCCATGCCATGGCCGGCCATAGGACACCCCCCTAGCAGCCACCATTCTATATAATCCCATTTCATTCATTCATGAAGATTTTACATGAATTTTATTCCTAGAAAATTCCAATTTCTTCAAACCTACACAACTTGATCAATATTGATCCAAATCACCTCTAGTTTCTTGCATTGGACTCCCCTACACTAGAGGGTACTAGTTAGGGCCTGCTATCGAGGATTTCGTGAGCTTTGGGCATCACCAAGTTGAAGTGGACACCCCCCTCTCTTTGTTTTTCCATTGGATTTGCATCAATAGGTAAATGTCCATGAACCTTGTTAATTTTGTGTTTTCTCTTCATATTTGCATGCATCTAGGTACTAGGGTACTGTAGGACAAATTTGGTGAAGGTTTGAGTTGGTTTGGTGTCCGTATCGGACACGTATCCTAGACTAGGAATCTGTGTTTATCGAAATGCCACAAAGAACTTAATTTCATTATTTTGTAAAACAAATTACTTTTCCTTGTAGCCCTAGACTAGTAGAACTCAACCCAAGTGGACTGAGCTAGGATTCGTGTCGTGTCCGTGTCCAAACCGGACACGAACTCACTGCACGACACCCGGTTTACTTCCCCTGCTGCTCGACCTAATTTCCGGGCACGACACGCCATGAAGACACGTGGAATTTGACACAGAGGAGGGGGCCATCACTGACAAGCCCCCTCTCAAATATCACGACCTCTTGTGTCGTGTCGAGAGAGCTCTGACACGAACACGGATTTTGTACTGCACTGTGCGCACTGCACAGAGCACATTTCGAGCGTGTCGTATCGCACGGACACGCCACGTGGCCACCTTGTGGTGACACGAGTGTGTAGCCCTACACGTGGGCTACACGTGGGCATGACCACGAGGCCCCACGTGGCTCGTGTCGTGTCCACGAGACATGTGCATCTCTGCACGACGCGGTCCAAACCGCGCGTATCAGTCGAGTTTCTTCGACTGATACGGGTCTCGTATCAACACTGTAGGACACGTGGACACATAACAGTGTGTCTAATGTGTAGCCCTATATGTGGGCTACATGTGTGCATGACCACGAGACACGTGGATGTGTGTGTCGTGTCCTACACACACGCGAACATGTGCACGAGGCAGTGCACTGCACAGTGCACTGTGTTTACCCGACTTGGAAATCACGTGTTTGGACACGTTGTGTCGTGTCATGGTGGACTCCTAGGGACACCTACGACACGTACACACCTAGGGGCTCAGTTACCAACCAATAGGATCGAGCCTTAGCTCGGTTTAGGGTATGTAATTCGAATTACCTATTTCGAGTGCACTGTGCACTGTTCTCAGAAATTAGGATTTTTCCCAGTTTTTGAAAATGGATTTCAAACCTATTTTTTATCTGTTTTATACATTGGACTAGTGTATTTTAGTGTGTATATACGTAGTATATATGTATATGTGAGTGTGGGTGAGATTTGGGAGTTTTTGGTAGTGTATATAGATAGTTATGTATATATATACATATGTATGTATATATGTTATGTGTGTGTGTGTTGGGGAGCCAACTTGGTTCCTGATTTCAGGAACCCCTCCCCCCTATCCAGACCATTCTCCCTCTATCTCTGTCTCTCTCTCATTCACTCTCTCTCACTCTAACTCTCCCTCACTGTCCTTCACTCTCTCTCTCTCTCTCTAAGTGACCCTCTCACTTTCCCCTCTATATATATATATAGTGTATATATAAGTTTATATGTATATATATATGAATATACATATATATGATATATATGTATACTTTTTGTATTAGGTCTCAATATGCCATATATAGTGTATTATATGTATGTGGGTTTGAATTATATATAGTATTCATATTTTGGGTATATGGATAGTAGATAGATATATTCATATATATATATATATATATATATTCTAGTTATAGGTTTATATGAAAACCCCATCATTAGCCTATGGCCAAGATCATTAGCCTATGGCTAGGGGCTAACCCTAATGGCCCAAAACCTAACTAGTGGACCCTTGTTGACTAAGGGTTGACCAAAGTCAACCTTAGGCCAAAAGTGACCTAGTTAACCTAGAAATGACTAGGAATGACCTAAAATAACTAGCTTGACTAGTGTTGACCTAGCTTTGACTATTTGACTTAGAATTGACCATTGTTGACCATGGTTGACTAAAGTCAACTATTGGTCAAACCATGACCTAATTGATCTAGAAATGGCTTGGATAGACTTAAGAGGACTTGTTGACTAAGTTTGACTAAACCCTAGGCTATTAACTAGTTGGTTTAGGGTTGACCTATATATGAGTATACTATTGTGACTTGGGTTTTGTGGAAGGACTTATGTAGGTTAAGATATGTATGGGTTAAGTTAGATACTTAGAGTCAAGTCATGACTTGAGATTGGAATGTGGGATTAGCTTGAATATAGGATTAAGGTTGGTTATATATATGTATATATATATGTGTGGTATACTTGTATAGGTATTGGTTATACCTTAACCTTGTGGTTTTGACTTAGATAGTTGACCATTGACTTAATCACCTTGCTGACTAGTCTTTGTTTGACCCAAAAACCTAGTTAGTCTAAATTTGACCTAGATTGATCATGTTGACTAGTATTTGACTAGTTTGGCTAGAATGTTGACCAAGGGTTGATTTTAACCTAGATTTGACTAATCTTGATTTATTTGACCTTGTTTGACTTTATTTGACTTAGTTTAATGTCCTGTGATCCAGTATCACTTCCTGTGACCTAGTTGACTATTAGAGTTGACCAAGAGTTGACTTCTGACCGGATTGACCTAGAATCATGTAGTATGCATTGTATACTTTATTTTTACCATTGTGGATACATTGTGACTTGTATTACTCTGATTAGGAGCCATACACCTCTCCTCAGACAGTATATCCCCTTCAGACATTCAATTATCAGGCGAGTACATTCTCTGACCGTTTCATACTTGTTCAGGCTTTACTTCTCGCTCTAGATTACTTTACTTGTTGCTGTCACATTGGTAACACGGATTTGTACTATATGGA
The DNA here is from genome assembly GCA_029216955.1 of Iris pallida. Taxonomy (NCBI): domain Eukaryota; kingdom Viridiplantae; phylum Streptophyta; class Magnoliopsida; order Asparagales; family Iridaceae; genus Iris; species Iris pallida. The sequence continues at coordinate 1,204,090 of JANAVB010010198.1, read as the reverse complement.
TCTTTACATGAGATGTTATCCCCCTCGGGAGCATCGGGTACTTCATGTTATGTGTGTTTCACTATCATCATGTACTCCTATGCTTCTATTATTCATGTACACTCATGTGATCATGTACTCTCATGTTTACTAAGCCCTCATGTATACTATCATGTGCACCCTTTCATGGGCCCCATGTGATATCATGTACAATAACGTAACTTGTATAGATCCTTGTGTATTGATTGGGGTAACGGGGGAGTAGAAGTAGACATGTGAATAATTTCAAGTAGTGTAATCATGTGCAACTCAGTAGTGTAATCATGTATAAATTCTAGCCATTCACATGCCTATCTTGTGCTCTACATCACTAGTCACTTACAGTTCTCTATATACAGTAGATATTTCATTACAGCTATCTCTTTTACAGCGTATATTTCCTTTCAGCAGTTCATGTATCTTACTCTATTGCCTGTATCGTATTTCCTAACCTGATATGCACTACATGAGATGTATTGTGCTCGTTCCTGTCCTGATTGGACCTGTTGAAAATATTACAGAGGATGAGGATGAGGCCCTGGTGACTACATATTATGGAGCAGGACTAGATGACACTTATGTTGTGGACCCTCAGCAGGATCCACCTGCAGCTGAGGATGTTGCCCCAGTAGTCTAGGCTAGTTTAGCTAGACAGTCTTTCGGTATTATCTTTTTGTCTCACATCTGAGTTGTATTTTGAGATGTTGAGGTATATAGACTCTTAGACTTGTTGTATTATGAGTTGGCATTCTGGATATTATGTTGTACTAGACACTTAGACTTTTTCATCTATGCTATGGTTCTCTTTGAGTTACTATCTATCTATCTGTTCTTCATTCTTCTACCTTAGATGTGATTGAGACAGCATGTTGTGATGTTCCCTCCATTCGGAGAGTATAAACTGTACAGGTACCTTTATATTGTTAGATGATTGACCTAGGACAGCGTTCTACCGCCGACACTGCGGCGTAGGCTGGACGTACCCACTTCTCGTGCCCTTACTCTAGGGTGCGGGTCGTGACACGTTTTTAGTGGTGGCCCATGCAGGTCGAGTTTATGTAGTGGTATTCGAACTAGAGTATCACTACAGCCTGCGATAGGATTTGAGGAATAGGCTTAGAGAGAGTGGATACTCAATCACTGTTAGGATACCTTGAAAGATTCCTGGGATGACCCTTGAGAATCTTATTTGAAATTACGAATTAAACTCCTTTTCCCTTGATTGAATTTGATTTTTGGAGGATTCACTATAGAACTTTGAATCCTGGTATTAGTTGATGATTTTAAAAATTTTGTAGTTGTTGATTTTAATTTCTTGTGTTAGATTAATATCCTTATTTTAGGGTACTCAATCGCATTAGGAAAACTCTTAACTGGATTCCTGCCATCTAAATTCCTGTTGAAGGTTTGCTTCCTTGAATAACTGTCCTCCCTTGAATTATCATTTTATATCTCAGTATTGATTCCTTGTTTGATCTGTCTTCAGGATGGGTATGGAGACACGATCTCATCGTCTCGATCAGGGAGATACCACTGAGGGGTCTACCACTCCTCGTCCTGATCAGCAGGGCCCCGAGACTGCAGTTCCTGTTGTGCCAGCTCAGGCTAGGATATCTGCAGCCTATGGGAGTGCACCTCTCCCTACTCTGAGACTTTCTTCTGTCATCCCGAACGTTCTTCAGCAGCAGTCGTCATCAAGATCAGAGGACGTGGCACAGTTGTTTTCCTTCTTCCAGCAGAGAGTGGAAACTCAGCGGCAACAGTTGTTCAAGAGGGGACGGGATGCTCGTGGTACCAGCAGCAGTAGAGGCCAGGCCAAGAGGCCCCATGTGCAGTTTCAGCAGACGCAGACCCCAGTGGGAGTTCAGCAAGTACAGCATCAGTATCGGGGTCAGGACCCGAAGACAATCAGTTGTCCCTATTGCAAGAAGTCGGGACATGGATGGGGTGAGTGCAGGAAGAGGTTGGGCCGGTGCCTAATATGTGGGGCAGCGGACCACCAGCTGAGGGAGTGTTCCCAGTACACAGGCAGAGTAGCACAGGGAGCAGCACCAGGAGCAGGAGCCAAGGCTCCGGTAGGACAGCAGCAGAGAGGACCGTTACAGCCACAGCAGCAGAGATTTATGCAGTTTCAGCAACAGGCTGGAAGAGGTCAGCAGGGGCGTGCTTACGCCATAACAGTTGAGGATGCCCAGGCAGTTGGCAATGTGCTTGCAGGTTCTGTTCTTCTAAATTTCATTCCCACCTTACTTCATTATATCTATCTTAAAATCAAATTCCATCTGCTCCTACTTGTTCTTTATTAGTGATCAGTTTTGACCTGGTAGTTCTTTTATTTTTGTCGATTGTTTGTTTGTTTCTTTATCTCTTACTTAGAAGTAGGAGTAGGAGTAGCTTTAGCTATTAATATAATTCTTGACTAACTCTTTTGTCAAGAATTTTCCTCTTAAATAAATTAATTTATGTGTTATGCCTTTTGACTTAGAGTTGATAGAGTAGCTCTGACCATAGAATGGTGACCCTTTTAGCCCTGTGATTTATTGTTTCCTTATCTCCTAGTCTATGCCCATGACCAGGACTATGTATCTTCTTTCATCTTTCCACCCTTACTTATATCTTATGCTACAAATTTATCCTTAGTTTTACAAGCTTATTCTTTTTCGAGCTTGATCATGATATATTTTATTGGGTGCGCACCCACTAACATATTGTCTAATCAGAACCGGCGCATGATGGTCTGATCAACCTATTGCATTTTGGTTCGCTTTTTCATATATTAATCTACGTGGATGGAGACACAGTTAAACTTACCCTAGAATCTTATCCACAACAGCCTTGACAATTCTCCTTAGAATTATTTTATCGCCTATGAACCTCGTATTCGTATCCAATTGAATTAAAATTTAATCATGACCTGGATCTTCATCATTGGATGCTCGTGCTCATACTTGATTTCATTGATTTCCCATCTTGCCCAATCTCGATTTATCCTAAAAATTGATCAACTTAGATCATGTCAAGACTAAAATCTATTGTGATTGTTTGTACCTAAATTTTTAATTTTCTTTTATGGAAGGATAACTTTAATGATTTCTCAGTTACTTGTTAAATGACCAATTTTTATATAGGATGGTAGACGGCCCTACAGCCTTGATGATTGTTTCCCTTACCTTCCCAATTACCTTAGATTGCCTGTACGTTTTGATACCATAGGACAGTATTGATCTAGAATGACTAGTGCACCTAGATGAGACCACAGATTGTTCTATTTAACCTGTTCCCCTGGTACCACTATTTCATCACGATTTTTTGGTTCGATTTAGGCCATGGACCCTTCCCACTCTAAATTGTGATCACCGTAGACACGTTACCGTGACTTTTAAATTTAGAGCACAAGACTAGTTGTTTTCTCAAAACTGATTTCACGTACATGACCTAGACATGACATACTACACCTTATGACCTAAAACTGTTAGCCAATTTTGGACATGACCCAGTATGGGTCTACTACCCATTTTTTGCTTGTTGACCTTGTATGTTGCCTAGGTAGCGGCTTCGTCCTTGATTGTTGGAGGTTTGACCTAGAAGGAGTACGACCATCTAAATTTCGAGGACGAAATTATTTTAAGGTGGGTAGACTTGTAACACCCAGATTTCTGAAATTGGGATATTTTTGAAAATTTATTATTTTTATTATTTATTAGTGGTATTTTAGTCATGGTATGATTTTCTGGTGGTTTTAGTTAAGTTAAACCATTTCTAAAGTCATGCTAAGTCATGACTTATGACTTTGTGATTTTGGTTAGTATAACTTAGTGTAAAACCCTAGTTTTCCTTAACCTAGAAGTTGCCATGACCATGAGAGCTTAGCCATAGGCTTAGAACACCAAATTAGTGATTTTTAGCCTAAAGGGTATTTTGGTAAATTTTTAGGAATTATTTGGAATTATTTAGATTTATGTGTTTTTATTATTGTTTAATTATTGTTAAGTGTCATGATAGTCCCTAACCAAGTTTAGCCTAATCTAGAGATTAGCTACTAACCTAGAATGATTAGGGGATAGATATTTACATTGGGTTAAAGTAGGATAAATATCTAGATATTATACATATGATATTTTGCTTGAATTACTCAAAATATCAACCCTTTACCATGAAAGTCCATGCCTTAGCCATGAAGGAAGGGCAAGGACACCCCCCCATGCCATGGCCGGCCATAGGGCACCCCCCTAGCAGCCACCATTCTATATAATCCCATTTCATTCATTCATGAAGATTTTACATGAATTTTATTCCTAGAAAATTCTAATTTCTTCAAACCTATACAACTTGATCAATATTGATCCAAATCACCTCTAGTTTCTTTCATTGGACTCCCCTACACTAGAGGGTACTAGTTAGGGCCTGCTATCGAGGATTTCGTGAGCTTTGGGCATCACCAAGTTGAAGTGGACACCCCCCTCTCTTTGTTTTTCCATTGGATTTGCATCAATAGGTAAATGTCCATGAACCTTGTTAATTTTGTGTTTTCTCTTCATATTTGCATGCATCTAGGTACTCGGGTACTGTAGGACAAATTTGGTGAAGGTTTGAGTTAGTTTGGTGTCCGTATCGGACACGTATCCTAGACTAGGAATCTGTGTTTGTCGAAATGCCACAAAGAACTTAATTTCATTATTTTGTAAAACAAATTACTTTTCCTTGTAGCCCTAGACTAGTAGAACTCAACCCAAGTGGACTGAGCTAGGATTCGTGTCGTGTCCGTGTCCAAAACGGACACGAACTTACTGCACGACACCCGGTTTACTTCCTCTGCTGCTCGACCTAATTTTCGGGCACGACACGCCATGAGGACACGTGGAATTTGACACAGAGGAGGGGGCCATCACTGACAAGCCCCCTCTCAAATATCACGACCTCTTGTGTCGTGTCGAGAGAGCTCTGACACGAACACGGATTTTGCACTGCACTGTGCGCACTGCACAGAGCACATTTTGAGCGTGTCGTGTCGCACGGACACGCCACGTGGACACCTCGTGGTGACACGAGTGTGTAGCCCTACACGTGGGCTACACATGGGCATGACCACGAGGCCCCACGTGGCTCGTGTCGTGTCCACGAGACATGTGCATCTCTGCACGACGCGGTCCAAACCGCGCGTATCAGCCGAGTTTCCTCGACTGATACGGGTCTCGTATCAACACTGTAGGACACGTGGACACATAACAGTGTGTCTAACGTGTAGCCCTATATGTGGGCTACATGTGTGCATGACCACGAGACACGTGGATGTGTGTGTCGTGTCCTACACACACGCGAACATGTGCACGAGGCAGTGCACTGCACAGTGCACTGTGTTTACCCGATTTGGAAATCACGTGTTTGGACACATTGTGTCATGTCGTGGTGGACTCCTAGGGACACCTACGACACGTACACACCTAGGGGCTCAGTTACCAACCAATAGGATCGAGCCTTAGCTCGGTTTAGGGCATGTAATTCGAATTACCTATTTCGAGTGCACTGTGCACTGTTCTCAGAAATTAGGATTTTTCCCAGTTTTTAAAAATGGATTTCAAACCTATTTTGTATCTGTTTTATACATTGGACTAGTGTATTTTAGTGTGTATATACGTAGTATATATGTATATGTGAGTGTGGGTGAGATTTGGGAGTTTTTGGTAGTGTATATAGATAGTTATGTATATATATACATATGTATGTATATATGTTATGTGTGTGTGTGTTGGGGAGCCAACTTGGTTCCTGATTTCAGGAACCCCTCCCCCCTATCCAGACCATTCTCCCTCTATCTCTGTCTCTCTCTCATTCACTCTCTCTTACTCTAACTCTCCCTCACTGTCCTTCACTCTCTCTCTCTCTAAGTGACCCTCTCACTTTCCCCTCTATATATATATATAGTGTATATATAAGTTTATATGTATATATATATATGAATATACATATATATGATATATATGTATACTTTTGTATTAGGTCTCAATATGCCATATATAGTGTATTATATGTATGTGGGTTTGAATTATATATAGTATTCATATTTTGGGTATATGGATAGTAGATAGATATATTCATATATATATATATTCTAGTTATAGGTTTATATGAAAACCCCATCATTAGCCTATGGCCAAGATCATTAGCCTATGGCTAGGGGCTAACCCTAATGGCCCAAAACCTAATTAGTGGACCCTTGTTGACTAAGGGTTGACCAAAGTCAACCTTAGGCCAAAAGTGACCTAGTTAACCTAGAAATGACTAGGAATGACCTAAAATAACTAGCTTGACTAGTGTTGACCTAGCTTTGACTATTTGACTTAGAATTGACCATTGTTGACCATGGTTGACTAAAGTCAACTATTGGTCAAACCATGACCTAATTGATCTAGAAATGGCTTGGATAGACTTAAGAGGACTTGTTGACTAAGTTTGACTAAACCCTAGGCTATTAACTAGTTGGTTTAGGGTTGACCTATATATGAGTATACTATTGTGACTTGGATTTTGTGGAAGGACTTATGTAGGTTAAGATATGTATGGGTTAAGTTAGATACTTAGAGTCAAGTCATGACTTGAGATTGGAATGTGGGATTAGCTTGAATATAGGATTAAGGTTGGTTATATATATATGTATATATATGTGTGGTATACTTGTATAGGTATTGGTTATACCTTAACCTTGTGGTTTTGACTTAGATAGTTGACCATTGACTTAATCACCTTGCTGACTAGTCTTTGTTTGACCCAAAAACCTAGTTAGTCTAAATTTGACCTAGATTGATCATGTTGACTAGTATTTGACTAGTTTGGCTAGAATGTTGACCAAGGGTTGATTTTAACCTAGATTTGACTAATCTTGATTTATTTGACCTTGCTTGACTTTATTTGACTTAGTTTAATGTCCTGTGATCCAGTATGACTTCCTGTGACCTAGTTGACTATTAGAGTTGACCAAGAGTTGACTTCTGACCGGATTGACCTAGAATCATGTAGTATGCATTGTATACTTTATTTTTACCAATGTGGATACATTGTGACTTGTATTACTCTGATTAGGAGCCATACACCTCTCCTCAGACAGTATATCCTCTTCAGACATTCAGTTATCAGGCGAGTACATTCTCTGACCGTTTCATACTTGTTCAGGCTTTACTTCTCGCTCTAGATTACTTTACTTGTTGCTGTCACGTTGGTAACACGAATTTGTACTATATGGATCTTTACATGAGATGTTATCCCCCTCGGAAGCATCGGGTACTTCATATTATGTGTGTTTCACTATCATCATGTACTCCTATGCTTCCATTATTCATGTACACTCATGTGATCATGTACTCTCATGTTTACTGAGCCCTCATGTATACTATCATGTGCACCCTTTCATGGGCCCCATGTGATATCATGTACAATAACGTAACTTGTATAGATCCTTGTGTATTGATTGGGGTAACGGGGGAGTAGAAGTAGACATATGAATAATTCCAAGTAGTGTAATCATGTGCAACTCAGTAGTGTAATCATGTATAAATTCTAGCCATTCACATGCCTATCTTGTGCTCTACATCACTAGTCACTTACAGTTCTCTATATACAGTAGATATTTCATTACAGCTATCTCTTTTACAGCGTATATTTCCTTTCAGCAGTTCATGTATCTTACTCTATTGCCTGTATCGTATTTCCTAACCTGATATGCACTGCGTGAGATGTATTGTGCTCGTTCCTGTCCTGATTGGACCTGTTGAAAATATTACAGAGGATGAGGATGAGGCCCTGGTGACTATATATTATGGAGCAGGACTAGATGACACTTATGTTGTGGACCCTCAGCAGGATCCACCTGCAGCTGAGGATGTTGCCCCAGTAGTCTAGGCTAGTTTAGCTAGACAGTCTTTCGGTATTATCTTTTTGTCTCACATCTGAGTTGTATTTTGAGATGTTGAGGTATATAGACTCTTAGACTTGTTGTATTATGAGTTGGCATTCTGGATATTATGTTGTACTAGACACTTAGACTTTTTCATCTATGCTATGGTTCTCTTTGAGTTACTATCTATCTATCTGTTCTTCATTCTTCTACCTTAGATGTGATTGAGACAGCATGTTGTGATGTTCCCTCCATTCGGAGAGTATAAACTGTACAGGTACCTTTATATTGTTAGATGATTGACCTAGGACAGCGTTCTACCGCCGACACTGCGGCGTAGGCTGGACGTACCCACTTCTCGTGCCCTTACTCTAGGGTGCGGGTCGTGAAAATCATAAATGCTTAATTTTTTTTATTATACTTATGCTAGCTAGAATATATAAGTTCATAATATTTTTATTTTACTTCATGGAGTAGTAATGCATGCTTGTCGTAAATTTGACAAATATAGACATTGATTGGCAATGTCGAGCTACTCAACAAGAGTTTCAGAGATTGAAAGAATCTAAAAAAAATGACTTAGATATGTGTTTGGAAGATTGTTCTACAACACATATATCCAAGAAAAATGACTTAGATATGTGTTTGGTAGATAGTACTATAACACACATGAATTTGAAGAATCAAAGTTTTACCAAAGTTAGTATCTGACATGCATAAAGTGCCAACAATAGCTGGGCTAGCCATATAATTGAGGGCTTTGCGTCACGACCCGTACCCTAGAGTAAGGGCACGAGACGTGGGTACGTCCAGCCTACGCCGTAGTGTCGACGGTATAACGCTGTCCTAGGTCTCATGCATCTAACAGTATAAGGCTAAACAGTTTATACTCCCCGAATGGGGGTGACATAGCAATATACATTCTCAATCACATCTAAGACAGAAAGATAAGATAGAAAGATAGATAGATACTGCTGAAATGAAAGGAATCCACATAAGTGCAAACAGAGAGTCTATGTGTCTAATACATCACAAAACACAAATCCCAAGTATCAAATATACAGTCATCCAGAGAGTAATGTAAATAAAAATATCCTAGTCTAGAGTAGTGTCGTCGACTGCTATAAGGTCTGGCTGCGGGTCCAAGTCACAGCTGTCATCAAGGGTAGTCCCATAATAGGTAAGGCAGCACGCCTCCTCCTCATCCTCTATAATATTTCAATAGGTCCAGTCAGGACAGGAGCGAGCACAGTACATCTCACGCAGTTCATATAATGACAGGAATAAAATACAGGCAATAGAGTAAAATATATTAAAACGCTGAAGAGTATACATGAGTAAAAAGGAAGACTGTAATAAAATATCTACTATAAGTAAAGAGCTACAGTGAACTAGTAATTTAGAGTACAAGCTATACATGTGAACGGCTTGATAATAAACATGAGAAGTCGTACATGGCTATACTACTTTGGAAATTGTTCACATGACTATTTATACTCCCCGTACCCTAATCAATACACAAGCATCTAGACAAGTTATGTTATTACATGATATTCACATGGGGGTCCATATAAGGGTACACGTGAATATAAACATAGGGGCTTCGTGTTCATGAGAGTACATGAATCACTAGAGTGCACATGTAAGGTGAATGCACAAGAGTACATGATGAAAGTGAAACACATATGACGTTATGTATCTGATGCTCCCGAGGGGGATAACATCGTATGAAAAGATCCATATAGTACTATTCCGTGTTTCCATCATGTTAGCATCAAGTAAGATAATCTAGAGCGAGAAAATACTCCTACCAAGTATGAAACGGTTTAAAAAATGTACTCGCCAGATATCCTGAATGTCCAGAAGAAAATACTGCCTGAGGAGTGGTGTTTGGCTCCTAATCAGAACAACACAAGTCACAACATATCTAAAATAATGAAATAAACTGCTACAATACATCTACATGATGTTTGGGGTCAATCTAGGCTAAAGTCAACTTTTGGTCAACTCTAGCAGTCAAACTAGGTCAACTCTAGTCCAGTTAGGTCAACCAAGGTCAAACAGGTTTAAACTAGGTCAAACTAGTCTAGATTGGTCAACACTAGGCTATGTCATCTAGGTTATAGGCCATAGGCCCTATCCCACAGGCAAATAGCCTTACACTAGGCCATATCACATATAGGCCTAAACACCATATACCATATATAGATATATATCACTATTCACATATATATATATATATATATATATATATATATATATATATATATATATATATATATATATATATATATATATATCCTCATACACATAAAGAAATATGTATATCACTTATAGCTATTACATATTGAAATTCCCATACATCCTACTCTACCATTACACATTCTCATTAGGTTAGACATATATATATATATATATATATATATATATATATATATATATATATATATATTTATATATATATATATATTTTTTTATATATATATATATATAAAATATATATATATATATATAAAATATATATATATATATATATATATATATATATATATATATATATATATATATATATATATATATATATTATATATATATAAAATATATGCATTGGTGTTATTGCACATGTGAGCATGTGTGCGTGTGTGAGAGTGTCAATCGTACAATGTGTGTGTGTGTGTGTGATGTGCTCATAGGAAACATAGAGTGTTACAGAAAATGTGGAATGTGTGTGAGTGAAAGCATTAGCCATCAGTTAGGGGAATATATGTATATGCTTACATATGTGTTAGAGTGACAGTGCTCAATAGGATGGTGTCCTGTGTGTATGCATGAGAGGAGTGGTACATAGCAATGTGGGTGTGTGTGTGACTGGAATATATGACTGTGGGGTTGTGTACAGCAAGCAATGTGTGTGCCTTAGTCACATGAGATTGTGTGAGAGTGTGTGCTATCCAGGAAATAGAGTGTGTGCTGCTGTGTATGGCAGTTGTAGTAATTCCCAGGAACCCAAGACAGTAAAGTACAGTTAACAGTTTTTAAGTAAATGGAAATCAAGATAGTTGTGAATGGAAAGAAAACTGTTTTAACATGAACAAACTTGAATCAATGGCTGTGAGCTATTGATGGAAGCCTGTGTTCCCTGGAATTCGATTTCCAGTGTGGTATGCTAATGAACCAATGTGGGTGTTAAACATTTGTGTGTGTTAACAGTAAAACATGTGTGCAAGAATTACATTCGAGAGTGCCTCAGGAAATTGCTAATAACAGGGTTCAGGATTTATAAGACACCAGCCCACCTTGACAGTTCAGACAAATATAAATCTAACATACACATTGAACTCTTAGTTTATAGGTTTAACTTCAATCAATCTCAAGTTACTTACTGACATCTAAATAGGAAAATCATTCAATGGATCAAATAAATTCCCATTCCCTGTGTCTCAGGAATTCCGAAGAACATGCTAGCAATAGTTCTCACAAACTTGACAGTTCAAAGCAATGTAAATCCAAACATTCCACACATAAACTCCTACATGATCACTAGCTATTTAGCCATTAAACTCTAGCTAATAATATTATAAATCATTAAGAAAACAGGGAATAAAAACTGTGCTACACTGATACATGAAGTATTAGTCGATACATTGAACCCAACACAACCTTAATTATTCTATTTCATGATCAAAGACCTGTCATAGTATGTTAAATCAACTAACAGAGATTAGTGAACATGTGTAGGATATAAATTAGCAATTTAATCATAACTAACACATAATGTAAATCATTTAATTAACATGAATGAAAAACAGTGAATTCTCACTGATACTTTAATTATCAGTCGATTGGGCATTTCCACATCCACATTCAAATTAACAATTCATGATGAAACCTAGGTAGGTAATTAATGGAGGATATTAGTATTGTCATACTAACAAAATGGTATCCAAAATCAGGACACAACGTGTCCAAAACAGACTCACCACTCACGTACGAGACTGGCACGAATCGTGTGACCAGTACACGTGTCCAAACACACTCGACACGCATCCGTTGGACACGAAACTTCGGGGATGTCACGACAGTTATTTCCCCTCACTTCGTGTCCAAGCACACGTGTCCACGTGCCCTGTGCACTGAGCACGAGCACGCTGGTAGAAGAGGACACAGCACGCTGCGCGCGCGCGCGTGTGCACAAGTGCGATACGACACAAAATCAACACGAGACACGCTCAGACACCTAGATATTCTTAGACGACACTAAAACACTATTTCCTATTCAAACACAATTCAAAATCTCGATCGAAATGTCCGCTGTGGCATTTCGTCGAACACCTGTGTGCACCCACTGATATGTGTCTGATACGGACACGTACAGGACACGAAATAGTGCAAATCCTATTCCTACAGTACAAGGACACCTAGGGCTTGGTGTTTATGCAAAGAAACCCTAATTTCATTGGAGGAATAGAGTTTTACCTAGATGTGCTCTTCTCAACAAAAAGCCTTCAAAGAGGAGCTCTCCACTGGCTAACAAAAGTCCCCAAATTGTGTCAAACCTGAGATTTGACTCCACCAACAGTAGGAGAACAACATTTAGAATACTATGGAAGAAATCTCAATGAAAATGGATCATTAATGAATAAACTATGAAAATTTTTCAAAGAAAATAAACCTTGTTCTTAGAATGATGGAAAGAGTGAAAAGAGGCACAACTTTCAAGAGGGATTTTATAGCCAAGGGGGGTCCTTGGCGGCCACTAGCTAGGGTTAGGGTTTTTAGGGGGTGCATCTAAGGCTATCAATGCATCATGCCTATTTGGATGACCTAGAATCTAGGGCTCCTTCCTAGTCAAGTTGCAAACCACTCAACCTAGCTAATCATGACTTAAACCCATTTAACCAATACTAACTAAAACTCAATGTGGCTAACTAGACTAGCTATGATTAATCTAGGTTAGGTCCAATCAAGGTTAGGCTAATCTAAACCACATGTAAATTAATTAATTAATATTTAAATCACACCATTCAAATAAATCATTTTAAATTCCTAATAAAATATATATTATTCAATAATTCAAAAATGACAAAAATATCCTCAACTAGAAATATGGTAGTGACAAATCTACCCTCCTTAAAAAATTTCGTCCTCGAAATTGAAAGACGAAACTAACAATGAGAAGGATAGACAATCATACCTTACGGTCCAAAAAGATAAGGGTATCGCTCGCGCATCTTATCCTACCGCTCCCAGGTAGACTCTCCTAGAGAATGATGCCTCCATGCGATGCGAACCAAGGGGATCACGTGGTTTCTCAACACCTTCTCTCGGCGATCCATAATCTCCACAGGCTGCTCTGGATAACTGAGAGTAGGCCCTACCTCAATCTCTGAATGATTAAGCACATGGCTAGGGTCAGCCACGTACCGTCTCAATTATGATACATGGAATACGTTGTGGACACCCACTAGTGCAGATGGCAAGTCTAGCCTGTATGCCACGTCACCGACTCTCCTGCTGATCACGAAAGGTCCGATGAAGCGCGGGCTAAGCTTCCCACCTCCACCAAAACGTATAGTATCACGAGTCAGAGATATCCGCAGAAAAACCATGTCTCCAACCTAAACAAAAGTAAGGTCTCAAATTAACTATGATAAACAAACATGATCAATAAAACACAAACAAACAAACCTAAATCTAATCCTACTCTAATCTGTACCTCAAACTCCAACGGCCTCTGGTGGCTATCGGCCTAGTGCCGATGTCTGTCCTGCGCCACACGAAGTCTGTCCCTGATAAGCTTCACCTTCTCGGCTGCGTCAACAACCATCTCTGGTCCCAGTAAAGCTCGCTCACCAACATCATCCCAAGATAAGGGTGTACGACACCTACGTCCGTACAGAGCCTCGAAAGATGACATCTCAATATTGGCCTGAAAACTGTTATTGTAAGCAAACTCCACCAAATGTAGATGATCCTTCCAGGAACCTCCAAAGTCCAAGACGCACGTCCGCAGCATATCTTCGAGCGTCTAAATAGTCCTCTCTGACTGTCCGTCCGTCAGGGGGTGGTATGCAGCACTAAACTTGAGCTGAGTGCCCAAACTACTCTGCAGACTCCTCCAGAAATAGGAAGTAAAGTGACTATCCTGATCCGAGACGATGCTGACCGAAACCCCGTAAATCCTAACTATCTGCCGCATGTACATCTCCGTAAGCCTCTCTGTAGACGTACCCACCTTGAATGGCAAGAAGTGGCCCGATTTGGTCAACCTGTCAACGATGACCCAAATTGTGTCTTTCCCTCATGGTGTACGCGGTAATCCAGATACGAAATCCATAGTGATATGCTCCCACTTCCACTCGAGAAAAGACAGCGGCTGCAATAATCCCCCGAACCTCTGCCTCTCTGCCTTGACCTGCTGACAGACCAAGCACCTAGCTACGAAGCGAGCCACCTCTCGCTTCATCCCGTTCTACCAGACATGCTTCCTCAGATCTCGGTACATCTTGTTAGCACTAGGGTGTATAGGGTACTGAGATCTGTGGGCCTCCTGCAAAACCTGCTCCCTGAGATCTTCGCTGGGCACACATAACCTAGAACCGTGCCACAAAGCACCATCCTCTACAAGAGAAAACTCGCCATCCACCAATCCTGCACGAACCTGCTCTCGAATACACCGCAGAGCAACATCTTTAAACTGTATCAACTTGATCCTCTCCACCAAGTATGACTGAATCTGCAGGCCCCACATCTGTATCTGAACTCCGGGCACGATCACCTCAATCCCTAGGCTCACCAAATCAGCAAGCAAGTGACGGTCCATAGTCAAATACATGGCTGTCGGATATCTACTCAAGGCATCGGCAACCACGTTGGCCGTCCCTGGGTGATACTAAAGTAGGATGTCGAAGTCCTTCATCAGCTCTAACTATCTGCGCTGCCTCATGTTGAGCTCTTTCTATGTAAATACATACTTTAAGCTCTTATGATCTGTGAAAATCTCCACCCTCTCTCCATACAGATAGTGCTTCTACAACTTTAGAGCAAATATCACTGCTGCCAGCTCCAGGTCGTGGGTAGGATAGTTCTTCTCATGGGGACGTAATTGCCTAGAAGCATAGGCAATCACCTTTCCATGCTACTGTAAGACACAACCCCGTCCCTTCCCTGAAGTGTTACTATAAATAGTAAATCCCCCTGATCCTGAGGGCAATGTCAGAATCGGAGCTGTCATAAGCCGCTTCTTCAACTCATCAAAAGCTGCCTGACACTCCTTTGACCAAACAGACTCAGCATCCTTCCGGATCAACCGAGTCAACGGCTCTGCAACCCGGGAGAAATCTTGCACAAATCTTCTATAATATCCTGCCAGCCCCAAGAAACTTCTGATCTCTGCCACTGAAGTCGGCGCTGCCCATGCCTCAACTGCTACGATCTTCTTGGGGTCAACTGAGATCCCATCTCCAGTCACCACATGCCCCAAAAAGTTAACCCGGTCCAAGAAGAACTCATACTTGGAGAGCTTCCCATAAAGCTGCTCCTTCCTGAGAGTCTCCAGCACTACTCTCAAGTGCTCCTCGTGCTCCTCCTCAGTCTTAGAATATACCAAGATGTCGTCAATGAACACCACCACGAACTTGTCCAAGTATTGGTGGAACACCTTGTTCATTAGGTTCATAAACACTGCTGGTGCATTGGTTAGCCCAAACAGCATAACCAAAAACTCAAACTGCCCGTACCGCGTCCTGAAAGCGGACTTGGGAATATCCTCCCCCTTCACCTTCACCTGGTGATAACCTGACCTTAAATCAATCTTGGAGAACACCCGAGCTCTGCTCAACTGATCAAAAAGATCATCGATCCGCGACAGTGGGTATCTGTTCTTGATCGTCAGGTTGTTGAGTGCCCTATAGTCAATACACATCCGTACTGACCCATCTTTCTTTGGCACAAACAATACTGGTGCATCCTATGGCGACGAACTCGAACGGATGAAGCCCCTGTCCTGCAGCTCATCCACTTGCTTCTTCAGCTCCACCAACTAACTGTTGTTCACTCGATAGACGTGCTGAGAGATGGGTTCCGTTCCTGGAACCAAGTCTATCGAGAACTCAATGTCTCTGTCTGGTGGCAATCCAGGCAACTCCTCAGGAAAAATATCCATATACTCTGCTATCAAGGGATGTGGAATTGTCTGCTCCTCAACCGAGACTCCGCAGAAAACTCTGCTGCACTACTCCGTCTGACGTCTGGAGTACTCGAACTCTGGCTCCCCCGATACTATGAAGAGAACTCTACCCCCTCTGCAATCAATGCTGGCATGGTGCCTCCTCAACCAATCCATAGCGAGTACTATATCATAGTTCGGCAATGGCATTACGAGCAGGCTCACCTCCAACTCATGGCCTCCCAAAACAACACTCCGACCCTTACAAACATCACTCACGAGGACAATGCTGTTGGCCCATTCCATGGTCACACCCGATTTTGATAATCAACATACACTTTAGTCAATACACAAAAATATATAAACTGCTGCTAATCATTTTAGGCTATATGTGAAATCAATATCAACGGACGTTGTACTGCATCAAGAACTGTCACGACCCGCACCCGCTTTTCGGATACGAGACGTGTCCAAGCCAGCCTACGTCGCAGAGTCGGCGGTAGAACGCTGTCAAGCCCGCAAGAAATAAATGCTTAAAATCACAAAATATAATATTTGCTGCTCATTCAAATTTCTAAGTTTATTACAACAGTTACAACATTTAAATTAAAGAAAATACAGGTTCTCACAATTAATGAAAAATGAAACCACTGCTATCTAATTCTAGGTTGTCCTCAGCATACCCAAGCCTTCCCCAGTGTTAAGAGTGATCGCGGCTAAACCTGAAAAATATTGGTTTCCAGTCAGGAATGGAACAAGTACACAAACCGACAGCAATGCAAAACACAATAGAATTAACAAGACATGAAAATAGCATATGAGATATGAAAGCTGTAAGAAAACTGATGACATAGCACGATAGAGAAGTAAACAAGGAAAAACTAATAAAAGACATCTATCTAGGTGGTGTGGAATATCCGTTTTGACATGTGAACGGCTAGGGGGTAAATACGGCTTACTGCACGTGTCGTGTGCAGCTGCTATCATTCACGAAAGACACGGAAGATAGTTCTGGGTAGTCCACATGTCTACTAAGATATTTCCCCTCCCAACTACTCCGTGTGACGAGCGTGTCAACAAGCAGCAAGATATATGTATGAACATGAAATGTATCAACTACTATGAATCGAAAAGCAATCAGAAAGTGCACTTGCCTGAGGTCCTTAGCTGGAGAAACCAATAATACTATACCACTCACTGAGCCACAATCAGTCAACACATGTAGAAGTCTCTGGATGCTGAAATAAACAGTACCAACGTTCTCAAAATAGTCAAATTAGCTAGGATTGTCTGTCCTTAAGTTCGATTCTGGTTACAGGGGCAAAACGATAATTTCGAGCAAAAACGATATCCGCCATTGGACCCGCTTTGCACCGAAAAGCGTGCCAGAGTCAATGGTCTCTAAAATCGTCAAACTACATGTCTACGGATCCGGTTTTCCGATACGAACCCAACCGTATGTACAAAGTTAGATTCCGGCAGGCTGTGCACAAAATCGTCCGTTGAGTCCAAAATGGTCTGTTAGCCTAGGGTCGATATTAAGTAGTCAAATTCACGTGAAGTAGGAACGTATGACCAGTTATGATTTAAGGGCAATTTAATCTAATTAAGGAAAAATACATTTATTCAGACAAGTTCATAACCAATTTAGAAATTACATATAATAATTGGAAAACGATCAAACTAACTTAGATAGATACATTTAAATCTTTTTAGGCAAAAACTTTATTTTGTAAGTATAACCTTGATTCAAACTATATTCAAAAAATAACTAGAATTATTTTTTGTCAAAAAGTCATATTACCATAAAATACAATAATATAATTTTACTAATAACAAAATAATACTAGTAAAACCAATGGTAATCACAATAATAATGTGAAAGATAATAATAATATAGTTTTTGGTCGATACGCTATGTAAAACCCATAATATAATAATATTAATAGTGATGATGGTAATAAAATAGTAATACTGATAATATTAATAGATGACAAAATAAATAAGAAAGTTCAATACTAGGCCCAATTAGAACACTAGATACAATTTAAATACGAAATTAATACTTAGGCTCAAGTAAGGCTCAATATTACAATAATAATTGATCTCTAACCTTTCTAGCCACACAAATCCATACATTAAATATTACTCCAAAAATTAATAATAATAATTAATAAAAAATATATTACTAATGATTTAATATAATTTAATCATGGTATTTACTATTTCTAAAATACTGTAAATAGTATACCAAATTTTATAGATAACAATTTAGATTAAAAATCAAATGGAAACCCAAAGCTTTAGTCAAGGACAAACCCTTATCCTAATAATAATAAACTAATGAACAAAATTTATGAGCTGGAGGCCCAACCAAACTCAGTGGGCTTGGAAGGCTATAAGCAAAACGAGAAGATTAAATTAACTTAAAAGTTACTATTAAGACAAAAAGTAGTGCTAGCATCAATCCACACATTCCCCTTTCTTCTGTACTTCATTGGGAATAAAGAAGAAGAGAGAGAGAAATATGTAGAGAGTGAGAATGAGAGGGATAGGGAGAGATCAGGAATGAGAAGAAACGCTCACCGAGAGAGAAGGAGATCGGAGGGCGGCAGAGAGCTCATCGGCTCGGTGGACGGCCCGGCGCGGAGGATCCACAGCTCGGCGACTCCATAACGCCGGTACGGCGGCTCTGCCACACCGGCGTAGACCTGGCGGCGGCTAGTCTGCGTGGTTGGCGCGCAATCGATGAGGCGGAAGGAAGAGCCGTCCGCGTCGGCGGTCCCGTCTAGGGTTTCGTCCGGGCGGCGTTCACGGGAGGCAGCGCCGGTGCTGCTCGGGACTGTACCGAGGTTGGCGTGGTCCGACGGGTCAGGGATGCATTAGAGGCGGCAGACGGTGTGGAGGTCCGCGGGCTCCGCCGGAGACAGTTCTACAGTAGACGAGCTGGGTGTTTGTCGCTGGCGGTACTCGGTCGTGGCGCCGGAAAGACGCAACCGGTAGGGCAAAGTCATACGGCTTGGTCTCGGCGGTCCGGCGCTGGAGGTACGGCCTCGCCTCTGGTGGCTCATCAGATCCGGCCACGACGGCACTGGGCGCAGGGTGTCAGCGCGCGGATCATCGAAAAACTGGAGGACACGGGTCGAAAGTCGGGTTAGACCGGAGGTACTCGGGTTGTCGTGGACGGTCGCCGGCGGCTCCAAGGTTTTAGGTTAGAGTTTTGATTTTTAATTTTTTGCTGTGAGATTGGATTGTGTCCGTATGTTGGACACAGAATTTCTTTGGGTTTGTGTTTGCGTCCGACTAGTACCGATTCGGTACTGGTGTAAGATCTGGATGGAGGAAATAGATGGGGAGAATACGAACAACACGGTCCAGACACGGTGATACGGTGATGGTGGTTATTGACACAGACACATGGACACGGTCTTGTGTTGTGTTGAATGGTGATGTTGTGGTGGCTGGGAGGGCTACGGTGGTTGCAAAGGTGATGACGATGATCGTCGATGGTGGTCGAGAGATCCAGTATGGTGATGGTGATTCCTGTACTTGGTAGTGGGTTCGCTGGTTGTGCTGGGAGGGAAGTAGGGGAATATTTGGCTTTGCATGGTTTCTTTTAACGGATTAGGCATATATATAGAGGGAGAGAGATGAGAATACATCTGTACCTAAAAGATTTCATTAGGTAGATAAAGATTGCCGCATTTATAATTGCTGATAGTTTCAGGATTTGAATATAAAAGGATTGAGAGATAAAGATATCTGTATAATATATGGAGTTAAGAATTTTCTAGGAGAATTCTATTATAATTGGAATTTAAAGAAATCATGACTAGTTTAAATAATTATATAAATATATAACCTTATCGAAATAAGATTTCGTAAATCTTATCATCATTCATAGAGAATACCCAACAACTTTATAGCTTATTTTAATACAAAATAAAATTTAGTATTTATCATAATAATAGTCGGTTCTGTTAAAATAAAAATAAAGAATATTTCTATAATTTAATTTAGAAATTCTCTCCTTAAATATGACTAAATTATTCATATTTCAATCAAATCTATTCTAGTAAAATATTCATCTTATTGTATACTATTGAAAATACATTTTCAAGTCAAAATAAGGTAAATGTAAATATTAGATCAAAATATACCTTTTCTAAAATTAGTAATAATTTGCCCTTCAAATATGTGTATAATTACTTTCTCAATAAAAATATTTTCAATCTCAATTAAAGAAAATCTATAAATTCTCATAATATTTAATTCAAAACTAATATTTGAAAATAAAAGCATAATCATATAATATCATTCACAAGGTATCAAAGAAGGTTACTTTTAACGACATAATTAAAATAGACAAAAGAAATTTTGAAAATTTCAGGAAGAGGGGTTACAATAAGCAAAGATTCAATAGATTTTTTGTTTGAGTCATTTTACAGTTTATTCTGTATTTTACTTTTTATTGAGTCTAGGATTTATATTGTAAAATTAAATAGGTAATACTGGCTTAGGTTTATCCCAGTCCAATTTCTAAAAAACCTATTAATCTTTACAAAGTATTTCGTATTATTTTTAACAAACAGCTTTTTGACAAATATTTTGAAATTTTCTTGACAGAACTCAAAACCGAGTTCGGCCCGAGTTTGGTCCGAACTCTGCCCGAGTTCGGTCATTTTAAATTCAAAGTTCAGTTGCCTCCAAATCTGCGGGCAACGTCTCAATACAAAATATTTGCATCCGAACTCTGCCCGAACTCTGTCCGAGTTCGGTCCCAGAAAATACCTATAATTCATTTCAAATCATTCATTCTCTCTTCATCTTCTCTTCTCTACTTACAAAGTGTTTTCAAACGTTCTAAAGCTTTCAAATCATACCTATACATCTCTTAGCCAAAAGCCAGTAATATCTATGTTGATTTAGAGTCTTTTGGTGTCCAAGAGTTGTAAAGAGGTCGTTCCAAGTTCAGCAACTATCCTTGTTGTGGAGCCGGTCGTGCGCTCGTCACCAAGTACGGTGTTGTGAAGTCGGTCGTGCACTTGTCACCAAGCACGGTGTTGTAAGAGACTGCAAGCTCTCATTTAGCTTGTGCTATAGTGGATTAACATCGAGCAAGAGTACTCGAGACTGGATTAGTCCTCTCAGAGGGATACCAGTATACATCGCTGTGTCACTGAGTTTGATCTCTCTATCTCTTACTGTATTTATTTACTGTCTCTTATTTTCTGCCATAGTTATTCTTATTTACCGCTGCACACACACACTCTATTCACCCCCCCTAGAGGTGCTCAACGGTCCTACAATTGGTATCAGAGCAGGTTATATTCTTATATAACAAACCTCAGAGAGTATATATGGCAGCCGTGAAATCAATATTTAACGGTGAAGGGCAATCCACAAATAGACCCCCACTTTTTGGTAGTACTAATTATACCTATTGGAAAACACGGATGACTTTCTTCTTAAAATCTCTTGACTTTGATCTTTGGTCTATAGTCATTGATGGTTATAAGAAACCAGCACCCATAGTGGTTGAAGGCCAGCTTGTAGACAAGCCTCATGACAAATACACTGAAGCTGAAAAAGCTAAGGCTAGTCTAGATGCTCGTGCCATCAATGCACTATTCTGTGCAATTGACAAAACAGAATTCAACAGAGTTTCAACCTGTAAAACGTCTCACGAAATTTGGAAACTTCTTGAGGTAACTCACGAAGGTACTTCCCAAGTGAAGGAATCCAAAATTAGTAGACTAATACAGGAATATGAATCTTTCAAGATGAAACCCGATGAGTCAATTACACAGATGTTCACTCGTTTCCTTGATATAACTAATCCTTTGCAATCTCTTGGTAAGGATTACATCAATCATGAGAAGATCAAAAAAGTGCTGTGGGCCCTAACCAAGAACTGGAATCCAAAAGCCACAGCAATTATTGAAGGAAACGATCTCACCACTATGTCCTTGGAAACACTGATGGGCAAGCTCATGACCCATGAACTTAATTTGTAAGAGTTTGAAGAAGCAACACCAAAAGAAAAATCTATTGCCTTCAAAGCTCAAGCAAGAAAATCAACATGCAATGACTATGATGAAGAATCATCAAGTGGTGATGAACAAGCCCTATTTGTGAAGAACTTCAGAAAATTCCTAAAGTTTGAGAAATCAAGCAGAAGGAAGAGAGATGTCTAAGAAAGCAATGAAGATGAAACCATTTGCTTTGGATGCAAGAAGACAGAGCACATGAAGAAGGACTGTCCAACTTCAAAGAAAAATAGTCCATATGACAGATCAAGATCAAGCAGAAAAGCAACAACCGGTCGAAAGTATACCAACACAAGCATCGGGCATAAAAGTGACACCAGTGATACAGAAGAAGAAGACAGACCCTACAGAAATGCCAATGTCTATCTTATGGCATTTTATAAGGTATCCTCAAACCCTTTATATGATGATTTTACTTTCGATGAATTAGAAAATGCCTTTAGCGAATTACTTGAAGATCACAAAACTGTGCTTGACAAGTATAAGCAATCTCGAAAAGAGATGAAGGCATACACAACCGAGATAGCTAGATTGTCCAATTTTATTGAAGATATTAAAGAGACATCTACTACTGGTAACACGGAAGAGATAGCCAAACTCAAAGTAGACTATCATGAGACTATCCTCAAAATTGAAAAAAAAAAGAAAGAGACTATGTCAAGATGCAAAAATTGTATGACATAGAGAAGAAGCACTTAGTTACAGAACAAAGACTCTCAGATATGACTGCTAGATATGAAGAGTCTATTGCGATTTTTAAAAAGTTAGAAATCATGTTAGGCAAACAGGCAATACCTGTGACACAGCCTAAGTTTAGTCCTAATGCTAAGCATACACCTAAGAGGACTAAAAATAAGAAAGCACAGAAAAAACACGACTATCATCATGCTTTCACTTATAGGTTCTCCAATAAACCAAACAAGCATGTTAACACAGTTTTAACCACATCTAGTTCTAAACTAACTTGCACTTATTGTGGTACGCATGGACACATATCACAGTATTGCTTGGCAAAAAAATTTGTTGACAAACACACTTTATTCTGGAGACCTAAAACTAATCAGAATGGACCCTTCAGTAAATGGGTACCAAAGGATTCATCTACTTGTCTTGTAGGTGGACCCTCAACCCTCTCATGCTAAAAGCAAATGGATCCTCGATAGCGGATGTTCGTGACACATGACCGGTGATGCATCTTTGTTCGCTACACTATCGATGAAGAAAGAAGGATACGTCTCCTTCGAAAATAATTTGAGAGATGATATTATTGGTAATGGTACTGTAGGTATTTCTCCTTATCCAGTAATAAAAGATGTTTGTCTAGTAACAGAATTGAAACATAACCTACTAAGCATAAGTCATTTGGCTGATAATGGTTATGGTATCAATTTTGTGAAAGATAAATGTATCATATATGATATGTCATCTGGTGATCCCGTATATAAAGGGATTAAAGAAGACAATATTTATGTTTTCTTTTTGGAGAGTACTAATAATGCAGGTAGATGTCTAGTAGCTAATCTAGATGAAAGCTGACTATAGCATATGAGACTAGGACATGCAAATATGGATACTATCTCACGACTCAGTAGTAAGAAGTTGGTAAAAGGACTCCCCGAGATTCCATTCAAGAGAGATATGGTATGTGCTGACTGTGAAAAGAACAAAGCACATAGGTCTACTTTTAAATCCATCAACGCTGTCAGTACTTCTAGACCTTTGTAGTTAATTCATATGGATTTATTTGGACCTAGTAGAGTCGCTAGTCTTGGCGGTAAGCTCTATGCTTTTGTTATTGTTGATGATTTCTCTCGCTTTACTTGGGTTTACTTTTTATCAAACAAAAGTGATGCTATTTTTGAATTTCAAATATTTTGCAAAAAGGTACAAAATGAAAAAGGCTTCATGATTACTCGTGTCCGAAGTGATCATGGTGGTGAATTCGTAAATTCTGATTTCAAAAAGTTTTGTGATAATAGTGGATATTACCATAAATTTTCTTGTCCTAGAACTTCCCAACAGAATGGTGTTGTGGAGCAGAAGAATCGTACTCTAAGCGAAATGGCTAGAGTCATGCTAAATCAGCAAAATCTTCCTAAGTATTTTTGGACAGAAGCTTTTAGTACAGCCTGTCATGTTTTGAACAGAGTGTTAATTCGACCAATCTCGAAGAAAACACCATATGAGCTTTGGTTTGGAAGGATTCCAAACATTTTTTATTTTTAAGTTTTTGGATGTCGCTGTTTTATCCTAAACACCAAGGATAACTTGGGAAAGTTTGACTCTAAAGCAGATGAAGGGATATTTCTCGGATATGCTGCTAAGAGTAAGGGATATAGGATTTTTAATTAAAGATCTATGATTGTTGAAGAATCTATTAATGTTACTTTTGATGAGCTAAATAGTCACAGATCTAGCGACAGTGATGATGAAGATACACATGCAAAGACTGAGAAGAGTCATGTGGAAGATCTGACCCAAAAGTTTGATTCATTAAAATTCTTGCCAGATCATCCAGAAATACTCATTATAAGTGATGTATCTAAAGGTGTAAGTACACGCTCCTCTCTTAAAGATTCTGAAATAGCAGCAAATGTAGCATTTATTTCTCAAATAGAACCTAAGAATATAGATGATGCTTTTTCTGATGAGTTTTGGATTCATGCCATGCAAGAGGAACTAAATCAATTTAAGAGAAACCAAGTTTAGGAACTCGTTCCTAAACCTATTGGTCAATCAATAATTGGTACCAAATGGGTGTTCCGAAATAAACTTAGTGAAGACGGACAAGTTCTACGCAACAAAGCACGTCTAGTGGCACAAGGTTATAATCAAGAAGGAATTGATTATGATGAGACTTATACTCCTGTTGCTAGACTAGAAGCCATTCGCATATTTTGTGCATTTGCATGTTTTAATAATTTTAAATTATTTCAAATGGACGTGAAAAGTATATTTTTGAACTTTTTTTTTAAAAGAGGAAGTTTTTGTGAAAGAACCCCCTGGTTTTGAAGATTTTCAAAAATCTGATCACGTCTTCAAGCTTAAGAAAGCACTCTATGGACTCAAACAAGCACCTCGTGCTTGGTATGAATGCCTAAGTACCTTCTTACTTGAGAATGGTTTTTCAAAAGGAAGAGTTGATACCACCTTGTTTATCAAATCTTTGAATGATGATATTCTCCTTGTACAAATTTATGTAGATGACATAATATTTAGTTCTACTAACGAAAAACTTTGTCAAGATTTTGCTAAGTGTATGCAGAGTAAATTTGAGATGAGTATGATGGAAGAGCTAAACTTCTTCCTAGGACTTCAGATCAAACAACACTCAAAAGGAACATTCATCAACCAAGCTAAGTACACGAAGGACATACTGAAAAAGTACGACTTTAAAAACGTAAAGCCAATCGGGACTCCTATGGCTACATCTACAAAGCTTGACTCTGATGAAAGTGGCAAACCTGTCGACCAGCATAAGTATCGAGATATGATTGGTAGTTTATTATATTTAACTGCTAGTCGTCCTGATATTATGTTTAGTGTTTGCATCTGTGCACGTTATCAAGCAAATCCTAAGGAATCACATCTAAGTGCCGTTAAGCGTATCTTCCGATACCTTAAAAAAACTTCTACAGTCGGCTTATGGTATCCTAAAACCAAATCCTTTGACCTAATAGGTTACTCGGATGCAGATTTTGCAGGATGCAAAGTGGACCGTAAAAGTACCAGCGGCACATGTCATTTCTTAGGAAAGGCCTTAGTCTCTTGGTTTAGCAAGAAACAAAATTCTGTAGCCTTGTCAACTACTGAGGCTGAGTATATCACCGCAGGTCGTTGTTGTGCTCAGATTTTGTGGATGAAGCAAACCTTAGAAGACTATAATCTGTACTACACTAAGATTCCTATTTATTGTGACAACACTAGCACCATTAATCTAACTAAGAACCCTATCTGTCACTCACGCACAAAACACATAGAGATACGTCATCATTTTTTACGTAATCATCAGCAACACGGGGATATCTGCTTAGAATTTATTGACACAGATCATCAACTAGCAGACATATTCACAAAACTATTGGCTGAGGATCGGTTTAACATAATGAGGCGAGAGCTCGGTATACTTGAATTCTCATATTCATAATGTAGTTCGGTTTTTAAAATAAAATTTTATGACTTGAAACTTTGAAATTTATTTAACAGAAATTATTTTGGAGCACAAGCCTAAAAAGGGTCTGTCTGTCACCACGACTACGGTCGAAGCGACGCGGTATTTAAGAGTTCCCCGGTGAACCTCTGTTAGCTGGAACAATACCCCTACAGCTAACCCAAAATAAATACTGTTACTAAATTGAGAAGTTAAAATCATAAAGTTGAGTTTCAATTACCAAAACTGCCTTTATTGTCTCGGAAATACAAGTGATCGAACTCTGGCCGAACTCTGACCGAGTTTGGGCCCAATTCGGGCCGAGTTCGGTCGGCGCTGTATTAAATTCCAAAACCGAACAGCCGGCCCTAAACTCTATATAATTCACTCTTTTACCCATCCTTTTCACTCACAATTTCGTGGATTCATCTCCTCCCTCTCCAAAACTTCTTCCTCCTTCATCTTGGCAAGAGTTCTAGAAGATCTGGTGGGCGTTCCAATTTGTTCTTTCTCCTTTTCAAAAAGGTACTTTGCTCTTTCTCCTTCTTTTCCCATGGCTCCTAAGCGTCAACGAGGATCAACTTCCCAAGCTGGTTCCTCTTCTTCTAATTATACTCCAGCCAGTTTATTTAGTCCAGCACGACCAATAGGATCAGAAGACTATGATTCAACTCTTTTCCCTGACAAAGAATTTTTTGATCTCTGGTTTGACTCTTTTTTTGGTCGTAAAATTTGTTTTGGAGCTTTTGTCAATTTTACTATATTTTTTGAGTATGCTCCGACATTCGACCACTTAGGCTACCGAGATTTCTTCGAAGTAGCAAAAAATATCTTTGACAATATTGTCCGAATGTTTTACTGCAACTTGCAAGTAAAACCAAATGGGAACTTTTATTCTTGCATTGCTGGGCATGAATTAGAGTTTAGTGCTACTGATATTAGTGAATTATTTCATATTCCTGATATTGGTGAAGCACTAGTAGATATCAACCATGTCCAATTCCCTGCAGATGTCACCCATGCCTCCTTCAAGGAACTTATCTGTCATCCAAACCTTATTCCTCGTAGTGTATTTTCACAAAATCTAAACCAAAACTTTTATGAACTTCATCGACTTATTTTTTGTGTACTTCTTCCTAAGAAAGGATCCACTGATGAAGTTACTTTCTTAGAACTTTCTGCCTTGTACCACATTCACTTTGGTATTCCTTTTTCTATTCCAAAGACTATGATGGCCTGGATGCTGAACTACAGAAATATAGGATGCAATCTGATGTACCCTATGCACCTGGCCTCTATCTTCCGTCGGTTTGAGATTGATCTTCAAACTTGTGCATACTCCTCCACTCCAGTCGAGCTTACCAGATCACATAGATTCCCTGCTCCACCTCTGCCTCCTGGAGCTCAGCTTGCTCCAGATGCTGAGGCTCCTCATCATGATGCTGCTCCTGCTCCTGTTCCAGCCCCATGCTCCGGGATTCGATCAAGGATTTTACCAGCGCTTTGATGACTTTGTTGCTGTTTCTGTGCAACGTCATCAGAGCTACCTTGATTCAGAGTTTCGCCACATTTATCAGGCCCAGGTGTTGCAGAACGGGCTTACGAATCTCCACTACAGTCTATCTTATGATCCAGTTCGTCCGGTCACCATTTTGCCTCACCCAGACTTCCCTGGTCCTCGATTCGGAGATGAGGCATCCTTTCAGTACTTCGACCCTACTGCAGCCTGCTTTCCTCCTAAGTCCCCTGGCGATGATGATCCTACTATGTGACGCGGACTCAGTTGTTGGCTAGTGGATAGTTGTTAGATGATGATATTCTGTTTTGATGTTTTTTATGTCTAAACTTCTTAGTTAGACATTTTAGTATTTCATGATTGTACTTTGCACTATTAGTAAAACTTTTCAGTATTATCAGTTGTTTCCTTCTATATTAGTTGTTTATGTTGTGCTCATGTACCTCTTTAGCTTCACTTTGTCTTGTTTTTTTATTGTTGGCTTCACACATTACGGGGGAGCCAAAGTCATTTTTATATTGACAAAGGAGGAGAAGAGCTATACATAAACCAAAACAAAACAAAACCAAATCATCTCAGGTAATTTTTTTGTTTGTTCTATTTTTTTAAGATATATTTTTGGTATAGACTCAAGTTTGTCAATTATCAAAATGGAGGAGATTGTTGGCCCATTCCATGGTCACACCCGATTTTGATAATCAACATACACTTTAGTCAATACACAAAAATATACAAACTGCTGCTAATCATTTCAGGCTATATGTGAAATCAATATCAACGGACGTTGTACTGCATCAACAAGCAAAGATTCAATAGATTTTTTGTTTGAGTCATTTTACAGTTTATTCTGTATTTTACTTTTTATTGAGTCTAGGATTTATATTGTAAAATCAAATAGGTAATACTGGCTTAGGTTTATCCCAGTCCAATTTCTAAAAAGTCTATTTATCTTTAGAAACTATTTCGTATTATTTTTAACAAACAGCTTTTTGACAAATATTTTGAAATTTTCTTGACAGAACTCAAAACTGAGTTCAGCCCGAGTTCGGTCCGAACTCTGCCCGAGTTCGGTCATTTTAAATTCAAAGTTCAGTTGCCTCCAAATCTGCGAGCAATGTCTCTATGTGAAATATTTGCATCAGAATTCTGCCCGAACTCTGTCCGAGTTTGGTCCCAGAAAACACCTATAAATAGAAGAGAATTTTTTATTTCAAATCATTCATTCTCTCTTCATCTTCTCTTCTCTACTTATAAAGTGTTTTCAAACGTTCTAAAGCTTTTAAATCATACCTATACATCTCTTAGCCAAAAGCCAGTAATATCTATGTTAATTTATAGTCTTTTGGTGTCCAAGAGTTGTAAAGAGGTCGTTCCAAGTTCAGCAACTATCCTTGTTGTGGAGCCGGTCGTGCGCTCGTCACCAAGCACGGTATTGTGAAGTCGGTCGAGCACTTTTCACCAAGTACGGTGTTGTAAGAGACTACAAGCTCTCATTTAGCTTGTGCTATAGTGGATTAACATCGAGCAAGAGTACTCGAGACTGGATTAGTCCTCTCAGAGGGATACCAGTATACATCGCTGTGTCACTGAGTTTGATCTCTCTATCTCTTGTTGTATTTATTTACTGTCTTATATTTTCTGCCATAGTTATTCTTAAGTTTTAATTGGTGATTATTTACCGCTGTACATACACACTCTATTTCTCCCTCTAGAGGTGCTCAATGGTCCTACAAATGCCACCCCCGGTCGTGATCTTGTAAGTCCTAGGCAATAATTCAGCTATGATATCGTGTCTAACCGCAAATGATACTGATACAAAACTATGCAAAGAACCGAAATCGAATAATACAAAAGCTGGACTGGAGTCAAGAAGAACCGAACCTGCGATCAGCTCTCCTATCGCCTCTGCATCCTCGGCCGCCATGGCAAAAGCTTGCCCCTGCTGGCCTCCCTTGTTCTGCTGCTGGTGCTGTACGAACCACTGCTGCTGAGTCAGCAATGGTCCCTTCTGCGGTCCCCCCGGAGCCTTGGCTCCGGCTCCCTGAGCTGTCCTGCCCGCGAAGAGGGAACAGTCCCTCAACTGATGCTCTGACAATCCACACAAGAGGCACTTCCCCAGCCTCTTCCTGCACTCTGTCCAACCGTACCCCGACTTCTTGCAGAAAGTGCAACTGATAGTCTGCTGCCTCGGGACCAGTTGCTGCTGTACTGGATGATGCTTCGGCTGCTAAAACTGCTGTGGCTGGAATCTCTGCTGCTGGTGGTGCTGCTGCTAGAAATATGGCCTCTTGGCCGATCCTCCCTACTGTTACCTCCTTGGATGTCTCGCCCCCTCTTGAGCCTAAGCTCAAGATCGTCCTCAGCCAATAAAGCTCCCGTCAAAATCTCTTCGAAAGTGGCATCCCTGTTGCCCTTAGTCAACAACTTGACTTCCTTGACCAGACCCTTTCGGAACCTCTTGGCCTTCGCCGTCTTGGTCAAGCCCTTTATGAATCTGCCGAGGCGGCCGAACTCCACAGCGTACTCCTCTACTGACAGGCTCCCCTGAACTAAGCTCTCAAACTGCGACTCCAAGGCTCGGAGCGCTGCATCTGGAAAGAACTTTTTATTGAAGAATCCCTTAAACTCCTTCCAAGTCTGTCCAGCTACCCCCACCCTGGGGTCTGACTGATACTAGGTGCGAGCAAGATCTCGCATCCGGCTAGTTGCTGCCTCTATCTGAAGATCTGTCGGTATCCAGACCAGACGGAAAATCTCTTCTATATGCTCGATCCACTCGTCAGCATATAAAATCCCCTCCGTCCCCAGAAACTCTATGGGGCTCATCTTCTGGAACTGCTCTATCCCAGGTGTCCTCGGCTGCTGGACTACTGGTCGGGCTGCGACTGTCGTAAGGGCCAACTCCTTGCTCCTGGCCTGCCGGTCCTGCTGTACCTCCATAAACTGCTGAAAGTAGGCGAACATCTGTACCGCGTCCACGTATCTTGTAGGCGGCGACTGCTGGAAAGGCACCTCTGGGATGACTGGGTCCTGCCTCTGAGCTGGTGGAGGTATACCCCCTGCTGCTGCTGCTGAAGTCCCAATACGAGCAGAGGTGGGAGGAGCTACAGCCTCCTGACCCTGCTGAACTGGCTGAGAGGTAGCAGTCCCCTCTACAGTATCCCTATGAATGGTACGCTGTAACCGCGTCTCCACCATCCTGAAGACAGATCAAACAAGGGTATTAATTGATAAGAAAGAAGCGATATAACAAAGATGGACAATTAAAATTCAAAAGAAATCAATTGACAGTGAGGATTTGATGGCAAGAATAGAGTTTTTCCTAATGTGATTGAGTACCTTGAAAACTAATGTCCTATATCCTACTGCAGGCTGTCGTGATACTCTGGTTCGGATACCACTACACTTCTAGTCTAGACCTGCATGGGCCACCACTAAAAACGTGTCACAGCCCGCACCCTAGAGTAAGGGCACGAGACGTGGGTACGTCCAGCCTACGCCACAGTATCGACGGTAGAACGCTGTCCTAGGTCTCATGCATCTAACAGTATAAGGCTAAACAGTTTATACTCCCCGAATGGGGGTGACATAGCAATATACAGTCTCAATCACATCTAAGACCGAAAGATAAGATAGAAAGATAGATAGATACTGCTGAAATGAAAGGAATCCACATAAGTACGAACAGAGAGTCTAAGTGTCTAATACATCACAGAACACAAATCCCAAGTATCAAATGCACAGTCATCCAGAGAGTAATGTAAATGAAAACATCCTAGTCTAGAGGAGTGTCGTCCACTGCTATAGGGTCCGGCTGCGGGTCCAAGTCACAGTTGTCATCAAGGGTAGTCCCATAATAGATAGGGCAGCACACCTCCTCCTCATCCTCTGTAATATTTCAACAGGTCCAGTCAGGACAGGAGCGAGCACCGTACATCTTACGAAGTTCGTATAATGACAGGAATAAAATACAAACAATAGAGTAAAATACATTAAAATGCTGAAGAGTATACATGAGTAAAATGGAAGACTGTAATGAAATATCTACTATAAGTAAAGAGCTACAGTAAACTAGTAATTTAGAGTACAAGCTAGACATGTGAACGGCTTAATAATAAACATGAGAGGTCGTACATGGCTATACTACTTTGGAAATTGTCCACATGACTATTTATACTCCTCCGTACCCCAATCAATACACAAGGATCTAGACAAGTTATGTTATTACATGATATTCACATGGGGGTCCATATAGGGGTGTACGTGAATATAAACATGGGGGCTCCGTGTTCATGAGAGTACATGAATCACGAGAGTGCACATGTAAGGTGAAAGCACAAGAGTACATGATAAAAGTAAAACGCACATGGCATGATGTATCTGATGCTCCCGAGGGGGATAATATCGTATGAAAAGATCCATATAGTACTAATCTGTGTTTCCATCATGTTAGCATCAAGTAAGATAATCTAGAGTGAGAAAATACTCCTAGCAAGTATGCAACGGTCAGAAAATGTACTCGTCTGATATCCTGAATGCCCAGAAGAAAATACTGCCTGAGCAGTGGTGTTTGGTTCCTAATCAGAACAACACAAGTCACAACATATCTAAAATAATAAAATAAACTGCTACAATGCATCTACATGATGTTTGGAGTCAATCTAGGCTAAAGTTAACTTTTGGTCAATTCTAGCAGTCAAACTAGGTCAACTCTTGTCCAGTTAGGTTAACCAAGGTCAAACAGGTTTAAACTAGGTCAAACTAGTCTAGATTGGTCAACACTAGGCCATGTCATCTAGGTTATAAGGCCATAGGACCTATCCCACAGGCAAATAGCCTTATACTAGGCCATATCACATATAGGCCTAAACACCATATACCATATATAGTTATATATCACTATTCACATATAGGTATATATATATATATATATATATATATATATATATATATATATATATATATATATATATATAATATATATATATATATATATATATATATATATATATATATATATATATCCTCATACACATAAAGAAATATGTATATCACATATAGCTATTACATATTGAAATTCCCATACATCCTACTCTACCATTACACATTCTCATTAGGTTAGACATATATATATATATATATATATATATATATATATATATATATATATATATATATATATATATATATATATATAGCTATATATATATATATAAAATATATATATATATATATATATATATATATATATATATATATATATATATATATATATATATAGCTATAGGCATTGGTGTTAGTGCACATGTGAGCATGTGTGTGTGTGTGAGTGTCAATCATACAATGTTGTGTGTGTGATGTGCTCATAGGAAACATAGAGTATTGCAGGAAATGTAGAATGTGTGTGAGTGAAAGCATTAGCCATCAGTTAATGGAATATGTGTATATGCTTACATATGTGTTAGAGTGACAGTGCTTAATAGGATGGTGTCCTCTGTGTGTATGCATGAGAGGAGTGGTACATAGCAATGTGGGTGTGTGTGTGACTGGAATATGTGACTGTGGGGTTGTGTACAACAAGCAATGTGTGTGCCTTAGTCACATGAGATTGTGTGAGAGTGTGTGCTATCCAGGAAATAGAGTGCGTGCTGCTGTGTATGGCAGTTGGAATAATTCCCAGTAACCCAAGACAGTAAAGTCCAGTTAACAATTTTTAAGTAAATAGAAATCAAGACAGTTGTGAATGGAAAGAAAACAGTTTAACATGAACAAACTTGAATCAATGACTGAGAGCTATTAAAGGGAGCCTGTGTTCCCTGGAATTCAATTTCCAGTGTGGTATGCTAATGAACCAATGTGGGTGTTAAACATTTTTGTGTGTTAACAGTAAAACATGTGTGCAGGAATCACATTCGAGAGTGCCTCAGGAAATTGCTAATAACAGGGTTCAGGATTTATAAGACACCAGCCCATCTTGACAGTTCATACAAATGTAAATCCAACATACACATTGAACTCTTAGTTTATAGGTTCAACTTCAATCAATCTCAGGTTACTTACTGACATCTAAATAGGAAAATCATTCAATGGATCAAATAAATTCCCATTCCCTGTGTCTCAGGAATTATGAAGAACATGCTAGCAATAGTTCTCACAAACTGGACAGTTCAAAACAATGCAAATC
This sequence comes from Iris pallida, assembly GCA_029216955.1. NCBI lineage: Eukaryota > Viridiplantae > Streptophyta > Magnoliopsida > Asparagales > Iridaceae > Iris > Iris pallida. The sequence continues at coordinate 1,170,117 of JANAVB010010198.1, read as the reverse complement.
CAAACATTCCACACATAAACTCCTATACGACCACTAGCTATTTAGCCATTAAACTCTAGCTAATAATATTATAAATCATTAAGAAAACAGGGAATAAAAACTGTGCTACACTGATACATGAAGTATCAGTCGATACATTGAACCCAACACAACCTCAATTATTCTATTTCATGATCAAAGACCTATCCTAGAATGTTAAATCAACTAACAGAGATTAGTGAACATGTTTAGGATATAAATTAGCAATTTAATCATAACTAACACATAATGTAAATCATTTAATTAACAAGAATGAAGAACAATGTATTCTCACTGATACTTTAAGTATCAGTCGATTGGGCATTTCCAAATCCACATTCAAATTAACAATTCATGATGAAACCTAGGTAGGTAATTAATGGAGGATATTAGTATGTGTCATATTAACAAAATGGTATCCAAAATTAGGACACAACGTGTCCAAAATAGACTCACCACTCACGCACGAGACTGGCACGAATCGTGTGACCAGTGTACGTGTCCAAACACACTCGACACGCATCCGTTGGACACAAAACTTCGGGGATGTTACGACAGTCATTGCCCCTCACTTTGTGTCCAAGCACACGTGTCCACGTGCCCTGTGCACTGAGCACGAACACGCTGGTAGCAGGGGACGCAGCATGCCGCGCGCACGCGCGTGTGCACGAGTGCGATACGACACGAAATCAATACGAGACACGCTCAGACACCTAGATATTCTTAGGCGACACTAAAACACTATTTCCTATTCAAACACAATTCAAAATCTCGATCGAAGTGCCCACTGTGGTATTTCGTGGAACACCTGCATGCACCCACTGATACATGTCCGATACGGACATGTATAGGACACGAAATGGTACAAATCCTATTCCTACAATACAAGGACACCTAGGACTTGGTGTTTATGCATAGAAACCCTAATTTCATTGGAGGAATAAAGTTTTACCTAGATGTGCTCTTCACAACAAAAAGCCTTCAAAGAGGAGCTCTCCACTAGCTAGCAAAAGTCCCCAAATTGTGTCAAACCTGAGATTTGACTCCACCAACAGTAGGAGAACAACATTTAGAATACTATGGAAGAAATCTCAATGAAAATGGATTATTAATGAATAAACTATGAAGAAATTTCAAAGAAAACAAACCTTGTTTTTAGAATGATGGAAAGAGTGAAAAGAGGCACAAGTTTCAAGAGGGATTTTATAGCCAAGGGGGGGTCCTTGGCTGGCCACTAGCTAGGGTTAGGGTTTTTAGGGGGGTGCATCTAAGGCTATCAATGCATCATGCCTATTTGGATGGCCTAGAATCTAGCGCTCCTTCCTATTCAAGTTGCAAACCACTCAACCTAGATAATCATGACTTAAACCCATTTAACCAATACTAACTAAAACTCAATATGGCTAACTAGACTAGCTATGACTAATCTAGGTTAGGTCCAATCTAGGTTAGGCTAATCTAAACCACATGGAAATTAATTAATTAATATTTAAATCACACCATTCAAATAAATCATTTTAAATTCTTAATAAAATATATATTATTCAATAATTCAAAAATAATAAAAATACCCTCAACTAGAAATATGGTAGTGACACTTTGGAAGAGCACACATCATGTTACCTAATGGTACTTAAACCTATTTGCAGAATATGTTATATTCAAGTAGTTTCGTAAAGGAATTTGTTATGTTTCAAGGATATACACAAAATGGGTACCATATTGAAACTCGAAATGATAACAACAAAGAGTAATTATGTAGCACATCTAATGTTGGGAGCAAAAGGCTCACATTAAAGAATTATCTTATTTTTCGGTGGGTTTGTATTTCACCACCATTGGCATAATTGAATCTAATATGAATGTGGCAAAATATAAAGCCATTGATCATGTTTTATATAACATTTGGCATGACCCTTAGGGTCATCCAGGACAAACTATATTCAATCGGATCATTGATAATCTTTATGGATATTTATTGGAAAATTACGATATTGGCTTATCAAAGAATCAACTATACGTTCCTTGTTTACAAGGAAAGATTATAACTAGACCATCTTTTCTAAAAGTTAAGAATGAGTCTCCTACTTTCTTGTAAAGAACACAATATTTGCCATTAAAAATCAAAGACAGGTATTACAGAAACACTTAAATTGATTGCAAACTCGTTTGTACAAAGAAAAGCCTAGAAAGAAATTCTAGGAAACAATCTAAGTACAATTGTTTAGTTTTTGATTCTGTGGGGTGACGGTGGAGGCTCGGGAAAGTGTATCAACTCTGCCTTACTCTATGGACCATCTGACGCAGTCTTTAGCTCTTGAAGAAATTGCCTTTTTGACGGTTGCCAGCCTTTTGAAGGGGTGTGGCACTATGCTATTTATAGTGGTATGTATTCTGAGCCGTATAGATAGCCTGTGGCCACATGGCTAATCAGTACATGAAGACCCACTCTTTGGCGCCAACTGTCGATTTGTTGGGATTTTATTACAACAAATCTGGGTGGTTAAGGCTTGGTCAGCCAGCCACGTGTCCTATCACATAATAGGAATCATTTTGAGCCTCATGAGTCTCTCAGTTTTCGACCATGTGGGGCTGCATAAGACTCATACGGCTTAAGTCGCAATCTTCCTTAGCCCACATATAGCTTAAGGACTTTTACGCCGCATAGATTCTGTATCTTGGGCCGTATAAAGCTCATGCGGCTTAGGTTACAGTCACCCTTAGCCGTATGAAGTTCGGAGACTTTGGGGTCGCATATGTTTGAGCCGCATAAGGTTCATGTGGCTTGGGTAACACTCCTTCTGGCCGCATAGAAGTGTGTGAAACCTGCTTTTGGTGACGTCTCACGTCTTATCTTTTTGTCAGAGTGTCAGAGCTGTCATTTTTGTCAGTTTTGACAGAACTTGTCAGCTTTATCAGACGAACTGGTCCACTTGGCCGTATGTCTTTCTTCTGCGGCTCGAATCAGTCTGGTTGTCGACGGGCTGCATAAGGTGTTGAATCTGTCATGCGACTCTCCTTTATGCGTACCTGTTTGGCCCAAAGTACATATGCGACAAATTGTGATCTGCATGAACCCCATAGTTTCTATGCTTCTACAAGACCCCCTTCAAAGTTTTTAAATTGCAAATTTGGAACACTTTGAATAAGAAGCATGGAAATATGTCTAGCCGCAGGGAAATCTTGAGCCACAGGAAAACTTCGAACCGCAGAGGGATCTTGAGCCGCAGAGAGACCCCATCAGCCTGCCAGCTGCACTGCTATATTTAATTTTCTTGATATGATTATGGATCTCTTTTCGAGATAAAGTCGACGGTTACTAGGGATAAAGTCCCCAAACATCGACATTATCTTTAATGATCTCGAGAATCGAAGAGGCGCTCTTCAAGATAAAGTCGACGGTTATTAGGGATAAAGTTCCCAAACGTCGTTATTATCTTTAATGATCTCGAGAATCGAAGAGGCACTTTTTAGCAACTCTATAAATAGGGGTCATTCGGAGAGAGATTTTTTTCTTTCACCTTCTTCTCCTTCGACTTCATCATACTTTTTGCTATGGCTCCAAAAGCTTCTAAGTCGATTGGTTTGGCGGCTAAAGGGAAGGAACTTGCTTCTTCGTCAAGAGCGACATACTCTCCTTCCATTCATCACGACGTACAACTTCCTATCAAGAGTAAGGATGGTGGAAAGGCGACGACTGAAATTTTGACTGGCCATATCGTATATTTTATGCACGGGCCTGTCATATACTGCCTCTGTGCTTCAAGCCTGGTCGATGCATGCCCTATCTCATTTGGGCCGCATGTGTTCTGTATGATAGGGCCGCATGGGTGCTGCTTATTCGAACTTGAATCGTATAAGTGCCCTATGACTGATCCGTATGAATACTTCATGACTGAGCCGCATAGGTATCTCATGACTGAGCCGCATGAGCACTTTATAATTGGGCCGCATGAATACTGTATGACTGGGCCTTATAATTGCCTCATGACTGAGCCGCATGAGTACTTTATGACTGGGCCGCATGAGTATTTCATGACTGAGCCGCATAAGTGCCTCATGATTGAGCTTCATGAGTACATCATAACTGAATCGGCCTCATGACTTTGGGCCGCATGAGTACTTCATGCCTGAGCTGCAAAAAATGTATAAGTGCCTCATGACTGAGCTGCATGAGCACTTTTTATGACTGAGCCGCATAAGTGCCTCATGACTGAGCCGCATGAGTTCTGTTTGGCTAGGCCGCATAACTGGCTAGGCCGTATAACTGAAAAAATATAGTCTTTTGTTTTCTTTTCGGTGCTAAGCCTTTTTTCCATGTTTTGTAGGGATATGGCTAGCAAACTTCTCCAGGACCGGTGTCGGCGATAGAGTGAAAATACACCATTCTGACACATACATCAGACAGCTCTAAACTTCTTATGCTTTGGAAGAGTTTTCCTCGCGCCATTTTGGCATACACATCAAACAACTCAGAACTCTTCATGCTTCGGAAGAGTTTTTCCCAGGTGGTAGGAAGAGCCTTTATACCTCAGAGAGTTGGACGGTGGTCAGGCGTCATCATGTACGTCCTGTCTTCATGGCTCTCCAAGTAGGCGAAACCACCATCAGGGATGCTGTTTTGAAGGTATGGTCCTTCGGAGGAGCGGGGCTAAGGTATCCGCAATGCGGAGGGAAGAACAACATGCTATATTTGCCCTCCTCCAGGCATCTCCTTGGAGATTCAATAGCCTTGTTTGCTTCTCAGCAGTAAAACATGACTTCTTTCGAGGGCCACGAAACTACTTTTTGGTGAAGGCGAAGTACTGTCAAACTGACCAAACTATGTATTGCTAGATTTTTCTTTCTTTGTTTTCTGCTGTTGATGTAGTCTTATGAATGTAACTGATTTTGAATAAACAGAATACGTTCTCTCCATTCTTTATTTGTAGTATTTTGTGGTGCTTGTACTAGAGGGCCTAATATAGCATTTGTGTTTGATAAAGGACATCCCACTGGGGGATTTTTGTGGACCTATTGCCTTTTTATGCATCTGGAAATGCTTGCAAATAGATTTGAATGTTATTTTATGGACCTACTACTCTTTGGTATACCGATGGTGCGAGTAATAGATTAGACTTATTACCCTTTTTGTATACTGGCGATGCGAACACTGATATTAAGTGGAGAGAAAACCAACATATTCACTCAAAGGTAATGAGGACGTGGTAAATATGGGTCAAAAATAAAGCCTCCCTATTTAGAGGTAATGAGGACGTGGTAGGAGTAGGCCTAATGGGGATACACAGAATAACTCAGAGGTGCTATCAACATGGAAGTTCTATGTATTGGGTGGTTTGTTTGTGATGGCCGAAAAAATAACTCAGAGGTAATATAGACGTGATTGTTTTTCCCGTTGGAGAATTTTGTGGACCTATTACCCTTTTTGGTGCACCGATGGTACGAGTAATAGATTAGGATAATTTTTATGGACCTATTACCCTTCTGCGCACTGGTGGTGCGGGTAATAGATTTTGTGGCAAACTCTGGTGGGAAAAAAACATTTAGTATGGAAGTTCATAGATATGACAAGAAGATGAGGTATGAATCCACTCGGAGTAGTCAGAAAGTAAGTTCAGGGGTATCTGAAGGTACATAACTCAACAATCTGGAAGACTTGAGGTCAGAGTGTAAGTTCAGCGATACCAGAGGGTACATAACTCACAATTTGAGAGATAGTTGGAAGATGTCATTTAGATATAATATTTCTTGAGAAACTTGCCATTGATGGGCATCATGAGCAAGTCTCCATTTTATTTTGCGAGACGGTATGCACCGTTGGAGAATACGGTCTCGATGATAAATGGACCCCCCTATTTAGGCTGGAATTTGTCGGGGGTCTTGTGAGTCATGACCATTGGTCTGCGAATGGCTAAGACGAGATTGCCGACTTGGAATATTCTCTGTTTGAATTTCTTGTTGAAAGCCCGAGAGATGCGCACTTGGTAGAGCTCTATGCTTTGTTGAGCTTGTAAACGCTTCTCGTTTAATACTTCCAACTCCTGTAGCCGTCGGCGGTAGTTATCGTCCGACGTTAACAGGTAAGTAAGGGCCACTCGAAGTGAGAGGATCTGAGTCTCCAATGGGAGAATTGCCTCACGTCCATAAACCAAGAAGAATGGGGTATTTTCTGTAGCCGTCCGAATCGTAGTACGATACGCCCATAAGCACTGTCCAAGCTTTTCATTCCAGTCGCGTTTGTTTGAAGACACGAACTTCTTGAGGAGTTTGATTATGGTTTTGTTGAAAGCTTCAGCCAGACCATTAGCCGACGGGTTATATGCTGTTGAGGCCATGTTCTGAATCCGATTCTTGTCACAAAATCGATAGAAAGCATGGCTTGCGAACTGCAGACCATTGTCGTGAATAATCCACCGGGGCAGTCCAAAACGGTAGATGACGTGATATTTTATAAAGCTAATCACCTTTGATGTCTTCACTTCTGCAAGCGGAATAGCTTCTGCCCATTTGGAGAAGTAATCGGTGATAGCAAGTATGAACCGATGTCCCCTACATAACTGTGGGGTGATTGGCCCAATGATGTCCATTCTCCATGTTTCAAATAGCCAAGAGGCCACTGTTGGATACAAGAATTCGGATGGCAGATGTATGAAATTTGCATGGATCTAGCAAGCCTTGTACTTCTTTACATAATCAACTACATCTGCTACCATTGTGGGCCAGTAATAACCCATCTGGCAGAGACGATCTTGTAATTTTGGGCCAGGTTGGTGAGCTCCACAAGCGCCGTCGTGAGCCTCGCATAAGGCTTCTTTAGCTTCTGTATTTGACAGGCATCTTAATAGTAGCCCATCTTAGGATCGTCGATATAAAATTTTCGTCTCTGTATCATAGATGAATCTGAGATAGCGCCTTCTAATTGAAGTTGCTTCCTTCACATTTTTTGGCAGAATTTCGTAGACTGCAAAGTCGATGAGCGGGCATCTCCAATCTTGTATGTCGTTGGTTATCTGGACGGAGTAACGCCTGCGAATCCTGCAAACTCAGATTTGATTTAATGCCCTAGGCCTTCTACTATTGATTTACCCAGTTGAACGTTGTTCTTGGAATAGACCAGCTCATGGCCTATTACGTCGACTAGATGATAAGTATCATTTGGAAGTGCCAAGGAAGCGACGAGGCCTGCTAGAGCACCGACTTCGATATTTTGGAGCCTAGGAACATGCTCTATAAAGAATCCATCTAAGGATGCAATGATGGCAATTGCTGTCTGATAGTAGGGAATCAGGTCCTCATTACGAACCTCGTATGAACCTAGGATCTGGCTAACCACCAACTGTGAGTCGCCATATGCTTCCAGGTACTTGATACCCACTTCTTTTGCGAGTTGGAGTCCGATGACTAGAGCATTATATTCGGTTACGTTGTTTGAACAGGGCTCTGTAAGAGAATATGCCCGATTAACCACTAACACAGAGGGAGAAATTAATACCACACCGACTCCAGCGACATTATCAACTTGTAGCCCCGCTCTTGAAGCACCGTCAAAGAACATTTGCCAAATGGTGTCATACGAAATCATATTTGAGGCAACGACTTCATTGGAGATTTTTTCATAAATTCTGGCTATTTCTGAGCCTGGATGGGCTGCTAAGAAGTCAGCCAGGACTTGACCTTTGATAGCCTTCTGCGGAACAAAAATTATGTCGTATGGGGATAATATTATCGCCCAGGTGGCTAGACGAGACTTGAGTGCACCTATTTTGGTCATGAGAACCCTGAAAGGATTAACTCGTGAAACAATACGGAAGGTCTGCCCTGTCACATAGTGTCATGTTTTCTGAATGGCGAACACTAGGGCAAGGTATTCCTTCTCCATGATGGTGTACCTATGTTCCGGTCCTACCATCATCCGGCTGAGATAGTAAATGGCTTGTTCATGTCCCACATCATTACTCTGTGCTAGCAAAGCACCGAGTGAGTGTTCCATCGCCCGTACATAGAGCATGAAGGGCTTTCCGACGACCGGGGCTACCAGAACTGGCAGATTCGTTAGGTACTCTTTAATGTCATCAAAGGCACGCTGACATTTCTTGTTCCATACAAAAGAGATACCTTTCCTCATGAGTTGAGTGAAGGGTTGACATCATCCTGAGAGGTTAGATATAAACCTCCTGATATAGGCTAGTCTTCCGTGAAGGCCGCGGAGTTCACGGAGGTTCCTCGGTGGACTCATCTCCAGGATTGCTTTTGTTTTGTCGGGATCTATGTGAATGCCCCGGGAAGTCATGACAAAGCCCAAGAACTTCCCCCTGGACACGTCCAGGAAAGACTTGGTAGGATTCATCTTCAGGTTGTGCGCTCGCATGAGTTCGAATACTGTTCTCAAATCATGTAAGTGATCATTTTTTGAGCAGCTTTTGACGGCAATATCGTCAACGTAACACTCTACCGTCTTGCACAAATGATCTCTAAAGATGACACTCATAGACCATTAATATGTAGCACCGGCATTCTTTGGACCAAAAGGAATGACCGTATAACAATACACATCGATCGGTGTTTGGAATGACGTATGCTTCTTGTCATCAGGAGACATTTTGATTTGATTGTATCCTGAAAAGCCATCCATAAAGAACATGCGCTCGAAACCACACGTATTATCGATCATTATGTCGGTGATTGAAAGAGGGAATTCATCCTTAGAGCATGCCGCATTTAGATTGCGAAAATCGATGGAAATTTGGATCTTTCCGTTCTTCTTGATGACTGGTACTATGTTGGCTACCCAGTCTGGGTGCTGCTCTTCACGGATGAAACTGCTAGCTATAAGCTTGTTTACTTCTGCTTTAATGGAGTTCATGATGTCTGGGCAAAACCGTCGCTGCTGTTGTTTGACTGGTTTTGCGTCCGGATAAATGTTGAGCTTATGAAGTGCGATCTCGGGATTTAGTCCTGGTATGTCTTCATAGCTCCAGACAAAGACGTCAATGTATTCTCAGACGAGTTGCAATAATGACTCCCGCTCGCCGCCTGTCAGGCTTTTACTGACAAAGATTGGCTTTGGAGAGGATTCATCACCGAGGTTAACTTGCATGACCTCGTCTTCAGTGGGAGGATCACAAAGTTCAAAGCATTTCTCCCATTGTGCATCAAGTTGCTAGACCCACGGCTCCAACTCAAGTGGTTCGAGTAGATCTTTGTCTTTCTCTTCGATACCAGCGGATGTCATGTTGATAGATAATGTCTATCTAAATATATCTCCAATACTGTCATCGGAGTCGTAAGTGGGTGACTCGGATGAATGAGAGTGCCACTAGCATTCTTCATCAGAACTCTTGAGCATTGTTGCTGGTGTAACATACCCGAGGCCGTGTCTGGATTTGTCGTAATAATCTCGAGGTTTCCAAGACGGAGTTGAGAGTTGCAGAGGCGATCGCCGATCGCTGCCGTAATTCAGACCTGGGGTAGCCTCCATGTCATACCCCTACTTTTGCATGAAGTACTTATCCTGAGGACTGTTCAGGTAGAGCGATAGCCTTGCAGTATCGGGTTCGAGATCGAACTCTCGAGGCATGAAGGGTTGATGACCTTCTTTTCGGCCAAAGATGATCGTGTGATCCTCTTCTCTTCTTCCTGGGACTAGGAAGTCGGCATCTTTAATGTGAGCAAGTCGGTTTGGGGTATGGACGGTTGTCACCTGTGTTTGCAATTTAATGTCCCGACCTAGTCCCACAGTATATATTAGATTAGGTTTATTACACTCAGGATAGTTCAATGGCAGCCTCTTATTGATGAAGTAAGGAACTCTGTCCACGTGGATTATATTATCAGGAGAGGGACTATCCGTCTGTGCCACCAGGTACTTGGCGAGTTCTACGTCCTCTTTGGCAATTCTCTGCGAGCCCAAAGGTCGGGATACTGTCTTGGGCAACTTGACCACCGAGGGTTGAGCTTGTGATATTGTCTTGCCTGAGTGTGTTGGATCGGTATTTGGTTGCCGGCTCGTCTTGGGAAGACGGATGACAATTGGCTCGGCAAGGGACTTTATGTCTTCCAATTGCCTTTGAGTGGATTTTGGCAATCAGATCACCGTCGGCCCTATGACGGGCTTTGGCTCTTGGCTTTGGGAGTCGTATGACCACTGGTTCCAACTGTACAGCTTGGACGGGAGAACCGGGCACCTCTTTATGCAAAGTTGCGACAAGGGGTGCGGCTTTGCCTGGTTTACGAGCCTGGAGATGAATTATTGAGGGTTCCTCTGGCCCTGTGATGGTCTCCAGTTTGTCAGTGATGTAATTCTTGGATTTTTTATATAGACAAGCCTTCGAAGAATAATAAGACTCAACCCCTTTGAAGGGATCGATGTTGGCAAATTCATTCTTCATGAAGCCGTGCCTACTGACATACTTGAAGCACTGGTGGAGGGTGGATGGCACGATCATATAGTCATGTATCCACAGACGCTCCAAGAGGATGTTGTAGGATGTGTCTACATCTATGACGTAGTAGGTAACCTCCATCTTCAGGTCACCAATTTGACATTTCAATCGGATCTTCCCTAAGGGATAGCTCCTTCCCAAGTTGAAACAGCTAATGGCATTGTTGATCGCCGCTAGCCGGTGCATAGGGATGCCAAGAAGTTGGAGCAAGCTTTTCGTGATGATGCTTATTGACGAGCTAGGATCGATATGCATCCGATCCACCTTGATGTCGCCTATGTATTCAATGTAATACAAGGGGCGATCATGGAAGTTGGTCTTTATCAACATGTCCTGTGGAGTAAATATGATGTTGGACATTGCATTTGTGCCATCGATGCCCTGTAGATCTGCTGACAAGTCTTCCCCTGGAGGCTTGACCTGGGCTAAGTAGGCATCAGCATTTTGGAGTGCTTCTCTCAATGCGACACGAAAATCCTTGGAGAGCCTTAGGAGCTCGTATAACGACAACTTTGCCGACGTATTAGCCAATTGTGCTAATATGTCAAAGTTGTAAGGTCTCTCTAGTCCCTGAGGTGCATCGTTACGGAGTGGCCTGTCGAAGCAGGTTTCCTTTGGCTTGGACTTATCTGTCAGTGGAGGCTGAGATGGCCTTGGAACATCAGAGGGAGGCAACGTTGTCGGTTGAGGATCTTCGACTGAACTGTCCCGTGTGGGCTGGACTTGTGCTCCAGACCGGGTAACAACGGTTGCAGCTTCTTCAGCTTCGGTTGAAATTGTATGGCAGAATCTAGACTTCCTGCCCTTTTTCTTGTTGGTAGGAGATGACACCTCCTGGGTAACTTCGGGCACTAAGTCCGGATGCACCCATATGATCTCTTCTCGTGATGTGGTGAGAGGTACCAATCCAGATGTCTGGTTCCGGACGGGTCGAAGATTAGTAACCTCTATCGTTGCCTGAGGGACAGGTATTACCCCGTCTAGAGTGCTTGTTGGAGGAAAGTCGCCGAACTGAATTGACACCATGTTCGCCGCCACGGTAACCTTTTCAAAGTCTATCGACAGAGCTTTGGAGTCGATAAGACTCTGGATGTACCAATTTAATTGGAACCAGTCATGAGTGGAATGATGGACATAGCAATAAAAGTGACAATATTTTGGGTCCTCCATTTTTGCCGCTCGTGGCTCGCACCTTGGTGGAGGGAGCTCGATCCTACCCCCTTGCAAGAGCATATCGAAGAAAGGTTTGACATGACTATCTTCAAATAAGTAATTCACCTTGGGCTACTAACCTTTCGCCTGTTTTTGTTCGGGCTTCTGTGTCGCATCAGTGACCATGGCCTGTTTGCCCTTATTGTCCCGATTGGAGGTGGCACCACTGTTGTTGTTGCTGGAGGTGGAACCAGGACGTCTGCCCTTATCCTCTCCATCTGGGATGTGTAATCGCAACTGGCGAGCCTTCTTCAATTTTGCCTCCGTATTGGTAGCACTTACAATGAAGGTCGTCCAATCCCTGAATTGATCGTCGCCCATCCAGAGGCTAATTGCGGAGAGAAACTTCTTCTGTCAGATTTCAATCAAGGAGCTCTCGGGATTGCCTTGGGGCAATCTCATTGCGGTTTGGCGGAACTGCTCGATATAGTTCCTTGTTAGCTCCCTCTCTCCCTGAATGACGTCCATGAGAGATGACATCGTCACATCATGCCCCACTTCGTATAATCTTTCTAGGAACATGTGCTTGAAGCCGTCAAAAGAATGGATGCAGTTGTCGGAAAGGTTACGGTACCAGTCGAACGCGATCCCCTCCAATGCTCTGATGAATAATCGTGTGACGATGGCATCACTATGCGGCAAGTGGTCGGTTGTAACTTCAAAATAAGTCATATACCGACTAGCAGAGGTCTTCCCATCATATGAATCGATATGAAACAGCTTGTATCGTGGTAGAAAAGGCACATCTCTCCATGCAACAGGATACGGTTGCCGTATTCTGAGGTCCCGAGAGGATTCTTGGGCATTGAACATTGCTCGAAGCTCCTGGACATCCCTTCTTGCCTCCTTGGCTTCATCTGCAGCAGAAGGAACGGATGCTCCTAAGGGATCATCACCCAAACGAGGGGCGGTCGTGTTGGAGGCCGCATTGACTGCGGGTTCCAAGCTTGTTTGTCCGGGTGTCCTTGCTGGTTGAGTTGGCAAGACGGCTTTGATTTTGTCTACGGACTTGACCAAGGATAGGAGCATGGCTTCAAGTACTTCTAGATGTTGTCGGTCAATAGGCGCGTCATGATCATCGTCAGTAATAATGACTGCCCTTACGTGGGTAGAGGTGGAAGAGATCGAAGCAGAGGTGCTCTCTGTGCCGTACCCTTGTACAGAAAAATCGTCAAGAAATGTCGGAATGTCATCTTCCTTGGACTCGAAAGGGGTGCTACCCCCTGTGCTGGAAGCCGCATCGTCATGGCGAGGGTGGCAGCCCTCAGGAGAGTCCAAGTCTGTTGTACAGTTCTGGGGGCTCTCTATACCATGTGTGCGCTCTCGGTACACCGAATTGTCGTATATATTGTGGGGACTGCTACCTCCATTTTCATCTACTCTCAAGGAGGATGAAGGTGCACCCTTGGAATAGAAGCTTTTTTTTGGATCGAGTGCCTAAATAGACACCCCTTATGGTTGTCGGCGGAAACCCTCCAGATGAGAGTTTCGTTACAATACTGGCCGAGATTGCCGGGCTGGAAGAGCCTGTCTTCTTTCTTCTCTTGCCAGGAGGAAGCTTCTGAGTTGAATTATAGGAGGCAAAAAGAAACCCCTCATCTTCCGGAATTTTTACCTATTTTTTGAGTTGTTGTCCGACAGGTGCTGACTGTTGCAGTCGTTGGATAACTGACTGCCGACCTTCAGGTGCTGTCGATTTGTCGCAGCAGCAGTAGATGATGACTTGGGTGCAATGACATCCCGAGAGGGACTCATCGCTTGCCAATGTTGCCACCTTGCATTCGTGAGTAATCACCTCACGCAAGTCGGTAGCAAGCTGATCTACCTTTGTACCAAACTTGTGGACTCGGGTATCCCGAGCGCACAGGTGCTGAGGTATTATATTTGCCCCCTGATCTGAGGCTACTAAAAAGCACTCGCTCTCGATCGTTGGAGGAAGACTTTAAAGACCCACACTGTCCGTTAGCCCTGGGGGACTGGACACGGGTGGTTCTGTAAAACTTTCCATCAGGTGCCCGTATAACAGTTAACGGGGCCCACTGACAGTCAGGAACTTGGACAGTTGACTGGACTTGTTGGGCCCGTACTGCCCTAGACTTCTTTGACTTAGCACCCGAAGGCGCATAGTAAAAAGAGTCCAGATTGATACATCCCACATTCTCAATGGGCCGCATGGAGTCGGGCCCGCATGAGAGACGGTTGAACACAAAGCTTCTTACAGGGCCGTATGAGACATCTTGTATGAGGCCAGGATTGGATGTCGCATGTGCTATCTTCCTGCAGCCAGAGCTGGCTGCCGCATAGGCCATCTTCTTGCGACCAGAGTTGGCTGTCACATAGTCCATCTTACTGCGGCCGGAGTTGGCTGCAGCGTGGGCCATCTTCCTGCGACCAGAGTTGGTTGTCGTATGAATTGTCTGCATGTGGCCAGAGTTGGCTGCCGCATGGATAGACTGCCCATCTCTCTTATGCGGCTTCTTCTTTGTCCGCATAGATTTCCCTTGTGCCCCCAAAAACTTAGCATCGTAGTGTTTTTCTCTCCTGGATTTGGGGACAGTGGCGTCCTCTGCGGTCTCAGGCAAAGCCGCAGGAGAGCTTTATTTACCATCTTGGGCTGTAGAAGGAGCTTCATCGAGAACTTGGTCGGGGGTGACAGTTTCGTGCGCCGACATCCTACGAGTTCTTTTTCGGTTGGCTCGCTTCTATGAAGGGCTGGTGCTCCCGTCAGAGAGCATTTCTTCGAAGGCTTGTTGGTCAAAACGAACCACAAGCATTTGCTGCGTAGAGCCGAGCTTGGACGCGTCAGAATGTATCACCAGCTTCTCATCAGAGGAGAAGGACATCCCTAACAGAGTTGCCATCGTGTTTGCCATTAAAAATCAAAGACAGGTATTACAGAAATACTGAAATTGATTACAAACTCGCTTGTACAAATAAAAGCCTAGAAAGAAATCCTAGAAAATAATCTAAGTACAATTGTTTAGTTTTTGATTCTGGGGGGTGAATATGGAGGCTCAGAAAAGTATATCAACTTTGCCGTACTCCTTGGACTATCTGACGCAGTCTTCAGATCTTGAAGAAATTGCCTTTTTGAAGGTTGCCAGCCTTTTACAGGGGTGTGGCACCCAGCAATTTATAGTGGCATATATTCTGAGCCGCATAGATGGCCTGTGGTCATATGGAAAATCAGCATGTGAAGACCCGCTCTTTGGCTGCCAGATATCGATTTGTTGGGATTTTGTTGCAGCAAATCTGGGTGGTTGAGACTTGGTTAGCCTGCCACGTGTCCTATCACAGGATAGGAATCATTTTGAGTCGTATGAGTCTTTCAGTTTTTGACCATGTGGGGTCGCATGAGACTCATGCGACTTAAGTCGCAATCTTCCTTAGCCCGCATATAGCTTAAGGACTTTTACGCCGCATAAATTCTGTATCTTGGGCCGCATAAAGCTCATGCGACTTGGGTTACAGTAACCCTTAGCCACATGAAGTTCGAAGACTTTGGGGTCGCATATGTTTGAGCTGTATAAGGTTCATGCAGCTTGGGTAACACTCCTTCTGGCCACATGGAAGCGTATGAACCCTGCTTTTGGTGACGTCTCACGTCTTATCTTTTTGTCGCAGTGTCAGAGCTATCATTTTTGCCAGTTTTGACAGAACTTGTCAGCTTTATCAGACGAACTGATCCACTTGATCTACTTGGTCACATGTCTTTCTTCTATGGCTCGAATCAGTCTAGTTGTCGACCGACCGCATAAGGTGTTGAATCTGTCATACGGCTCTCCTTTGTGCGGACCTGTTTGGCCCAAAGTACATATGCGACAAATTATGATCCGCATGAACCCCATATTTTCTATGCTTCTACACACAATGCGACATTTGTGGTCATATTCACCCTGCTAGTGGTTCTTTTTAAGATATTTTATGGTACTCATTCATGCATCTATTAAGTGGTCATATGTTTGTCTATTGTCTACTAGAAATCTTGTATTTTCTCGTCTTTTAGCCCAAATTATTAACCTTAGATCTCAATTTCATAATCACACAATTATATTAATTAGTCTTGATAATGTCGCATAATTCATCTCACAAGCTTTTGATAATTATTGTACATCATTAGTGACTGAGATAGAGCATCGTGTTCCCCAGTACAAACACAAAATGGGTTAGCTGAGTCATTTATTAAACGTCTTCAACTTATAGCTAGACCTCTACTAGTGCAATCTAGTTTGAAAATTGTAGCTTGAGACATGATATTTTACATGTTGCATCTTTAGTTAAATTTAGACCCATTGCCTACCATATTATTTTATATATACAACTTGTTAGTGGTAAACAACCAAACATTTCATATTTGAGAAAGTTTGGATATATAGTGTATGTCCTACTTCCATCTCCCAAAAGAACTACGATGGGTCCCCAATGATGTTTGAAAAATATACATTAGTTTGAGTTTTCTTCCATAATAAGATATTTACAATGACTGGTGATGTATTTACTGCAAGATTTGATGATTGCCAATTTGATAATAGAGTCTTTCCGCCATTAGGGGGGAGGTATAAATAATAAATTGTTCGTATAGAACAAACTATTGGTAATTAATGGCGTGAATTGACATGGTATACGCCTACTCTCTCATTCTCATTAAGTTCTAAGAACTCCACAATATGATTATGAGATAAGAAGAATGATACATTTGAAAGAAATTCCAAATCAATTACCTGATGCATTTAATGATGCCGTAGAGGTTACTATATCATATGTGCCAGCCATAATCATTATTCCAATTGAATAAAATTCAAACAAGGCAGCAAATGAATCCACTACTATACTCAAAAGCGTGGTAGGCATATAGGTTCCAAGTATAGTGCTCCTAGAAAGAGGAGAGCTAATGAAACATCTTGTCCTGATAAAAGCCCAATAGTGGCTGGAGCTCCGAAAATAAATAATGCATATGTACATGTTTTCAAATTCACTGAAATGCCTCTGGATGCCTAAAAGGCACATTTACCTGAAAATGAAGAGATGTCGATATTTCATACATGTTCAAGTGAATTATGGAATAGAAATGCACTTGTCATCGATGAAATTTTTAGCTATGCAGTAGCTATTGAAATATCAAAGGACAATAATGATTGTGAAAATGAACCACATAGTATAAATGATTGTCGACAAATAAAAGATTGGCCAATCTAGAAAGATGCTATTCAAGCAGAATTAAATCTTTAGAAAAACGTAGTGTGTTTGGACCTATAGTGGAAACACCAATGGACATAAATAATGTTGTTTTTATATCGGTGTTTCGTTAGAAGCCGAAGTGAGAGGAACAAGGTTGAAAGATATAAATCCCGACTTGTAGCACAAGGTTTCTCTCAAAGACCTGGAATTGACTATGTTGAGACATACTCTCCAGTTATGGATGTCATTACCTTTAGATATCTAATTAGTCTCACAGTTTCTAAAAATCTTGATATCCAATTTATGGATATTGTAACTGCATATTTGTATGGAGACTTAGATATTGACATCTATATAAAATGTCAGAAGGATTTACAATGCCAGAGACTAAGTCAAAAGGAATGTGTTTAATTAATCTTAGACGAGCATTATATGGGTTGAAATAATCCACAAGAATGTGGTATAATCGTCTTATCATATATTTGACTAAAGAATGATACAAAATAGTCAAATTTACCAATGTGTCTTCATTAAGAAATTCAAAAATAAATTCTCAATAGTAGCAGTATATATGGATGATATAAAACATGATCAGGTCTCCTACATAATTGGAGAAAACTGTAAATTATTTAAAGAATGAGTTTGAAATAAAGACTTGAAAAAAGATAGCTTGGTCTCGGTTTGCAAATAGAAGGAAGTTCCAGTGGGATATTAGTGCATCATTTCTGATATATTGAAAGAATTTTGAACTGATTCATAATGGATAAAGTACATCCACTAAGTAGACCGATAGTTGTACGCAGGTTAGATTTGGATAAATGTCCATTATGACAAAAGAAAGAAGATGAAAAAGTTCTTGGTCCAGAAATGTCATATTTAAGTGTTATTGGAGCATTACTATATCTAGTTAATGCACAAGCCCAGATATTATATTTTTTGTTAATTTATTATCTAGATATAGTTCTGCACCTCCACTTATATATTGAATATAGTTAAACACATATTGAGATATTTTTGTGGAACAACTGGCATAAGATTATTTTATTTATATGACTCCACTAACAATTCTTGTCTAGTTGGTTGGGCAGACTCAAACATATTTCTGACATTCATAAGGTTGCTCCAAACGGGTTTGTGTTTATTAATAACTATACAGCTATATCTTTACGATCAACAAAGCAAGGTTCAATAGCAAAACTTTCTTTAACCAAGCATAATTAATTATATTACAAGAAGCAACAAGAGAAAGTATGTGATTGTGATCAATCATTCATCATGTAAGAGTAAATTGTCAACTACTCACAGTTACAGATGAGTCTACAATAATATTCAAAGATAATACAACTTGCATTACATAATTTCGAGAGGAATTCATCAAAGAAGATCAAATAAGCAACTTCCACCAAAATTATTTTATGCACATGAGCTCCAAAGGATGAAAGTGGCCAAACAAAGTCAAGCAAATCCATTATATCGAAGGAGAGTATGACTCATGAAGAATATTTTTGAGTTTTACGCGTTGTACTCTTTTTCCTTGACTAAGATTTTTTTTACTGGATTTTTCTTAGTAAGGTCTTAACGAGGCAACAAATGCGCATTCACCACCAACTAATTAATGGTGAATATCCAAGGGGGAGTGTTGTAAATATGGATAATTTACATTATCATTTGGTGTACATAACCTATGTCTTTTGGTTATCCATAACCTATGACATTGGGTTATCCATAACTTATGTCTTTTATCATTTCTCTTTTAATTATCATGATGATGTTAAACCTCCATTGTAAGCCTATATAAAGGGCTCTTCTCAAGATGATTGTGACAAGTGAATGAAGAAATAATTTCTTCTATTTTTCTATCTCCATTTCTATGCTTTACAATAGATTGTTTGATTTTAAGGAAATTTTAGCATTTATTGATGATTTTATTTGAGAATATGATTTATACTTTTTATTCTAGAATGGACTTAGTTTATGATATAAACACCCCATTTTTTTCTCATTAAAAATATTAATTTTTAATTTGAACTTATATAAATATATGTATATATTCAAGTGTGTTAATAATAGATTGTTACATTTAGTTAAGCCATAATTATTTTTACCTCAAATAAAAATCCTTTTTTATATTTTATTTTACTTTATTCTTCTTCCTTTCTTCCTTTTCTTACTTTCTTACTTTTCTTCTTAAAAATCAACCCAGCCCTTGGGTTGGCACCATAAGGAGAAACAACAATACAAGCAACTTCATTCATTCATTTCCTTGCTAACTTGAGCCATAGGGTGTGTGCTTTTCTAGCGTGAGATAAATTTTTTGTGGAACATAACTTTGTACCAAGTTCTCATTTGTGCATGCTCCTGTACAGTGCTTCTTTGTATATAATTTTTTTTATTAATAGTGAAACACATCCAAATACAAACAAAAATTTTCACTCAAAGCATTAAATTTTTATAAAATTGTATGTAGAGCACAAAGTTTCCATTTTTTTATATCTTGAGCATAAGAACGCCCTTCCCAAGGGCGTTCTTCCTTTAAATTCAATTTTTTAAATACCTCCGTTAACCTCCGTTAACATCTGCCAAGGAAAAAATATATATAAAAAGGAGAACGCCCATAGAAAGGGCATTTTTTCAGTCGAAAACGCCCTTAGCAAAGGCGTTTTCGCTGACATGGAATGCCTCCTTTTTTGCCACGTAGCCATTTTGCCGACTGTAGTGTACTTCGCACGTGGCTTTGGGGGTTCGAGAGTTGTGCCAGCAGCGCTTTGGGGAGTTCGGGAGTTGTGTCGGCAGCCTTTGACTATTTTGTAAAATGTGCCAGTAGCTTTTTCATGTGACAGCAGCCTTTGACTGCTTGATGGTGGGGGTAGGAGCAGCATGAGCGGGAAACAATATAAGAGAAGGAAGAGGGAAAGATTTATCAGAAGAGAAGCTGAAGAAGAAGAAAAAGAAGAAGAAGAAGAAGAAGAAACGAGTAGTAGCAGAAGAAACTCTTCATTATTAACATGTACAAATTTTTTTAAAATAAATTATTGATCATGTTAATGTGATTCTTTTATAGTAATATTGATATGTTATAGTTAAATTTTTTACTATATTTCTTTTGAGGAAAAATTTCCTTAAAAGCATGGTATAACTACCTAACTTAGTCATTATAGAAGTAGAAGCTAGATTATTCTTGGAGCATGTAATTATCGAAGAAAGTTAAAAAAATTAGAAAAAACTTCAATGTGAATATCTACATAATAATAATTATTACAAATTTTTTATTACAGATGACTAGTCAAAATGATGGAAGAATACCCGATGGTCCGACAACTCCAGCCATTTTACATGAACAAAAATCTCATGTTTCTAAACTTGTATTTACGAGAGAGGTAAACTAAATTTTTGGTAATTAATTTTGTTGTTGTTATTTTTATTAAATTGTACTAATGATGTATATATATATATATATATATATATATATATATATATATATATATATATATATATATATATATTATAGCGCTATGATTATCCTGAAGTAAAATTATGTGAGCATGGTAAGTGGCGATCATCATGGGAGTTGACGGCACCCCAAAAGGCCTTGGTAGCGACTTTTGGTTTTGACCATATTGACGTTATATGTCTTAAGCGCCATGACAGGACCTGATATTGAGCCTCATTGAGCGATGTTGGCCAACACGCAACACATTTCAGTTACCTTTTGGCGAAATGACCATCACTTTAGCTGACATCGTACAGATGTGCAACATTTATGGTCTAACTGAACCACATAGCATCTACTTGTTTCATGATCAAATATTTTAAATAATAAATTATCAAAATTCCACAATTGTAAATGGTGTGCCTCTCTCATGATGCATGCCATAGTCTTAAGCATTCTTAGACAAAAGTTTATATGCATATTTTCAGCATTTTTTTGATGCTTGTCATCAATGTTATAATTTTTGCTCTAATACCATCAAGCAAAGTTGTTATCGGTTTGTCACGCAAACTTTTGATCCAACTATTAAGACATTCAGCAATATTAGATGTGTTGATATCTAATCGTGGACACGGTGTATATGTAGTGATCCAGTACGAAAATACGATTTTATCGTTTGAACCTACAATCCCATTGAAAACATTTACATCTGCATATTTTATTCTTTCAAACCAATCATTCGCATCAACCTTGTTATAAGATTGGGCAAGTTTATCTAACCATTCAAGATATTTTCGTGAACCCGAACCCGAAAATGACCTTTCATATTTTGTTTGAAATGTTGAATGCAAAAAAATGGAGAGAGTTTGGAAAAATTTCTCGCATTCCACGAATTAATCCTTTCTGCTTATCTGATATAAATGAAATACTATCCCATCGTTCAAAAAAACTTTCAAAAGACATTTTTAAATAGTTTAAAAACCATGTCCATGAATCATTATTTTTTTCAGCAACATAATAAGCAATGAGATATAACTGGTAGTTTGGATCGTGAGCACAAGCAACAAATAAATTACCTTAATATCTAGATGTAAGAAAAGTAGTATCAAAACTAATAATAGGTAAACAACCACTTAAAAAACCATCCATACAAACTTTGAAACAAATAAAAATCCTTTAAAATATATTATTTTCTATCGTTTTTAGAAAATATTTGCTTCTGGGATTGATTTCCATAATTGTAAATCCATATTTCTCAAGATTACCATATGGATCAACGTAACTATCGTTAATTTCGGATAATGCAAGTTCCTTAGCTCTCCAAGCTTTAGAATATATAATATGCAAACGATGATCTCTAAGTATATTACGTACAATGTGTGCTAGACTATAGGAGTTGTCATCTCTGATTTTAGCAATTATTTTATTTCTTACCCATATGATAGTAGCTAGTGGATGATGTCCTCCTATAAATCCACCAGAACATTAATGCCTGGCTTCAAATGTACAAATTTCAAAAGTATTGTCGTCGCCAATGACTCTATCATATACTCTCTAACAACAATTTGGAGAATCATAAGTATCTACAATTCTATGGGGATTATTATGTTTAGATGAACAACTAAAATTGTATCTAATTGCTAGGTCACTAATTTTTTTTCTAAATTCATAAGGAGAATTAAATGATTTACCAACAAATAATTCAGAAGTGAAAGTATCTAAATTATCATCATTTGACAAATAATAATCTAAATCTTCAACTAATTCATCACTATTTTCATCGTCAACATCCCTATTTTCAGTGTCAACGTTCAATTTCGTTTATAGCGCTAGGACCGACACCAAATTGATTTTGGTTATTACAGAAATGTTGACTACTGGAAATGATATTTGTGCTAGTATTTGATACTGAGGGATTAATGTAAATTTTAATACAAGATGAACCTAAACTATTTTGAACAACAAAATTCCATGCTTCTTCACTATCTACTACTAAAAACGTATCTGTAAAAAACCACCTTATTATAAATTCATAACTAATGAAAAAATGATCACTAATAATATTACGTAAACTAGCTAATGTGATATTATAATAAGTAGAAATAAGATGAGTACTACCTCCTTGATAAGATAATCCATCTAGTATACCTCTATAGTAGCAAATTTTTGTTAAATTTTGATTCGTTATCAGAAACTTGTAGCTTACAAATGGATGTTGAAAATAAAGGTTGGAAGCAGCTTCTGAAGAAATAGCGTAGGAAAATATGTTTGAAAAAGAGCTTCTGCCTATGATGTCTACAATAGAAAGAGAAGAAATAGAAGAAAAAGAAGAAGTGAATGAGAGAGTGAATGAGAGTTTCTTCTACCGGAGATTACAAAATATATAAGTTGAATTATTTAACGTTAGCAAGTGAATGTTAGCTGTCCTATATCATAGGAAGTTACCGTTAGCTACTATATTTAACCCTCCCACCACCAGCCTACACTGACCTATCCCATCTACACTTACCTATCCATACACCTATCCTATTCCCAGCCACCTATCCCATCCATTGCAACAAGCGGGGGAAAAATATAAGTAAGAGGAAAACTCCCTTAGGTTAGGAAACGCCCTTCCTAAGGGCGTTTTCATCTTATTTATATTTTTCCCCCTTTATTAATTGCTAAAGCTGTCAATTAATGGGGTTAAAAAATATTCCAAACATATAGAAAACGCCTATCAGAAGGGCGTTATAGAGCTAAACGCCTATCCTAAAGGCGTTCTGATGCTTTCACTAAAATTTTAGTAAAAATCATGCTTTAGTTGTAATTTGTAATAATATTAATGCTTTGTATGAAAATTTCTGAAATATAAACCCAATTCAAATTCTTTTTCTCCCTCATTCATTAAAACGCGGTCTTGGCCAATATCAGCAAACCTAACCTAATACCTGAAACGAGGGAAATTTTTTTTGTTCCTTCCATTAAGGAAGCTACAGTGCTCCCTCCTCCCACTACTCTTTTTGTAGACTCTATCTGACTCTATTGACAGCCCATGCCATGTACGTTCTGAACATCCAATCCTCTCGTTCCCTTTATATAGCTATCCCTTCTTGAATAAAATTGTCCAAAAATAGGCCCATGACCTTTTTTGATCATATATATGGTAGTCCTATACAAGATTGGATTTGACCATATATGTGGTAATCCTACATCGGATTAGGATGATATTTTTTAGCCTACATAGGATTGAATTTCTATGCTATATAAAGGGGTCTATAGATGCTCCTTGAGATATCTCATTGTGCTCAAGTTGTTGAATAAGTTTAACACAAGAGAGCTAAAGTTGTTGAATAAGTTTAACACACACAAAAAATTTGAGAGATTTTTTTTATCTTTGTGATAGAGAGTTCTTGAGTGCAAGGAGAGAAGTGTTGAGAGCTATTGTAATTCCTTTTCTTCTTCATAGTTGTAACACCCAATTTTCTAAAATTGGGGTATTTTTGAAAATTTATTATTTTTATTATTTATTAATGGTATTTTAGTAATGATATGATTTTTGGTGATTTTAGTTAATTTAAAACTATTTTCTAAGTCATGGCTTGTGATTTGGTTAACTACTAATATAACCCTAGTGTAAACCCTAGAGATTTTATAACCTAGAGACTACCATGACCATGTAATCCTAACCAAGTGATTAGGATACCATTTTAGCACTTTTTAGTCAAAAGGGTATTTTGGTAATTTATTAGAATTTATTTGGAATTAATTGGATTTATGTGTTTTATTATTATTTAATTAGTTGATTAGTGTCATGTTAGCTCCTAACCTAGTTTAGCCTAATCTGGAGGTTAGCCACTAACCTAGGAGACTAAGTAGAGGATGTTAGCTTTATGTGTAAATATCTTAGGTTGGAAATATCTAAGAAATTACTTCTTAGATATTTTAGAAACCTAGAAATATCTATTCCCTTAGTCAAAGACTTAGGGGCTAAGTTTGCAAGGTGGTAGGAGCCCTAAATATCTATTCTACCCCCTCTCCATGGCAGCCAACTCTACCCCCCTCTTTATAATCACACCCCCTCATCAAAAGCCTCCTTTCCTTTATACCTAAAATCAAGTTTTCCCTACAACTTCACACCCTCACCATTCAATCAATTTAGCTCCAAATTGAGCCAAATTTCTTGCATTGGAACCCCCTACTATTGAGGATACTAAGGGAGGCTAGCTAGCAAGGTTGATCATCATATTGGCATCACCAAGTGAAGAGGACACCCCCCAAACCTTGTTTTCATTGAGTTTTCACTCAATAGGTAAACACTCACAAAACCTATTAAGATTGTGTTTTCTCTCCATGGTTGCATGCATATAGGTATACCCTAGCTGTGGGTCAAGTTTGGTAGGATATGGATTAGGTTTGGTGTCCGTATCGGACACGTATCTGTGTGTTTAATTAAGTGTTTGGTGAAATGTCACTATGGTTTGAAAGTTGTTATTTTCCAAAACAAATTACATATTTGGGTAGCCCTTAGCATGCTGATCACGAAACACTAGGACTGAGCATGAATCTGAGTCGTGTTCGTGTCCAAAATGGACACGAATACTCTGTACACACACATGCACTGTGTCCTGTTGCTCGAGCCCCATTTCTCACTGCATACGACACTTCAACACACCAATTTTGGTGGACACGAAGGGGCCATGACTGACATGTCAGCCCCCAAGTGCCATGTCATCTTGTGTCGTATCGGACACGTAATCACACGCACACTGGTTTAGTTTACACTGCACACAGTGTTAAAACACGCACTGACACGGCCTTCGTGTCGAGTCTAGACACGACGTGGACACAAAGTGTCAGGACTAAACCCTAGCCCTAGACCTAGGCTACACCCTGACACGAGCATGACACGTATTGATGCGTGTGTCGTGTCCACGAGGCACTGTCCTCGCTGCACGAGACCGCGCCACGCGCGCGTTCAGCCCCCTGTTGTTCGGGGCTCATGTAGGACACGACATGACACGTGGAGGGGTAACACTTGATGGACACGAGGGGGCAATGTCTGCGAACATGCCCCCCAAGTTTCGTGTCTTCTAGTGTAGTATAGGATACGAATTCGTGTGTGCATCGAATTTACACTGACAGCGCACACAAGATATTTGGGCTCTGATACGGGCTTGGACACGACACTGTACGACACTTGGACACGTATCAGGCTGTAGGACACGTAGCCCTATTCTAGGCGAACCTAGGGACACGACCACGAGACACGGGGACACGTGTACCGTATCCTAGACCTAAGTGAACCTATGCACGATGCTGTGTCACTACACAGTGTTTGAATTTACCCGATTTGGGTTTTTGACCACTGGACACGCCGTGTCGTATCGTGGTGGACTACCATGGACACACACGACACGTACACGTGTGGGGACACGATTACCAACCACTGTATTCGTGCATTAGCTAGGTTTTTGGCTTGATTTGGGTTTACCTAATGTTCAGTAATAAACAGTGTATTCCTGGTATTTTTCCAGTATTTAAAATGAAATTCAAAATGATTTTTATGTATATATATATGTATATTTGTGTGTATATATACTGTATATATAAGTATATATGTATATGAGTGTGTGGGTATATGTGTATGTGTATGTGAGTGTATATATATATGTATATATGTAGGTATATAGATATGTGTGTGTATATATGTAATGTGTGTGTGTTGTGTGCCCCTTTCTCAGAAATCTGAGAACACACCCCCCCTCTCACTGTTACACACACACACCCCACTACCCTCACAGCCCTCTAACCCACACACACCCCACACACACACTCTCACCCTCTCTCTCTCTCTATTGTTCTCTCTCTCTATATATATATAATGTTATATGTATATATATGGTATATATATATATATATATATATATATATATATATATATAAATATATAAATATATAAATATATAAATATATAAATATATATATATATATATATATATATATATATATATATATATATATATATATATAAAATATATATATATATAAATATGTGATATGGCCTTGGTATTATATATATGTATTATATAATGGGTTATATAGTTGGGCATATATAAATTAGACATATTATATTAGATATGAATATATATATATATATATATGATATAGACTTGATGTCTTAGCCTATGGCCTATGTATATATATATATATATATATATATATATATATATATATATATATATATATATGGAATATATATCTTAGTGCCCTAGGATTACTAGCCTATGGTTAGTAGCAAGATAGAAATTGACCATTAGGTCTAGTAGACCTAGTTTGACTAGATAGTTGACCATTGTTGACCAAAGTCAACTATAGGTCAACCATGACCTAATTGACCTAGAAAATGGCTTGGATGGACTTTAAAGGACTAGTTGACTAAAATTTGACTAAACCCTAACTAGTTGATTAGGTTTGACCATATGGGTTATATAGATAGCCCTATGTAAATTAAGATATGTATGGGGTTAAGTGAGATACTTAGAGTTGAGTCATGACTTGAGTTGGAGTATGGGATTAGCTTGATTTCAGGATTAAGGTTGGTATTGTACTATATATATTTTGTGTGATATACTTGTATAGGTATTGGTTATACCTTAACCTTGTGGTGTAATATCTTAGATAGTCTAGATTGACCTAGAATTGACCTAGCTTGACCATATTGACTAGTATTTGACTAGTCTGATCATTGATTGACTAAACCCTAGATAACTTGACTAGTTTGATTAGAATGTTGACCAAGAGTTGACCTTAACCTAGATTAGACTAGTTTGACATTGTTTGACCTTGTTTGACTTTATTTAACTTAGTTTGATTTCCTGTGACCTAGTTTGACCATTAGAGTTGACCAAGAGTTGACTTTTGACCAGATTGACGTAGAATCATGTAGTATGCATTGTATACTCTATTTTTACCATTGTAGATACATTGTGACTTGTATTGCTCTGATTAGGAGCCATACGCCTCTCCTCAGGCAGTATATTCCTCCTCAGACATTCAGTTATCAGGCGAGTACATTTTCTGACCGTTTCATACTTGCCAGGATTTATATTCTTGCTCTAGATTACTTTACTTGATACTGACACGATTGTTATCACGGATTGGTACTATATGGATCTTTTTATGAGATGTTATCCCCCTCGGGAGCATCAGATACTTTTGTCACGTGTTTTTCACTTACATCATGTATCTCATGCTTCTATTATCATGTATCTTTATGTATCAGCTAGTGACTCATGTACTCTCATGATCATCGAGCCTTCATGAATCTTCATGAATCACTCATGTATCACCCATTTATGGGCTTATCACGAATCTTAACATAACCTAAATGGATCCTTGTGTATTGATTGGGGAAACGGGAGAGTAGAAGTAGACATGTGAATAATTCCAAAGTAGTGTAATCATGTGCAAACTCAGTAGTGTAATCATGTATAAATTCTAGCCATTCACATGCCTATCTTGTACTCTACATCACTAGCCACTTACAGTTCTCTATATACAGTAGATATTTCCTTTACAGCTATCTCTTTTACTACATGTATCTTCCTTCAGCAGTTCCTGTATTTTACTCTATTGCATGCTTTATATTTCCTATCATACTATGCACTGCGTGAGATGTATTGTGCTCGTTCCTGTCCTGACTGGACCTGTTGAAAATATTACAGAGGATGAGGATGAGGCCCTGGTGTTTACCTATTAAGGAGCAGGACTAGATGACACTTATCTTGTGGACCCTCAGCAGGATCCACCTGCAGCTGAGGATGTGGCCCCAGTAGTCTAGGCTAGTTTAGCTAGACAGTCTTTTCTATATTATCATTTTGTCTCACGTTCTGAGTTGTATTTTGAGATGTTGAGATGTACAGACTCTTAGACTTATTTTGTATATTGGGTTGACATTCTGGATGTCATGTTATCCTAGACACTTAGACTTATTTCATCTATTGTACTTTTCTCTTGAGTTACTGTCTATCTATCTTTCATTCTGCTTCCCTAGATGTGATTGAGATTGTATACTGTTATGTCACCTCCATTCGGAGAGTATATACTGTACAGGTACCTTTATATTGTTAGATGATTGACCTAAGACAGCGTTCTACTGCCGACACTGCGGCGTAGGCTGGACGTACCCACTTCTCGTGCCCTTACTCTAGGGTGCGGGCCGTGACACGTTTTTAGTGGTGGCCCATGCAGGTCGAGTTTATGTAGTGGTATTCGAACTAGAGTATCACTACAGCCTGTGATAGGATTTGAGGAATAGGCTTAGTGAGAGAGGATACTCAATCACTGTTAGGATACCTTGAGAGATTTCTGGGATAACCCTTGAGAATCTCATTCTGAATTACGATTTAAACTCATTTTTCCTTGATTGAATTTGATTTTGGAGGATTCACTGTAGAACTTTGAATCCTGGTATTAGTTGATGATTTTGAAATTTTTGTAGTTGTTGATTTTAATTTCTTTGTGTTAGATTAATATCTTTTATTTTAAGGTACTCAATCACATTTATGAGAAAATTCTCATCTTTTTCTTGCCATCTAATTCTCTTGCTAATTGCTTTCCCTTGAAATGAACTGTCCCCTCTATTTTTGCATCTTGCTCAACCCTTTCTACCAAACTATGTGACTGTATCCCAAACCTTACTTACTCGATATTTCCTCAAATAAAGACTTTATTGAGACCTTCTAATCTTGACCTTTGATTTGATCGAACCCTAACTATATTCATCTAGTAGCCTATCTATCCCTAGGGCTGTGTTCCTAAATTATTTACTGGATTCCTAATTAATTTTATTCTATGCGTTAACTTGATCTTCTTTATTTTTGCATCAATTGCCACGTCTTGAACTCCCACTTTCTATTCTAGATCATTGGACGTACATTACCGTGACTTGGATATTCGGAGTATAATACTAGCTGTTACCTCCCAACAAACTTCACATGTAAGACCTAGACTAGCCTACCTTCATATAGGTATTCCATGTCCTACTAAAACCCGTTTCCTTGTACTCTATTTCCTTGATATGATTTTCTGGTCAAATGGCTAAACTATAACCTCTACCATGATACTAAACTAATTCTTATTTCAATTAGAGATCCACCTTGGCTCAATTCTTTCGACCTGGCATGTGATGGTGTTCTGCTTGAATCCTTAAATACTTAACCTTGTACCTTATCTTGAATGCTTGAACCGATTGGTTAAGGATCTTGGACTATGTATTTTGTTTCATCATTTCTACCCTTACTTATATCTTATGCTATAAATTTATCCTTAGTTTTACAAGCTTATCCTTTTCGAGCTTGATCATGATATATTTTATTGGGTGTACACCCACTAACATATTATCTAATCAGAACCGGCGCATGATGGTCTGATCAACCTATTGCGTTTTGGTTCGCTTTTTCATATATTAATCTACGTGGATGGAGACATAGTTAAACTTGCCCTAGAATCTTATCCGCAACAGCCTTGACAATTCTCCTTGGAATTATTTTATCGCCTATGAATCTCGTATTCGTATCCAGTTGAATTAAATTTAATCATGATCTGGATCTTTATCATTGGATGTTCGTGCTCATACTTGATTTCATTGATTTTCCATCTTGCCCAAATCTCGATTTATCCTGAAATTGATCAAATTAGATCGTGTCAAGACTAAAATCTATTTGTGATTGTTTGTGCCTAAATTTTCAATTTTCTTTTACCACTTTATGGAATAGTAACTTTTAATGATTTCTCACTTACTTGTTAAATGACAAATTTTTATATAGGATGGTAGACGGTCCTATAGCCTTGATGATTGTTGTTCCCTTACCTTTCCAATTAGGACACCCTAGATTGCTTGTACGTTTTGATACCATAGGACAGTCTTGATCTAGAATGACTAGTGCACCTAGATGAGACCACAGACTGTCCCATTTAACCTATCCCCCTGGTACCACTATTGCATCATAATTTCTGGTTCAATTTAGGTAGCATAGACCTTTCCCACTCTAAATTATGATCATCGTAGGCACATTACCGTAACTTTTAAATTTGGAGCACAAGACAAGTTGTTTTCTCAAAACTAATTTCACATACATGACCTAGACATGACACTCTACACCCATGACCTTAGTATCCCAATCAGGCATACCATCGTGTGCTTCATTTTCTTAGTACGATTTTCCTGACCCGAGGCTCCATCCTGATTTACCCCATGGAGTTACTTTTAATTTCGATTTAAATTAAGGACACCTTATCACCTAAAACTGCCAGCCAATTTTTGGACATGACCCAGTATAGGTCTACTACCCATATTTTACTTGTTGACCTTGTATATTGCTAGGTAGTAGCTTCGTCCCTGATTGTTGGAGGTTTGACCTAGGAGGAGTACGACCATCTAAATTTCGAGGACGAAATTATTTTAAGGTGGGTAGACTTGTAACTCCCAGTTTTTTGAAATTAGGGTATTTTTGAAAATTTATTATTTTTATTATTTATTAATGGTATTTTAGTAATGATATGATTTTTGGTGATTTTAGTTAATTTAAAACTATTTTCTAAGTCATGGCTTGTGATTTGGTTAACTACTAATATAACCCTAGTGTAAACCGTAGAGATTTCATAACCTAGAGACTACCATGACCATGTAATCCTAACCAAGTGATTAGGATACCATTTTAGCACTTTTTAGTCAAAAGGGTATTTTGGTAATTTATTAGAATTTATTTGGAATGAATTGGATTTATGTGTTTTATTATTATTTAATTAGTTGATTAGTGTCATATTAGCTCCTAACCTAGTTTAGCCTAATCTGGAGGTTAGCCACTAACCTAGGAGACTAAGTAGAGGATGTTAGCTTTATGTGTAAATATCTTAGGTTGGAAATATCTAAGATATTACTTCTTAGATATTTTAGAAACCTAGAAATATCTATTCCCTTAGTCAAAGACTTAGGGGCTAAGTTTGCAAGGTGGTAGGAGCCCTAAATATCTACTCTACCCCCTCCCCAAGGCAGCCAACTCTACCCCCTCTATATAATCACACCCCCTCATCAAAAGCCTCCTTTCCTTTACACCTAAAATCAAGTTTTCCCTACAACTTCACACCCTCACCATTCAATCAATTTAGCTCCAAATTGAGCCAAATTTCTTGCATTGGAACCCTCTACTATTGAGGATACTAAGGGAGGCTAGCTAGCAAGGTTGATCATCATATTGGCATCACCAAGTGAAGAGGACACCCCCCAAAACCTTATTTTCATTGAGTTTTCACTCAATAGGTAAACACTCACAAAACCTATTAAGATTGTGTTTTCTCTCCATGGTTGCATGCATATAGGTATACCCTAGCTGTGGGTCAAGTTTGGAAGGATATGGATTGGGTTTGTTGTCCGTATCGGACACGTATCTGTGTGTTTAATTAAGTGTTTGGTGAAATGTCACTATGGTTTGAAAGTTGTTATTTTCCAAAATAAATTACACATTTGGGTAGCCCTTAGCATGCTGATCACGAAACACTAGGACTGAGCACGAATCTGAGTCGTGTCCGTGTCCAAAACGGACACGAATACTCTGTACACACACATGCACTGTGTCCTGTTGCTCGAGCCCTATTTCTCACGGCATACGACACTTCGACACACCAATTTTGGTGGACACGAAGGGGCCATGACTGACATGTCGGCCCCCAAGTACCATGTCATCTTGTGTCGTATCGGACACGTAATCACATGTGCACTGGTTTAGTTTATACTGCACACAGTGTTAAAACACGCACTGACACGGCCTTCGTGTCGTGTCTAAACACGACGTGGACACAAAGTGTCAAGACAAAACCTTAGCCCTAGACCTAGGCTACACCCTGACACGAGTACGACACGTATTGATGCGTGTGTCGTGTCCACGAGGCGCTGTCCTCGCTGCACGAGACCGCGCCACGCGCGCGTTCAGTCCCCTGCTGTTCGGGGCTTATGTAGGACACGATACGACACGTGGAGGGGTAACACTTGGTGGACACGAGGGGGCAATGTCTGCGAACATGCCCCCTAAGTTTCGTGTCTTCTAGTGTAGTGTAGGACACGAATTCGTGTGTGCATCGAATTTGTACTGACAGCGCACACGAGATATTTGGGCTCTGATACGGGCTTGGACACGACACTGTACGACACTTGGACACGTATCAGGCTGTGGGACACATAGCCCTATTCTAGGCAAACCTAGGGACACGACCACGAGACACGGGGACACGTGTACCGTGTCCTAGACCTAAGTGAACCTATGCACGATGCTGTGTCACTACACAGTGTCTGAATTTACCCGATTTGGGTTTTTGACCACTGGACACGCCGTGTCGTGTCGTGGTGGACTCCCATGGACACACACGACACGTACACGTGTGGGGACACGATTACCAACCACTGTATTCGTGCATTAGCTAGGTTTTTGGCTTGATTTGGGTTTACCTAATGTTCAGTAATGAACAGTGTATTCCTGGTATTTTTCCAGTATTTAAAATGAAATTCAAAATGATTTTTATGTATATATATATGTATTTTTGTGTGTATATATACTGTATATATAAGTATATATGTATATGAGTGTGTGGGTGTATGTGTATGTGTATGTGAGTGTATATATATGTGTATATATGTAGGTATATAGATATGTGCGTGTATATATGTAATGTGTGTGTGTTGTGTGCCCCTTTCTCAGAAATCTGAGAACACACCCCTCCTCTCACTGTTACACACACACACACACCACTACCCTCACAGCCCTCTAACCCACACACACCCCACACACACACTTTCACCCTCTCTCTCTCTATTATTCTCTCTCTATATATATATATATATATAATATTATATGTATATATATGATATATATATTAGATATGTATATATATATATATATATATATATATATGTGATATGGCCTTGGTATTATATATATGTATTATATAATGGGTTATATAGTTGGGCATATATAAATTAGATATATTATATTAGATATAATATATATATATATATATATATATATATATATATACATAGGCTAAGACATCAAGTCTAAATCATATATATATATATATATATATATATATATATATATATATATATATATATATATATATATATGATTTAGACTTGATGTCTTAGCCTATGTATATATATATATATATATATATATATATATATATATATATATATATATATATATATAAATATATATATATATATATATATATATATATATATATATATATAAATGGAATATATGTCTTAGTACCCTAGGATTACTAGCCTATGGTTAGTAGCAAGATAGAAATTGACCATTAGGTCTAGTAGACCTAGTTTGACTAGATAGTTGACCATTGTTGACCAAAGTCAACTATAGGTCAACCATGACCTAATTGACCTAGAAAATGGCTTGGATGGACTTTAAAGGACTAGTTGACTAAAGTTTGACTAAACCCTAACTAGTTGATTAGGTTTGACCATATGGGTTATATAGATAGCCGTATGTAAATTAAGATATATATGGGGTTAAGTGAGATACTTAGAGTTGAGTTATGACTTGAGTTGGAGTATAGGATTAGCATGATTTCAGGATTAAGGTTGGTATTGTACTATATATATTTTGTGTGATATACTTGTATAGGTATTGGTTATACCTTAACCTTGTGGTGTAATACCTTAGATAGTCTAGATTGACCTAGAATTGACCTAGCTTGACCATATTGACTAGTATTTGACTAGTCTGATCATTGATTGACTAAACCCTAGATAATTTGACTAGTTTGACTAGAATGTTGACCAAGAGTTGACCTTAACCTAGATTAGACTAGTTTGACCTTGTTTGACCTTGTTTGACCTTGTTTGACTTTATTTAACTTAGTTTGATTTCCTGTGACCTAGTTTGACTATTAGAGTTGACCAAGAGTTGACTTTTGACCAGATTGACCTAGAATCATGTAGTATGCATTGTATACTCTATTTTTACCATCGTGGATACATTGTGACTTGTATTGCTCTGATTAGGAGCCATACACCTCTCCTCAGGCAGTATATTCCTCCTCAGACATTCAGTTATCAGGCGAGTACATTCTCTGACCGTTTTATACTTGCCAGGATTTATATTCTTGCTCTAGATTACTTTACTTGATGCTGACATGATTGTTATCATGGATTGGTACTATATGGATCTTTTCATGAGATGTTATCCCCCTCGGGAGCATCAGATACTTTTGTCACGTGTGTTTTACTTACATCATGTATCTCATGCTTCTATTATCTTGTATCTTCATGTATCAGCTAGTGACTCATGTTCTCTCATGATCACCGAGCCTTCATGAATCTTCATAAATCACTCATGTATCATCCATTTATGGGCTTATCACGAATCTTAACATAACCTGAATGGATCCTTGTGTATTGATTGGGGAAACGGGTGAGTAGAAGTGGACATGTGAATAATTCCAAAGTAGTGTAATCATGTGCAAACTCAGTAGTGTAATCATGTATAAATTCTAGCCATTCACATGCCTATCTTGTACTCTACATCACTAGCCACTTACAGTTCTCTATATACAGTAGATATTTCCTTTACAGCTATCTCTTTTACTACATGTATCTTCCTTCAGCAGTTCCTGTATTTTACTCTATTACATACTTTATATTTCCTATCATACTATGCACTGCGTGAGATGTATTGTTCTCGTTCCTGTCCTGACTGGACCGGTTGAAAATATTACAGAGGATGAGGATGAGGCCCTGGTGTCTACCTATTAAGGAGCAGGACTAGATGACACTTATGTTGTGGACCCTCAGCAGGATCCACCTGCAGCTGAGGATGTGGCCCCAGTAGTCTAGGCTAGTTTAGCTAGACGGTCTTTTCTATATTATCATTTTGTCTCACGTTCTGAGTTGTATTTTGAGATATTGAGATGTACAGACTCTTAGACTTATTTTGTATATTGGGTTGACATTCTGGATGTCATGTTATCCTAGACACTTAGACTTATTTCATCTATTGTACTGTTCTCTTGAGTTACTGTCTATCTATCTATCTTTCATTCTTCTATCCTAGATGTGATTGAGATTGTATACTGTTTTGTCCCCTCCATTCGGAGAGTATATACTGTACAGGTACCTTTATATTGTTAGATGATTGACCTAGGACAGCGTTCTACCGCCGACACTGTGGCGTAGGCTGGACGTACCCACTTCTCGTGCCCTTACTCTAGGGTACGGGTCGTGACAATAGTGAAATTAAATCACTATCGTTTGTGGAAGTAGACATCTTGGTCGAACCACGTAAATGATTGTCTTTGTGGTTATGAATTTTCTCTGAGTTTCTTGGATTTATTTTCGTTGTGCCACAACAAATTGGTATCAGAGCTTTGGAAGTCTAGCAAAGTTTTCGACAAAGTTTTCAAAAAAGTTAAGAGGGTGGATTCTTGATATGGCTCTGTCAAGCAGGATCAGGAAGTATAAAATTGAGAAGTTCAATGGGAAGAATAATTTTGGCTTTTGGAAAAGCCAGATGAATGACGTTCTCATATCTTAAAAGCTTCACAAAGCTTTACGGAGAAAGTCTAAGAAGCCTACTGACATGACCGATGATGATTGGGATGACATGGATCTCGAAGCATGTGTCGCTATTCGCCTGTGTTTGGA
The DNA here is from genome assembly GCA_029216955.1 of Iris pallida. NCBI lineage: Eukaryota > Viridiplantae > Streptophyta > Magnoliopsida > Asparagales > Iridaceae > Iris > Iris pallida. The sequence continues at coordinate 1,134,137 of JANAVB010010198.1, read as the reverse complement.
AAGGGATGTCGTATACTCTGTGAAGGACGAAACCACCACCGCTGGGCTCTGGTTGAAGTTAGAATCACTCTACATAACGAAGACTCCCACCAACCGACTTTATATGTTAAAGTCACTCTACAGACTAGTGATGGAGGAAGGTACGTCAATTCGGGATCATATTTCAAAATTCAATCGAATAATTTTTGGCTTGAAGGATGTTCACATACATAAAGAAGATGATTGTTTTACACTAATCCTATTATTTTCTTTGTCCGATTCTTATGAGAATCTTATTCAAATGTTACTGTACGAAAAGGACTCAATTTCTGTAGAAGAAGCTACGAGTGCCTTCTTGTCTAATGAGGTACAGAGGTTGGCATCTAATGGCAGAAACGGTGGAGGCTAAGCCCAAGGTTTGACGGTAAAAGGAAGGACAAACAATAAAGCATCTTTTAGCCGAAGGTCAAGATCCAAGTCCAAAACACCTATTGAGAAGGTGAAGTGTTTCAACTATAATGAGAAAGGACATTATGCAAATAAGTGTTCTCATCCAAAAAAGAAGAACAAGAAAAAGTAGAATAAGACAGAGAGAGAAGGTGATGAAGCAAACTGTGCTTCAGAAGCTAATAGTGACAGAGTCTATTTTTTGGTGGCACATGACAACATGAGTGACCGTTGGATTCTCGATTCTGGATGCTCATACCATATGTGTCCAAAGAGGGAGTGATTTTCTTCCTACAAGGCGACAGATGGTGGTTCTGTGTTAATGGGCAACAACAATGCAATTCGAGCTGTTGGAATTGGGTCTATCAAGGTAAAAATGTATGATGGAATTGTACAAACTTTGACCGATGTCAGACATGTTCTTGACCTCAAGAGAAATCTTATTTCTCTTGGTATGCTTGACTCGAATGGTAAGAAGTTCGTCGTCGAGGGTAGAGTCTTGCAGGTCGTTCGTGGTTCTTTGGTGGTGATGAAAGGTCACCGATAGGGTAACCTTTATATCTTATTGGGAAGCACTAGGACTTTAGCAGTCAGTACATCTGATTTATCTGATAGCACACGTCTTTGGCATATGCGACTTGGGCATATGAACGAGAAAGGCCTGTCCTTACTGAGCAAGCAAGGATTACTGAAGAACTTGAAGAAGCCAATTATGGATTTCTATGAGCATTGCATTTGTGGTAAGCAGAACAGGGTGACCTTCAGTACAAGCAAGCAGAAGACAAGAGGTATTCTCGACTAAGTGCATACAGATGTGTGGGGACATAGTAGAATTTTTTCCAAGAATAGAGCAAGGTACTATGTCACTTTTATTGATGATTATACATGTTATGTTTGGCTTTATTTTATCAAAACCAAGGATGAAGTGTTCGAGAAGTTCAAGCAGTAGAAAGCGACTATGGAGAACAGAATATGCAGAAAGGTAAAGATGATGAGGTCTGATAATGGTACTGAATATACCTGTGGACCTTTCAATGATTTTTGTGCTCAAGAAGGTATCGTTCGACATTGGACTGTTAGGAACACACCGCAACAAAATGGGTTAGCAGAGAGGATGAATCGAACCTTGCTTGAGAAAGCAAGATGTATGCTCTCCAATGCCGGTTTAGGCAAGGAATGGTGGACAGATGCTATGCACATAGCATGGTAGTTGGTTAATAAATCACTAACTCCGGTTATAGATTGTAAGACTCCATATGAGATGATGACCGGAAAACCAGTAGATTACAGCACTTTGTGCATGTTTGGATGCAAAGCTTACTATCATGTCAATGAGGGTAAGTTGGACCCGAGAGCCAAGAAAGCAATATTCTTGGGATATACACAAGGAGTGAAGGGCTACCGTCTGTACTGCTTGGAGGAAAAGAAGTTCTTAATCAGCAGAGATGTCACATTCGACGAGTCATCAGTGTTGTCACATTCGACGAGTCTTCAGTGTTGGCTTCGAGCAAGAAGAGTGAGTCCGATCAGGATGGTGGTGTATCTAGCAAATCTCAAATAACTGAGATTGAGTCTTCTGAGGATGCATCAGATGAGGTGGAGGTTTCTGAAGATGTTCATCAAGCCCCACAAGAGCGACAACCAAAGGATGATCATCACCACCAGCAAGATTCCTTGGCCACCACTAGGCCAAGGAGATCAGTCAAGCCAGTACATATGTATGGATTTGAGGAACCGGTAAAGCATTATGGACAACTAAATATGGTGGCATATACACTACTAGTGGAGGATGACGAGCCTATCACATTCAGACAGGCGGTCAAAGATACTAGCAGCGAGAACTAGATGATGGCTATACAAGAAGAGATTGAGTCTCTCCACAAAAATTGTACATGGGATCTGGTTCCATTGCCCAAAGAAAAGAAGGCTATAGACTGCAAGTGGGTATATAAAAAGAAAAAAACTTCTCCAGAGTCAGGTGGCACTCAGTTCAAGACAAAATTAGTGGCAAAGGGCTTCGCATAGAAGGAGGGAGTGGACTACAATAAGATCTTTTCTCTGGTGGTCAAGCATACTTCTATTTGTGTATTATTGAGCTTGGTAGCTCATCATGATCTCGAGTTAGAGTAACTCGATGTGAATACAACATTCTTACATGGCGATCATGATAAAGAAATTTATATGCATCAATCGGAGGGCTTCAAGGTGGTTGGCAACGAAAATCATGTGTGTTTGTTAAAAAAATTATTATACGGATTGAAGCAGTCACCTCGACAATGGTACAAGCGGTTCGACACCTTCATGACACGACATAATTTTACCCAAAGTAAGTATGATTGTTGTGTTTACTTTCATAGACTTCATGGTGGAGACGAAATCTATCTATTGCTTTATGTGGATGATATGCTTACTGCCTCAAAAAGCATGGTAGAGATAGATAAATTGAAATCTCAACGTAGCTTGGAGTTTGAGATGAAAGGCTTGGTTAGAGCCAAGAAGATTTTGGGGATGGAGATCAAAAGGGAGAGGGAGAAACAAAAATTGTCTTTGTCTCAGAAGTCGTATATTGAGAAGATTATTGCTCGTTTTGGTATAGAAGATGCAAAGACTATTTCTACTCCCTTGGCTGGCCACTTTAGGCTCTCAGCCAAGTTATTTCCTACTACAGATGAGGAGAAGGAGCACAGGGCTCGAGTTCCTTATGCGAGTGCAGTTGGCAGCTTAATATATGATATGGTGTGCACTCGACCAGACATTACATAAGCCGTAAGTGTGGTTAGTCACTTTATGGCTAATCCGGGAAAGAAGCACTGAAAGGTTGGGATGTGGATGTTCAGGTACTTGAAGGGCACCACTGATGTGGGATTACACTTTGGTAGAAAATTTAGTCAAGTCAGTGGATAAGTGGATTTAGACTATGCTGGTCTGGATAGGCGTAGGTCAACTACTGGATACGTGTTTGTTTTACATGATGCACCGGTCAGTTGGAGGTCTATATTGTAGGCTACGGTTACACTATCAACTACGGAAGCAGAGTTTATGGCGGTAACAAAAGCAGTGAAAGAAGGCCTATGTATTCGTGGTTTGATTAATGTCTTTGGGGTGAAGTAGGATGTAGTTGATGTGCATTATGATAGTATGAGTGCTATCCACTTGCAAATAATCAAGTTTATCATGCAAGGACCAAGCATATTGATGTTCTCTACCTCTTCATACAGGATGTAGAAGAAGACGGGGATATTGTACTGGAAAAGGTGCATACCAAGGACAACCCCACTGATATGTTGACTAAGGTTGTTCCTGGAGCTAAGTTCCAACATTGCTTGGACTTGCTCTAAGTCCTACCCATTGCTTTAGAGCCCTTAGGGGCGGAATTGACGAGTGATTGATTTGGTGAAGCTATGCGGAAGAGAAGTGTTGGCTCAATTTTGTAGAAAAATCTTGCCGAGCTGGAGATATGAAGGAAATTGTCCAAAAATAAGTCCATAACCTTTTTTCACCATATATATGGTAATCCTATATAAGATTGGATTTGACCATATATATATGTGGTAATCCTACATAGGATTAGGATTATATTTTTTAGCCTACAAAGGATTGAATTTCTATGCTATATAAAGGGGTCTATAGGTGCTCCTTGAGATATTTTATTGTGCTCAAGTTGTTGAATAAGTTCAACACAAGAGAGCTAAAGTTGTTGAATAAGTTCAACACAAAAAAAAAATTGAGAGATTTTTTTTTGTCTTTGTGATAGATGCGTTCTTAAGTGCAAGGAGAGAAGTATTGAGAGCTATTGTAATTCCTTTTCTTCTTCATAGTGGAATTAAATCACCTTCGTTTGTTAAAGTAGGCATCTTGGCCGAACCACGTAAATCATTGTCTTTGTGGTTGTGAATTTTCTCTGAGTTTCTTGGGTTTATTTTTGTTGTGCCACAGCAATTCTCGACACCTCCCAAAAATAAAACCCTGGCCGCCTATACCTATCTTTCTCTTCCTGTCTTCATCGTTCAAGCAGATGCACCATCGAGGCTTAGTTTTTCCTTCAGCCACATGAGAAGAACAGTAGCAGATGACAGTGGATGCCTTCTCTCGATGTGCCAACTCGAACACTATCGAGTTCACTCCTCTGTATGGGTTTAGCGCATAACGACAGTCGGCTTCCCGTCACGCGATGACACAACCACCATCAATGTCAGCCTTCCTTCTCTACTGAGAGGTACTACTCTACCCTCAGGTGCATCTCCTTTCTCCAGTTCTTCTCCTAACTTGTTAGCTTGTGTAGAAGGAACTCATGTATAAATTGCTAATAGGTGTAATATAGAGCTAGTGTTTTCCTTTAGAAAATATATGAAGTAAGTTCATAGTTATTTTAAAGCTATGATATGGTTATAAATATGATCCTTAATATATGGATAGTGATTGGTTGTCTTGTGAACTCCTATAGTGGTTGATGTGTATTTTTTGGGTATGTAATCTGAGAATAGAGTTAGGTAATAATACAAATACTATGGGACTTGGACAAAATATGTGAGAAGAAATAAAGTTTATCATTGGTAGAGGAGAGAAGGAAACAAAAATGGATGTTGTGTTGTATAATAATTGTGTGCATTAACTTGGCAGAGGAGAGGTATTAGAAATGGGTTTAAATTGATATGTGTGTGATGGCATCAATCTTATGAGAAAGAGGAAGGCTAAATAGCAGTAGAACCCTTGGCGAGGAGGAAACGAAGCCCACGCGACGAGTCAGCGAGTCCAACAGTGAATCCCCGCCTGATAGGATCTTCTTTCCCTTGGTAATCACCTACCTCCTCGATTAAGTTCTTCCTTCTCTGACTTGTACGGTAAACTCTCCTATTGCATAACGTGTTGGCTTTGAGAGCTTGCATTTATCATCATCTCTTGATATATGCATATTGTTGCCTATGCTAGTGTAGTGTAACCACCACCTTTCTAGAATAGGGGTATTTTTGTCTTTTCTATCGTGCACCAAAATTTATAATTAAATTCATACTATATGTATTATTGTGACTAATTATTTATTTCATGTGTGTGTATTTATTTATTAATATTGTGTTAGCTATTGCGGTTAGTGGTTAGCCTAGTTGTCAGACTTGCATTAATGAACCGATTAGCCTAGACACTAAACTAGAGCCCAATGATTAGCATGACATGACTCATAAACCAAATTGTTAGATTAGACTCATTAGGCTCATTAGTCTTGACCAATTAATTAAATTAGAGATTAGACTATTGACAAAAATAGGTGTAAACCCTTCAATATGGTAATTAGCCTCATGACAACATTGGAGGGCACGTATGACATTCTAGATTAGCTAAACCTAGACCTATATGACAGCCATGTAAGGAGAGAGAGAGAGAGATAGAAAGCCTCCACCCTTCATTCATTCCATACTCTCATTTTTCTCATTTTGAGTTCTCATCGAAGTAGAGCCATTCCTCCACTATTTTCCCTCAAATCTCACCCATTCTCTCACCTATTCCTCTCATTCTCTATATTAGAAGGAGCTTGAAGACTAGGAGCAAGGAGTGGAGCTTGAAGGAGGTGTCCACTCTTGAGGGTTGTGTCCGCTTGTGTCCACTAGTGCCATTTCATTGAGAATCCATCTTTCAATAGGTAAAATCTGAATTTAATCCTTCTAATTGATTCTAATTAGGGTTATTTGTCATTTAGGAACCACCCATGTATTATGGATACCCATGGGGAGAAGCTTGGGCTTCATTGGCCCATTTGGAGACTTTTACAATGAGTTATTTGTACCATTCTTGGAAAAAACTGAGAATAGTATATCAAGTGTTTGTCATTATATTTAATGGACCAAATTAGGTTTATTAGAGTATTGTGAGGCTAGCTACATGTCCACAATTGGATACGGTAGAACACGGGGTCAATTAAGGGGTTTTTGGGCCTCTTACACTTGTTGTGACATGCTCTACTTCACATGGCACTGGAAACTAGCCTAGTGGCTCACTAATTAGGTGTGTCTACCTTCTTTAGGCTTGTCTATAAAATTTGGTAGGATTCAGACAAGGTTTGATAGCGTATCTTAGGCATATCGTAAACTAGTGCACCAAGTGTTCGACACGTGTTCCCAAAGAAAATTTTGTGTCCTATTCGAGTTGAGATTCGGGGTATGTGTCCTAAATAGGATACTTGGTGTGGGGTCATGATATATCATGATACGTACGGTTAGTTTTGGGTGTGCATCTTTGTCTACCTATATATGTGTATCTGATTTACTTAGAAATGTATATAGGTCAGTGGGTACAGATTAGGGGGTAATGTGAAAGCCAATAAGAGCAATCTATTAATAGTAGGAATATATATATAAAATATATATATATATATATATATATATATATATATATATATATATATATATATATATATATATATATATATATATATATATATCGTGGTTGGTCTATTTTTCTTCCGACGAGCTTCCCGGCGTGGTCTTCTTCCCCGACGGTTGTGGGGTGAGGTCTCTTGTCGCCCTCCGTCCTCTCCTTTGGTCTTTTCTTCGGTGGCTCTCTGTCTCCTTCATCCGACACCGTACGGTCTTTGTGCATGGACGGGCTCCCACCGGGGGCGTGGCCCCCGAAGTGCCACCTCCTGTGGCTGCTCCTCCCTCGGCTGCTTCGTGGACGGCTGAACAGGTCGCCCTGTTGGGACTGGTAGCTCCGGTGTGTTCTCTGCCTGGCTCCTTGTCGGCCGGGCTCGCCTGGCTTTCCGTTATGCCGTCCGCCACCGGCCCCTCGGGAAGCGCGTGCACCAGCGGCCCGTGTTGTCTCCTCGTTAGGCTACCATTGCTTGGGCCTCGTGCCTCAATTTTCTTGTTCACCGTTTTCGAATTCAAATCCTATTTTGAATTCCGTCCCCCACGTGGCGCACAGTCAGGCTCTCCCCTCTGCTGGCGCTGACCCTATTTCTGTCCCCATGTGGCGCACATCTATGCTCACCCCTCGGTTGGTACTGACCCTATGGCGCACTCAACCCCGTGCCTTCCAATGCAGTGCTATCCTCCATCGGACGGACCTCTGTACTATCCTCTTTCGGACTGGCCTCTGTACCGTCCATTGATACGCATTTCCCCCTATGCCTCCCTCGGCGCGACGGTATCCCAATCCCGTACGCCTTTCGTCCTAGGTCACTCCGATCAGGGATGCCCCAGGGCTACTGTACCTTGCTCCAAGGCTACCCTCCCTCGTGCTATCTACTCCAGTGCCATCTACATCCATTTCTGCCCTAGCACTCTTCTCCTCAGCGCTTGCCAATGGTGCTCCTCCCCCATCGTGCCCAACTTAGTGCCTACGTCCCCCTCACTTGCACTCAGCTTCCCGGGTGCTAACCCTTCTGCAGCGTCACTCACCACTGCGTTGCAATCCTCAGAACCTATCATTCGAAGGAACGATAATAATCGACCCACTCGATCTTTTGTTGATATGGTTTGATCTGACCGATCAGTTAAGAACTCACCGATAATTACAGATGTCGAGATCCCTGAACTCGAGAATCCTCCACTGACAGACGCCCAGGATATCAATTAACTTTCTCTCCTGCAGAATTATCGACCCTCTCCGAGCTTTTCTTCCATACCTTCATCCATAAATTCTCCACCGAATGCCCAAAGTTATTGCGGGTGCAAGAAGTAGTTACCAGCTGGGATCTCATCTCGGACTATAGGGTGGCCCGGTGGTCCCCAAATACATTCTTCTTCACCTATCTTCAGAGGTCGATCATACGAATATCTGGACTAGGGGCACCGGCAAGATCGACTCCCATTTAATGAAATTTTTTAAGTGGTCTTCGGATTTTAACACCAAGGAAGACTCGGCGATTATTTCCACCTGGGCCACCTTTTCTTACCCACTGCTTATATGTGTCGTGCCAGCAACGATGAAGAGGATCGCTAATTCCTTTGGAACTTTCCTGGCGATGGCCGAAGAAACTCGCAACCTCTCTAAAGTCAACTACGCTAAAATATGTATGGAGTTAGATTTATCGAATGAGCTCCCTAACACCATTCAAATATCGTTCAGTAGCAAGATGCACACTCAGCAAATTATTCATGACAATAATATTATCTTCTGCAAGCACTGTCATATGAGAGGCTATTCCACCGATCTCTTCTTTAGAGCTCACCCGGAGCTGAAGAAAAAAGTGATTTAGAAGGGCGCCCCTTCTAACATGAGAAGACAAAGTGATAAAACCACGCTCCTTCCTTTACTTAACTCCCATATCCGTTTTGAAACTAGTGCGGGTAAATCTCGCACACAAGAACAATCCTAGAAAAGCATCCCCGCAACCACCAAAACCCCAGAGATAAACCTCACCAACAAATTTGACATTCTATCTGCGGGTCGCACCAAAAACAACCAGGAAGAAGAAATACCTCAAGAGTCAACTGATATCGAAAGTGACCCTGGAACGGAAGGTTACTCCTCGAAAGGGGGCGAGGGCATCATCCAGAAATCGAAGAACCTACTAAAACCGACCAGCTCCAACTTGAACAATCCTATTGGCACATACTCCCCAACAGAGACAGAATCTCCTGACATCGCTGAGATCCATCATCCCGATCTGGAAGTTCTCTTAAACTCACACATCGAGACTTACATACATGTCAATTTGCTGTCCAACATAGGTCAAGACTCGGTGGTCAGGATGCAACAAGCGATAGATGCTGGTTTTGCTGGCCCGAGTAACTACTTCGGAGTCTTGGATGAGATAGAAGAAGAGGTTTACCTGCACCCAACTGCTGACTTTGTTGACCGCATCCTGGACAAAGGTCATGAGGTGATTGAACCAGCAGGCTTCAACACTAAAAAACTAAACAATAGACGTACAAAAGAGGTTACGCCCATAATCACTCGATCTGTCGCTAAACTCACCTATTCCCCCTTTCCCAATACCCCAATGCTTAACATCTTATCTTGGAATATCCGGGGTCTCACTAAAAAACATACCTTGATACAATTAAGAAGCCTCAAGAGAATCTACAATATTGATATATTGGTGATCATCGAACCTAAAATTCCCCAAAATAAACTCAAGTATATCCAGCTTCAGTTGGGTTTACCCTCTACTATTGCCGACTGCCATGACATCTGGTTCCTCCTCGCTGCAGACGTGAAGTACGGCAACATCAAACACTCGAGGCAGGTGCTGACGTGTTGGGTGGAATACCCCATGCTTCAGACTCGATCTCTCTTGTCCGCTGTCCACGGGAGCTGCGAGATCATTGAGCGAAAATGGCTTTGGGAATCTCTGGCAAACATTCACCATAATCACATCACCCTCCCTTGGATCTATATGGAAGACTTCAATGTGGTCACTTGCAGGGAGGAAAAGTCGGAAGGACGGCCACCTACCACATCTGCGATGAACGACTTCGCCAACTTTATTTTTGATGCCCACCTATCCCCTTTTCAGTTCACTGGTAGCACTTTCTCTTAGTGTAAAATACAAGAAGGTGTCCGCCGTCAATACTCTTGCCTTGATCGTGCTCTCATTAACTCGTATTAGATGGACCTCGAGCTCAACACCAGACTCATGTACCTCAATTCCACTGAATCGGACCACTCTCCGCTCCTCATCGAGATCAACAGAAAGACTAGCCAGCCCAAGAAAAGCTTTCGTTTCCTCGCTCTCTGGATCCACCACCCGTAGTTCAAGGATACTATGTGTAGCTTCCCTTCCCGGAAATTTTAGATTATTTTTTTCTATTATTTATTTGATTTAAATGGGGATTTTTAGGATTTTATAAATATTTATTTAGTTAGTTATTACGGTAGATGATTTTAGTCATTAGTAGAGGTTGGAGTACAAGACGACTAGGAATCATGGCACAGATAGTGCAGTGGCGTGCTTTAACTAGTGTATTAGCCCTGGTAGGGAAGGCCGAGCCATAGGGACATCATAACTAGGAAAACCAGGCCAAGTTGTGACATGACTATTATAAATAGTTAATTATTTATTACTATTATATTATTTGACGTTGAGTGACCCGTTGAACCAAATTGGCCAGACTGGACCCAAACCAAGCCCAAGCCCAGGTAGTCATGTAGAGCATCCCAAGACGACCGTGTAGACATGCATTGGGTGGTAGTATTTTAATTCAGTAACCTAGTAGACGTTTTCCCAAATTGTGGTTAAATATCTATATTATGAGTTCTTAGTATTAAATAATATTTTATTAATATAATAGTAAATAATTTCCTCAATAAATACGTTGGATTTTGGAATTTGTCTAGATTATATATGCTGGTGTATATATATAGAAATATATTCACAGTACATGAAAATAGGCTTTTATACGTATATATATATATATATATATATATATATATATATATATATATATATATATATATATATATATATATATCAAACAATATTATTTTGTATAAAATATTGTGTATATTATTTATTTGTATTCATGGTAAATATTTATAAGTATGTATGTATAAATATATTAATATATATATATACGGATATGTATATATGTATATAAAATATATTATATATGTATTGAAATATATAAATGTATGTGTATATACATATTATTAATATATACGTACTTGTGTGCGTGTATAAGATATATGTATATGTGTAAATATAAATATATCGTGTATGTATATTTGTATATTAATATATATTATAAATATATGTATAAGTGTGTATACACATATGTATATATATATACATAGGTACTTATGAGTGTATATATATAAATATATATCATATATGGGTGCATGTATATATATAGATAAAATATATGTACGTGTACGTGTATAAGTGTATGAGTATCTAAATACATATTTGTGTATACATATATATATATATATATATATATATATATATATATATATATAAAATATATATATATATATATATATATATATATATATATATATATATATATATATATATATATATATGGTAAAATGTGTACGTATACGTGTGTGTATATATATATATATATATATGAATATGTATATATACATGTTAATAAATAAAAAGAAATAATTTAAATAACACCCAAACCCATCCCAGTGGCAGCCCAGGCCAACCACTCCTGAATTCAAATCTCAAACGGCCTACCACGAGCCCACCCGCAAAACCCATACTCACGCAGGCCAGCAGGCAGAGCCACCCGAGAGGATTAAAACTCCTCACAGCCCGATCAGTTCGATTACAGCCGAACAGAGTACTCGCGTATGTGAGTATTTATACACCCTCAAAAACAAAACCCTAAACCCTAGAACGTCGCCCCCCTCCTCCAACGAGGGCGACCATGCTTCGGCCTTCACGCGCGACCGCGCGGCCACAGGTCGGCCGGCGAAGACAGACCGCACAGCCTGGAACAGAACGAGCATCAACAGCAGCGTGGCAGTGGAGGGCCGACTTCACGACGCATTTTTGCAACGCGTGGTTGATCGTTTTGCGATTCATCAACTCGGGTACGTTCACGATATGACCCCCTTCAATTCTGTTCAAGTAGAATAAATTCTATTAGACTATACCGATCAGAAGATCATCGCAAAAAACCCGAAAAACGTGTTCGAAACAGAACATTAAGTAGTCGCAGGACTCCTGTTTGCGGACGAATCCTCGTTAACCCAATACCCTTTTTGAAAATCCATCTAAACAGACCTGTAGACAACCTATACGAGATCAAACTCTGTAAGCCCCATGAAATTCTGGAATTTATTTTTAAATTTTCAAAAATGAATTATTATTTTCTTATTTTTTTCCCTAAAAATATCTCTATCCCTCTCTTATATATATATATATATATATATATATATATATATATATATATACATATATAATATATATATAACCTCTCTCTCTCACTCCTATCAACACACACACCCCCACTCCCCCATCACCATCAGCTCACCCCCACCCCCTCTCTCTCACAGCCGACTTCACCCCACCTCTCCTTATAATATCTCTCCTTCCATATATTAATATATACACACACACACACTCATATACAACACCCACTCCCCCATCACAATCAACACAAACTCTCCCCCCTCCTGTACACGTACGAGCAGCACCCCCCTTTTTCTTTTCTTCTCCACACTCCTCCTTCTCCATCTTCATTTCATTTCCTTATTTTCCATTCTTCTCCTCTTCCAACATCATCACCATCATCTAACACCATCACCATTTTTATCACCTACACCACCAAACCATCATCCCACTCCACCTCCTCCACCCTTGCCGACCGGCCACGGCCACCACCGCTGCGTCATCGCCGCCCCGCCGACGCACCGCCGTGCCAGGCCGACGCCGCCGCCGACGAGGCAGCCCGCAGCACCAGCATGCAGGGCAGCTGCAGCAAGTAGTATCACGGCAGCAGCAGCCGCGTGTGGCCGCACGCCGCCGCCGCTTGGCCGGCCGCCCCCACGCCAGCGAGCCCCCCCAGGCCGGGCGCACACCCCCGCACCCTCCTGTGGCAGCTACCGTCCTTCGGGACGCATCGTCTAGACGATCCGTGCGTTTTGTACGAGATCCCGCCGTGACGCGCGCGGGAACGGAGTGCAGTTTCGATGTTTCGGGACAGCAACTTCACACACATTTTTCGGGAAATCCGACCGTTGGATCGGCGATTTCTTCGCTCCGTCTCAATGTCGGTATATACCCCTTCACTCCCCTGAAATTTCACCCGTTAATTTCGTCGTTTGATACATCAAAACTGGCCACCAAGTTGACCGTTCAAATTGTGTTATTTTTGGACAGTTTTATGGAGCCAACTTCGTCGGTTCATATCTTCTCCATCACGGCTCCGTCTGGTGTGCTACCAGTTCCTATGCGAAGCTGGTATAACCCTCTTCCTGCCCCCTTTAGATTTCATTTCAGTTTGAGCTTGTTAGGTCGGTCGAATTCGACGCCAAAGTTGGCCGTTCGAATTCTTAGTGATACACTTGTAAAATTCTATTTTTGAACCCGGGACTCTGGATTCAATTTCTGACACCACCAGCAGACTCGTGGCATCATTCTGGCATATTTTCATATAAAGTTTGCTTGATTTGGAGAACGTGGGCCCTGGCACGTATTTCGGTGCAAAGCGGGTCCCACTTTCTGAGTCAACGGGACTTTTTTGACGCCGGCTCATCGGAATCCAATTTCGGATATACCGTTGAGTCCGTATCGTCATTTTGGACTCGTTGACATATAATTTGCTAGATTTTAGTGGACATTGATTTCGGCACGTATTTCGGTGCAAGTCGGATACCAATATCCGGGCCAACGGGTCATTTTGAGATCGGCTCATCGAAATCCAATTTCGGATATACCGTTGAGTTTGTATCGTCATTCTGGACTCGTTGACATATAATTTGCTAGGTTTTGAGGACATTGGCTCCGACACGCTTTTCTGTGCAAATCGGATTTCAGTATCCTGGTCAACGGACCAATTTGAGATCGGGTCATCGGAATCCAATTCTGGATATACCGTTGGGTTCGTATCGTCATTCTGGATTCGTGGACATATAATTTGTTAGATTTGGTAGACTAAAATTCTTGCACATTTTTCGGTGTAAAGCGGGTCAGACACGGACACCGTTTTAACCCGAAATTGCCTTTTTTGCCCCTGTGTCCAAATTGGACTTATGGACAGGCTATTCTTGCTGATTTGACCATTCTGGACACGTTGGTGATGTTAGTTTCATCATCCGAAAACATCTGTAGGTTTTCACCCTATTATTATAATCCTTCTTTTTTATTCGTATTTTTAGATCCTTGTATCGGATTTGAGATCCATCGATTCCAGTGATTTCACAACCACTGAAATTGATATGTTGACCCTGTAGATGTTTATAGAGACTAGTTTTGTCCCTGTTTGACCATGGTTGACTACTTTGACTGAACGTCGAAGTAGAGTCAACATTTGGCCTAGGTTAGACTAGTTTTGACCTAGAGTTGACCAGTTGACTAAAAGTCAACTGTAAGTCGACCATTGACCTAGTTTGACCTAGTGTGACTCAGTGTGACCTAGTTTGACCTAGTTGACTGAGTCTGACCTAGATTGTGTAGTTTATACTATAGAATCAAGCCTAACACTGTTGAACCCTAATTAGTTTATATATATCTTATCTTTAGGTCTGTGGCATCACTCTGAGCATCGATCCCATTTGACGGCTCAGGACCTCATGCGAGTACATTCACTGATAGTTTTCATTGTCTTGATATCTGCTATATCCGATTCAGTCGTAGTGTCTTACTTGATTCTCAGTCACGATAGTTCACGGACTGGTATTGTCGGATTCCTGTCATGAGATGTCATTCCTGGATTTCTTGGGATACTGGTACTTGCTTGGTCTTAATTCTTGTACTTGTATTGATGCCGATTTCTGAAGAGGACTTGCTCCCCTCTTAGGGAATCCCGTATCATGACGTGCTATGTCCGGATCCGTATACTATTCGGGGAATGGAGAATATTATAGATAGTGTGATCAATGCCCACCTTGAGTTACTACTTGTATCATAGCTACACCCTCACCTCACGATGGGTATAGCTTGACCTGTGCTACTACTTGCTCCATAGCTTACCATCCCGGCCGGACCGAGTCCACGCACTTGTAGCCGGTCGGCTGGAAGCCTGATCTTGACCCATACCGATCGCATTATGCTATAATATTCGAGGCACATTTTATATTTACTTTTCTTATCGTATATCCTGCTCTGTTCTACATTCAGTATTTTCTCACCATGCCATGATATACAGTTACTCACATGCTCTACATGCCTTTACATTGTACCTTGATTGGAGACTAAGTTCTGTTTGGGAGAAGAGTTACAACCCCGGTCCTTGTTTGGTTTAAGGGTTATAACTCGGCTTCCGAACGGTTCCCAAGTCTTCATATATCTTTGTCTTGTAGTTCATTATACTATCTCTTATAGAATTTGTCAATTCACATGGAACTGCTGTTAGTGTTTGTACTTGCTTATTTTTCTGACAGGATACCGTTGATAATATTTTAGGAGTTGTTATACCATTAGTGGATTTCATAATGTTGCTAGCTGAGGTGGATCTCACTATTCTTCTATGTGAGTTGCCTGGTAGTTATCCTTAGTTCGTCTTGTTTTTCCTTCTTTATTTTTCCTGTCTTATAATTCCTTCTAGTAGTTTCTAGTTGTTCTTCTGCTTTAGTTATCTTTCTTGTCTTATCATCCTTAGCTGTTGTGATGTAACTAGAGTATATTTATAGTTGTAGACCTTCTAGATATAGTGTATATTTATTGGGTACTAGACAACGTTCTACCGTCGATACTGCAGCGTAGGCTGGGCATCGTCTACGTATTCGTACCCGTATATCCGGGTGCGGGTCGTGACATATTTTTAGTGGTGGCCCTTGCAGGTCAGTCTTTGCAATTAATACGAAGTCGTGGTAGTACTTGAGCTTTTCTGTACTACTGCGAGCCTGCCCTAGGATTAAGGTTGAGTCATAGAATATTTTCGAAATTTGGTACTCAGTCACATATTAGGAGCTCTTGGTAGATTCCAGGGATGACCCCTGGGAATCTTATTTCGAACTTTTTGAAACTTTTTCATTTGTTTCTATCCGTCCTGATTTCTGAAACACCTGTCCGTTATCAATTGCATTCTTTCTTTGTAATGAGTTTGTGGACCCCAGAGGGAAGGTATAAGTTGAACTTATATATCTTCTAGGTTGAGACGAGAATATGATTTGCCAGTCTCATATCAGGTTGAGATTATTTTAGATTATATTCCAATGATTTCCTTTATCTTGATCTAGATAGTACCTTTGGACATCTCCTGAAGAATTTTCTTCTAAACCCTATCTCGGAATCTGTTTCCGCTAGTTTCCATTTATTTGTCTTTGATTCGTTGTTGAATTTTGAATCTTGATGTTCGTTGTTGACTTCAATTTTGATTTTGTTGAAGAAAAGTTTCTCTGGATTGAGTTAAGATATCCTGATAAACATATTTGATGGAGACGATGGGAACGATAAATGTCTACTTTATTTATGGAGTTTAGAATTTATCGCAGTCATATTTGCTAGCCTGACAAGGACATGGAGCCTGATTTTGGACATACTTTCCTAGTTATGGAATTTAGATTTTCTTGCAGCCATACCGGTTGGCGTGGTAAGGAATCTAGATGACATGATTATAGGGTGTATATCTTAGTTATAGACTCTATCGTTTATTGCAGCTATGTTTACTGGCGTGGCAAAAATTCTGGCAACATGATTTTGGATGGACGTGTATGGTCATCAGGTTGTATCTTAAATTGATTCACTTCTTTTACCAATTGAGCAAGATAATTCCTACCATTATTTCTTGTTTATCATTATTCCCTCTCCCATCGTATGATAATTTTCTCATCTTACCGTAATTTCCCTTGCCTTGTTTAGTTATATCTTGACTACACCAATCAACTATCTCGTATCAACATTTGTCATCTACACTTGAAAACTCTAAATTTTTTGAAATTTTCACATCTCAATTGTTTCTTAAATTTCGATACTGTTAAGATTTTGATTCCCTTCTATCCATAACCAATCAACTTTGGTCGTCTTGTTTATCGTGCCAAAGAGTCTTAGTTGCTGACTAGACTGAATGAGTTCCAATTTCCATTGGGACCTGGATTTCCATCCTTGGACGCTCGTGCCCAGACTTCGTTGATCTTATTCTCCATCTTGCCCAAATTCTGATTTACTCGAAAGTTGATCAACTTAGATCGTGTTGAGACAAATTTTTTATCGTGGTTGGATTTCAATGCTATTAACCCTCGTGCATTGACTTCCGATTTTGATCATGTTTGGATTTTTGATACTCGTGTCTAAACTCTTTTCGACTTTGATTTCATTTCCTGATTACATCCAAATTTCTTGTGATTAGTCGTGCCTCGATGATTGGGCATGACTAAGACAACTTGGGGTTTCCTTGACCGTAATTTTAACGATCATAACTATATATTTTATCTAGCCTCAAACTCGTGCCTAAATTTTTGACTTTCAATCACGACTAACTAGTGTGACTACGAAATTATTCGTGTTAGAATTGAACATGTTTGACTTTCTACCGTGCCTAATTGACTTGGGTTCCTTCCTAAACTGTGCTTTTAGGACCTTGGATGATCTTGATAATCTTAACCTCAAATCGTACTAAAATTCTTGAACCCTAATCGATTGTGTCGAAATATATCTCCTTCGTACTTGAATTTTGATTCTCTAATCCTCGTGCTCAGGTTTCATTCCTGATCATGACTAGGTTTGCGATTTTTGTCGCTCTACTCTACTTCGTGCCTATATGGTTAATCATTCCAAAATTCTTGAACGCGTCTGGGTCTTGATTTCACTCATGACCAGGTGGTTAAATTCTCGATCACTATTTGTGCTAAGTATTGTTATTCCTAACAATACCTATCCACATCATTTTCGTCTTGATCGTGCCTATGTATAACCCTGAATCTAATTTCATCGAGCTGAAATCCTGTTAATCAATGTTTTGACTCGATTGTAACCGGACGAAGTTCAAGTTTTGCTTCGTTGTCATACCTCTATCGTGCCAAGTGAACTTAGACTATTTCCAATTTTAATCACGTTCGAACTTGGATCGTATTTCATGATTTTATTAATCATACTCCCTAATCCTTGATCGGGTCTATAAGACCTTGACTTCGATTTTGTTGTGTCTGAAATTTGATCTTAACCATGCCAAACCTTGTTTTGGTCATGGTTAGCTTTTCGTCTTGATCGGGCTTGTACGACTTTCGGGTTGATTTCCATCAAACTAAGTCCTACAAATCACCCCGTACTTGAACTTCATGTATATCTTCGATTCTCCTAATCGTCTCTAAAATCGTGCCCCAATGACTTGACTTATTTCTGAATCATGCACATATGGTTTTGTTCATATCATGATTCTATCGTGCCAAAATCCCACATCGTGCCTGAACAATTTTGAATTGATTATCTTAATCGTGCAAAACTAGTCATTCTTGGATCGTGCCTAAAATATTGTCTAAATCTTCTATCATGTTTTAACCCTACTACCAACCTTTAATTTTGAGGACGAAATTTTTATAAGGTGGTTAGGATGTAAGCCCCATGAAATTCTGGAATTTATTTTTAAATTTTCAAAAATGAATTATTATTTTCTTATTTTTTCCCCTAAAAATATCTCTATCCCTCTCTTATATATATATATATATATATATATATATATATATATATATATATATATATATATATATAACCTCTCTCTCTCACTCCCATCAACACACACACCCCCACTCCTCCATCACCATCAGCTCACCCCCACCCCCTCTCTCTCACAGCCGACTTCACCCCACCTCTCCCTATAATATCTCTCCTTCCATATATATTAATATATACACACACACTCATATACAACACCCACTCCCCCATCACCATCAACACAAACTCTCCCCCCCTCCTGTACACGTACGAGCAGCACCCCCCCTTTTTCTTTTCTTCTCCACACTCCTCCTTCTCCATCTTCATTTCATTTCCTTATTTCCATTCTTCTCCTCTTCCAACATCATTACCATCATCTAACACCATCACCATTGTCATCACCTACACCACCAAAACCATCATCTCACTCCACCTCCTCCACCCTTGCCGACCGGCCACGGCCACCACCGCTGCGTCGTCGCCGCCCTGCCGACACGCCGCCGTGACAGGCCAATGTCGCCGCCGACGAGGCAGCCCGCAGCAGCAGCATGCAGCGCAGCTACAGCAAGTAGCATCGCGGCAGCAGCAGCCGCGTGTGGCCGCGCGCCGCCGTCGCATGGCCGGCCGCCCCCACGCCAGCGAGCCCCTCCAGGCAGGGCGCACACCCCCGCACCCTTCCGTGGCGGCTACCGTCCTCCGGGACGCGCCGTCTAGGCGATCCGTGCGTTTTGCACGAGATCCCGCCGTGACGCGCGCGGGAACGGAGTGCAGTTTCGACGTTTCAGGACAGCAACTTCACACACATTTTTCGGGAAATCCGACTGTTGGATCGGCGATTTCTTCGCTCCGTCTCAATCTCGGTATATACCCCTTCACTCCCCTGAAATTTCACCCGTTAATTTCGTCGTTTGATACATCAAAACCGGCCACCAAGTTGACCGTTTAAATTGTGTTATTTTTGGACAGTTTTACGGAGCCAACTTCGTCGGTTCGTATCTTCTCCATCACGGCTCCGTCTGGCGTGCTACCGGTTCCTATGCGAAGCTGGTATAACCCTCTTTCTGCCCCCTTTAGATTTCATTTCTGTTTGAGCTTGTTAGGTCGGTCGAATTCGACGCCAACG
This sequence comes from Iris pallida, assembly GCA_029216955.1. Classification (NCBI taxonomy): domain Eukaryota; kingdom Viridiplantae; phylum Streptophyta; class Magnoliopsida; order Asparagales; family Iridaceae; genus Iris; species Iris pallida. The sequence continues at coordinate 1,114,383 of JANAVB010010198.1, read as the reverse complement.
TTGGCCGTTCGAATTCTTAGTGTTGCACTTGGAAAATTCTATTTTTGAACCCGGGACTCCGGATTCAATTTCTGACACCACCAGTAGGCTCGTGGCGTCATTTTTTCAAATTTTCATATAAAGTTTGCTTGATCTGGAGAACGTGGGCCCTGGCACGTATTTCGGTGCAAAGTGGGTCCCACTTTCTGAGTCAACGGGACTTTCTGACGCCGGCTCATCGAAATCCAATTTCGGATATACCGTTGAGTTCGTATCGTCATTCTGGACTCGTTGACATATAATTTGCTAGGTTTTAGTGGATATTGGTTCCGGTACGCATTTCGGTGCAAGTCGGATACCAATATCCGGGCCAACGGGTCATTTTGAGATCGGCTCATCGGAATCCAATTCTGGATATACCTTTGAGTTCGTATCATCATTCTGGACTCGTTGACATATAATTTGCTAGGTTTTGAGGACATTGGCTCCGACACGCTTTTTCGTGCAAATCGGATTTCAGTATCCGGGTCAACGGACCAATTTGAGATCGGGTCATCGGAATCCAATTCTGGATATACCGTTGGGTTCGTATCGTCATTCTGGATTCGTGGACATATAATTTGGTAGATTTGGTAGACTAGAATTCTTGCACGTTTTTTGGTGCAAAGCGGGTCTGACACGGACACCGTTTTAACCCGAAATTACCTTTTTGCCCCTGTGTCCAAATTGGACTTATGGACAGGCTATTCTTGCTGATTTGACCATTCTGGACACGTTGGTGATGTTAGTTTCATCATTCGATAACATCTGTAGTTTTCACCCTATTATTATAATCCTTTTTTTATTCGTATTTTTAGATCCTTGTATCGGATTTGAGATCCATCGATTCCAGTGATTTCACAACCACTGAAATTGATATATTGACCCTGTAGATGTTTATAGAGACTAGCTTTGTCCCTGTTTGACCATGGTTGACTACCTTGACTGAACGTCGAAGTAGAGTCAATATTTGGCCTAGGTTAGACTAGTTTTGACCTAGAGTTGACCAGTTGACTAAAAGTCAACTATAAGTCGACCATTGACCTAGTTTGACCTAGTGTGACTCATTGTGACCTAGTTTGACCTAGTTGACTGAGTTTGACCTAGATTACGTAGTTTATACTATAGAATCAAGCCTAACACTGTTGAACCCTAATTAGTTTATATATATCTTATCTTTAGGTCTGTGGCATCACTCTGAGCATCGATCCCATTTGACAGCTCAGGACCGCAGGCGAGTACATTCACTGATAGTTTTCATTTTCTTGATATCTGCTATATCCGATTCAGTCGTAGTGTCTTACTTGATTCTCAGTCACGATAGTTCACGGACTAGTATTGTCGGATTCCTGTCATGAGATGTCATTCCTGGATTTCTTGGGATACTAGTACTTGCTTGGTCTTGATTCTTGTACTTGTATTGACGTCGATTCCTGAAGAGGACTTGCTCCCCTCTTAGGGAATCCCGCATCATGACGTGCTATGTCCGGATCCGTATACTATTCGGGGAATGGGGAATATTATAGCTAGTGTGATCAATGCCCACCTTGAGTTACTACTTGTATCATAGCTATACCCTCACCTCACGATGGGTATAGCCTGACTTGTGCTACTACTTGCTCCATAGCTTACCATCCCGGCTGGACCGAGTCCACGCACTTGTAGCCGGTCGGCTGGAAGCCTGATCTTGACCCATACCGATCACATTATGCTATAATATTCGAGGCACATTTTATATTTACTTTTCTTATCGTATATCCTGCTCTATTCTACATTCAGTATTTTCTCACCATGCCATGATATACAGTTACTTACATGCTCTACATGCCTTTACATTGTACCTTGATTGGAGACTAAGTTCTGCTCGGGAGAAGAGTTACAACCCCGGTCCTTGTTTAGTTTAAGGGTTGTAACTCGGCTTCCGAACGGTTCCTAAGTCTTCATATATCTTTGTCTTGTAGTTCATTATACATTCTCTTATAGAATTTGTCAATTCACATGAAACTGCTGTTAGTATTTGTACTTGCTCATTTTCCTGATAGGATACCGTTGATAATATTTTAGGAGTTGTTATACCATTAGTGGATTTCATGATATTGCTAGCTGAGGTGGATCTCACTATTCTTCTATATGAGTTGCCTGGTAGTTATCCTTAGTTCATCTTGTTTTTCCTTCTTTATTTTTCCTGTCTTATAATTCCTTCTAGTAGTTTCTAATTGTTCTTTTGCTTTAGTTATCTTTCTTGTCTTATCATCCTTAGCTGTTGTGATGTGACTAGAGTATATTTATAGTTGTAGACCTTCTAGATGTAGTGTATATTTATTGGGTACTAGACAGCATTCTACCGTCGATACTGCGGCGTAGGCTGGGCGTCGTCTACGTATTCGTATCCGTATATCCGGGTGCGGGTCGTGACAAACTCCTTTTTGTACAATTGTTTTTAAGGTATTATACTGAAAATTATTTATAGTTGAAAATCAAGAAAAAACTTATTAAAATGTTTTCGAAAATAATAGAATCTCTCCAATACCACGTCCGTCCCGCCATTCCGGGCGACGTGGCCACGAACCGAAAGCATTAAAAGCTGCGTAACGGCTTCGTGGTCGTGTGGGCTTTGACGGAATTCAAATTGGTCGCGTGTGCGCGACGAATTTGATGCATATCCGTCGAAATTCACCGTATCGTGTACTTTGCAAATTCTCCAATTACTTCGTGCACGCTCGTCAGATCGAGACGAAACTTGAGCCAACAGGACCGTATCATTTTTGTGGTCCTGCATGCCAAGTTTGGTCCAATTCGGAGACAGTTGAACGGATCGCCGTGTTACGGGCCCCACGGTCCTACTCCACAGGAGATTTTGTGCACGGCCTGCCGGAATCCAACTCTGGACATATGGTTGGGTTCGTATCGGAAAATCGGATCCGTAGACATGTAGTTTGACGACTTTAGAGACCATTGACTCTGGCATGTTTTTCGGTGCAAAGCGGGTCCAACGGCGGATATCGTTTTTGCCCGAAATTACTGTTTTGCTTCTGTGTTCAGAATTGGACTTAAGGACAGGCAATCCTAGCTAATTTGACTATTCTGAGAACGTTGGTGATGTTTGTTTCAGCTTTCGGAGATAGTTGTGATGACTTGGACTGTATGGCTTACCAGTTGACGGTATTATATTGGTTCTTCGCGTTGCCACCAGGCAAGTATACCTTGCCTCCCTCTACAGTTTATTTACATGCATATTTTTATTAGTATATAGTTTTACCAGTTGGTTATTACTTATGATTTGTATATCGTACATGCTAGTTTAGTTATAGTCCTTGTACATGGTTAGCCTTGTTAGTTCATATTGGATTGGTTCTCTCGTGTATCGTGATTGGGTCGTATCGTGTCTTCACCCGTGTCTTGACTGAGTCGTCTCTGCAAGTATATGTGAGTGAACTGCTATTCCTTGTTTTTCTACAACCTGCGAGTCCACACACGGGGCGAGGGTTGCCTTTGCACCTACGCGTCCACAATCGGGACGAGGGTGACTTGTCTTGAAACTGACCTGCGAGTCCACAATCGGGGCGAGGGTTAGTGATTAGTTCAAACCTGCGAGTCCACAATCGGGGCGAGGGTTTGGTATTCCATTGATCTCTTGTTCATCCAGCAGTTCATTTATGCATACTTGATCCCGTGTCCATGTTCATAGTTACCTGTCAGTAGCCACGTGTCAGTTTCCTGTCTAGTTCCTGTTTATATTATTACATGATTAAACTGTTAGATAGGTATGTTTTATGTATCTTGCTAGTCCTCTGAGGACCTGATGATCTCTTCAGGTTTAGCGACTACATAGAGTTAGTTAGCAGAGCAGGATGGTAGAGGATTGCGATGTATGATACAGGTATTTTGCTTGTGATATTTCTTTATTATCTTCTCGTGCTATATATTCAGTACCATGATTTACTCTGCTTATTTATAGACTCATATCATTCTTAGAGTCTAATCGAACAATATGCTAATGGGCTGCAGACCATGACCCATTTTTGTTCATTCTTGTTTTACATGATTCTTGTGGATTGAGATATAGATTAGATTAGACATGATACCCTGACCTGGACAGCTTATACGTACTCGAGTCGGGCTGGAGTCCGCTCGATACGTAGCTGGCTTGCTCACGAGCTCGCGTTCGAAAAGCGGGTGCGGGTCGTGACAAGTTTTTGTGGTGGCCATGCAGGTCAGAGCATATCATATCGGTTACGTAACTGTACTGGTACGAGCCTGCGCACATGACTAAACCTTAGAAATCTCAATCCACTCTGCCTTGAAAATTCTCCTAGAAATTCTTTACGTCCTTGAAAATTTTATATTTACTCTCGAATATACCTCCTCGCTTTTCGTACCATTGACTTTCGTCCTTTCCTATTTCGGGGTGACGAATAATCGTGCTGTCTAGAATTCGTCAGAAATTCTTAAATTATAGTATAAATATTGCATGATGATTGAGTTTTGATTGTTTATAGATATGAGGGATCATAGATACCATATGTCCTAGATATTTTTGGTATAATTATTAGTCACTAGTTAGAAGATTATATGATTTTAGTGACCTGTGTTTCAAGAGAGTAGTGTGACCAAAGGTGGGTAGAAGTCATTGAGATTTTGTAAATACCAAATGATTAGAGAAGGCCATAAATATTCTTGAGAAATTAAATTTGAGGAGATTAAGGTAATAGCAGATTTTGATTTCAAGACATAGTTATGAATTAGAATTTCGAGGACGAAATTATTTTTAAGGTGGGTAGATTTGTAGCTTCCCTTCCCGGAAATTTTAGATTATTTTTTTCTATTATTTATTTGATTTAAATGGGGATTTTTAGGATTTTATAAATGTTTATTTAGTTAGTTATTACGGTAGATGATTTTAGTCGTTAGTAGAGGTTGGAGTACAAGACGACTAGGAATCATGGCACAGATAGTGCAGTGGCGTGCTTTAACTAGTGTATTAGCCCTGGTAGGGAAGGCCGAGCCATAGGGACATCCTTACTAGGAAAACCAGGCCAAGTTGTGACATGACTATTATAAATAGTTAATTATTTATTACTATTATATTATTTGACGTTGAGTGACCCGGTTGAACCAAATTGGCCAGACTGGACCCAAACCAAGCCCAAGCCCAGGTAGTCATGTAGAGCATCCCAAGACGACCGTGTAGACATACATTGGGTGGTAGTATTTTAATTCTATAACCTAGTAAACGTTTTCCCAAATTGTGGTTAAATATCTATATTATGAGTTCTTAGTATTAAATAATATTTTATTAATATCATAGTAAATAATTTTCTTAATAAATACGTTGGATTTTGGAATTTGTCTAGATTATATATGATGGTGTATATATATAGAAATATATTCACAGTACATGAAAATAGGCTTTTATACGTATATATATATATATATATATATATATATATATATATATATATATATATATATATATATATATATATCAAACAATATTATTTTGTATAAAATACTGTGTATATTATTTATTTGTATTCATGGTAAATATATATAAGTATGTATGTATAAATATATGAATATATATATACGGATATGTATATATGTATATAAAATATATTATATATGTATTGAAATATATAAATGTATGTGTATATACATATTATAAATATATACGTACTTGTGTGCGTGTATAAGATATATGTATATGTGTAAATATAAATATATCGTATATGTGTATTTGTATATAAATATATATTATAAATATATGTATAAGTGTGTATAAATATATGTATATATATACATAGGTACTTATGAGTGTATATATATAAATATATATCATATATGGGTGCATGTATATATATATAGATAAAATATATGTACGTGTACGTGTATAAGTGTATGAGTATCTAAATACGTATTTGTGTATACATATATATATATGGTAAAATGTGTACGTATACGTGTGTATATATATATATATATATATATATATATATATATATATATATGAATATGTATATATACATGTTAATAAATAAAAAGAAAACAATTTAAATAACACCCAAACCATCCCAGTGGCAGCCCAGGCCAACCACTCCTGAATTCAAATATCAAACGGCCTGCCACGAGCCCACCCGCAAAACCCATACTCACGCAGGCCAGCAGGCAGAGCCACCCGAGAGGATTAAAACTCCTCACAGCCCGATCAGTTCGTTTACAGCCGAACAGAGTACTCGCGTATGCGAGTGTTTATACACCCTCGAAAACAAAAACCCTAAACCCTAGAACGCCGCCCCCCTCCTCCAATGAGGACGACCATGCTCCGGTCCTTACGCGCGACCACGCGGCCACAGGTCGGCCGGCGACGACAGACTGCAAGGCCTGGAACAGAACGAGCATCAACAGCAGCGTGGTAGTGGAGGGCCGACTTCGCGACGCGTTTTCGCAACGCGTGGTTGATCGTTTTGCGATTTATCAACTTGGGTACGTTCACGATATGACCCCCTTCAATTCTGTTCAAGTAGAATAAATTCTATTAGACTATACCGATCAGGAGATCATCGCAAAAAACCTGAAAAACGTGTTCAAAACAGAACATTAAGTAGTCGCAGGACTCCTGTTTGCGGACGAATCCTCGTTAACCCAATACCCTTTTTGAAAATCTATCTAAACAAACCTGTAGACAACCTATACGAGATCAAACTCCTTTTTGTAGAATTGTTTTTAAGGTATTATACTGGAAATTATTTATAGTTGAAAATCAAGAAAAAACTTATTAAACTGTTTTCGAAAACAATAGAATCTCTCCGATACCACGTCCGTCCCGCCATTCCGGGCGACGTGGCCGCGAACTGAAAGCATCGAAAGCTGCGTAACGGCTTCGTGGTCGTGTGGGCTTTGGCAGAATTCAAATTGGTCGCGTGTGCGCGACGAATTTGATGCATATCCGTCGAAATTCACCGTATCGTGCACTTTGCAAATTCTCCAATTACTTTGTGCACGCTCGTCAGATCGAGACGAAACTTACGCCAACAGGACCGTATCGTTTTTCTGGTCCTGCATGCCATGTTTGGTCCGATTCGGAGACAGTTGAACGGATCGCCGTGTTACGGGCCCCACGGTCCCGCTCAACGGACGATTTTGTGCACGGCCTGCCGAAATCCAACTCTGGACATACGGTTGGGTTCGTATCGGAAAATCGGATCTGTAGACATGTAGTTTGACGACTTTAGATACCATTGACTCTGGCATGCTTTTCGGTGCAAAGCGGGTCCAACGGCGGATATCGTTTTTGCCCGAAATTACCGTTTTGCCCCTGTGTCCAGAATTGGACTTAAGGACAGGCAATCCTAGCTAATTTGACTATTCTGAGAATGTTGGTGATGTTTGTTTCAGCTTTCAGAGACAGTTGTGATGACTTGGACTGTATGGCTTACCAGTTGACGGTATTATATTAGTTCTTCGCGCTGCCACCAGGCAAGTATACCTTGCCTCCCTCTAAAGTTTATTTACATGCATATTTTTATTAGTATATAGTTTTACCAGGTGGTTATTACTTGTGATTTGTATATCGTACATGCTAGTTTAGTTATAGTCCTTGTACATGGTTAGCCTTGTTAGTTCATATTGGATTGGTTCTCTCGTGTATCGTGATTGGGTCGTGTCGTGTCTTCACCCGTGTCTTGACTGAGTCATGTCTGCAAGTATATGTGAGTGAACTGCTATTCCTTGTTTTCCCACAACCTGCGAGTCCACACACGGGGCGAGGGATGCCTTTGCACCTACGAGTCCACAATCGGGGCGAGGGTGACTTGTTTTGAAACTGACCTGCGAGTCCACAATCGGGGCGAGGGTTAGTGATTAGTTCAAACCTGCGAGTCCACAATCGGGGCGATGGTTTGGTATTCCATTGATCTCTTGTTCTTCCAGCAGTTCATTTATGCATACTTGATCCCGTGTCCATGTTCATAGTTATCTGTCAGTAGCCACGTGTCAGTTTTCTGTCTAGTTCCTGTTTATATTATTGCATGATTAAACTGTTAGATAGGCATGTTTTATGTATCTTGCTAGTCCTCTGAGGACCTGATGATCTCTTCAGGTTTAGCGACTACATGGAGTTAGTTAGTAGAGCAGGATGGTAGAGGATTGCGATGTATGATACAGGTATTTTGCTTGTGATATTTTTTTATTATCTTCTCGTGCTTTATATTCAGTACCATGATTTACTCTGCTTATTTATAGACTCATATCATTCTCAGAGTCTAATCGAACAATATGCTAATGGGCTGCAGACCATGACCCATAGTTGTTCATTCTTGTTTTACATGATTCTTGTGGATTGAGATATAGATTAGATTAGATATGATACCCTGCCCTGGACAGCTTATACGTACTCGAGTCGGGCTGGAGTCCGCTTGATACGTAGCTGGCTTGCTCACGAGCTCGCGTCCGAAAAGCGGGTGCGGGTCGTGATACTGTGTCGACTTCTTGGAGCAGCCCTAAGCTCTTTTTACTCTTTACGGCATGGCTGCCAAATTGAAAGCCACTCGAAAAGCGCTCGTCCGATAGAGCAAGGAAGCTAAAGAAGACATATTCCAGGCTGTTCGTACCGCCAAAGGTAATGTTTCTTATACAGAGCTTATGTTCGCCCGAGATGGCTCTCCTTCGGCTCGTGCTTCCTTCAACCTCACCAGAGCACTTTTGAAGTACCTCCACAAAGTCGAAAAGGAATTTTGGAAATAGAAAGCCAAGCTGGCTTGGGACATTGAGGGTGATAAGAACATAAACCTCTTCCATTCTTGTATCAAGGGCCGTAGACAGCAACTCATCCTCCATCAGATTACCGACGAGAGCGGCCACACTCTAAAAGACCAATGGGACATTCAGTCAACTACCGGAATAAGTCATATTAGCGACGCCCAAAAACGTTGCTAAAATGGATGAAAACGTCACTAAGTTCATTTTTTGACGTATTTAGCAATATTTTATTGTTGTCGAAGAAAACCTGGTTGCTAACAGGTAAAACGTTGCTAATCGTCGCTCTTACCGATGCTTACTGACGCACAAATACGCCGGTAATCCTGGAACATTTACCGACATTCATCGGCGCACCGTCGGTAATATAGCGACGTTTATTACGTCGGTACACGTCGGTAAATCCTGGAACTTTTAGCGACGTATTTAGAATACTTACCGACGTTTATCGATTCCGTTAATAAAGAAAAATCCTGGAACATTTAGCATCTTTTAGCGACGTTTACCGACGCTTACCGACGCACAAATAGCAGGGGAGGGCTGTTGGTCATGCACACTAGCAGGGGATGCCCTAGAGGACTATGTCGTAACTAGGATGCCATAGGATCCCGTACCATAGTACGTACCTCTGTGGAGACCACCAGCGGCGGTCACCCACAGCTCGTCCTCCGACGGAACTGAAGAGGGCTGCGAGGAACTACCAGCCTCTCCCGCACCAGGTGCACTAGCTGCCGCCTGCTCCTTAAGCCATTGAAACTCGGCCTAAAACGCATGGATACTCTATAACTTCTAATGTCAAATGTACTTATTATTACTAACTACTTGAATATTTATTCGTATGCATATTTACTAAGTTATATCAAAACTAACACGAAGTAATAAAATTAATAAATAGAATTGTATTACTTATATAGGCTTGCTCGGCCCTCTCGTCAATAAGCTTCTTGCCCTTCCGATGTGTTGCCAGGAAGACGGTTACCATATTGGCGTCACCAACCCTCTTTACCTGTAAATAAATATATCACCTTTTACTAATTTATCGGACTTGCATTAAAATAATATTTCTGAAATAAAAAGACATACCAAATGACGGAAATGTTTTGTCATCGAAATCGATCCACCGTACCACTTTGATCCATGCTTCCTAGCCGCCTTGGCCTTATCAGACTTTTCCTTGTACCTTGGCTCGTCGAGCATCCATCGCAGTCCACTGATCAGGGGTGATCCAACCTAGGATCGGCTTTCCAGCACGATCACGAGTCTTCTAATCATTAATAGTAGCGGATCAGCTTAGCAGCGACGGCAGAAAACATCCCCTCGATCAGCTAGGCCCAGTACGGTGGATAGAAAAATATAGCCTAGAAGTGTGCAAACCAAATATTTATCAGTTACATATAATATGCATAAATTATATAATTCATGTTAAAAGCAAATATATTTTAACCTTAAAGTGCACAAACTAGTAGGCCTTCCTCTCGTCCGGAGCATCAGAGTAGTTTATCTAAGGACCACCATAATTATTCCTCAATAAGTGGCCTTGGCATCTCTGTACCGACGGGGGACGATATCTATACATACATATTATATTCATAAGAAAAGTTAATTTATGATAAATACAGAAAAAATAATAAACCAAAACACTTACTTTGTACCGTCGACCCAGATCTCCGTCTTCGTCTCCTCCGGAGGTACGCACGCATCATCTACCTGATACTAGTCGACCGTCGGCTCAGCCTCCTCCATCTGCTCATCTGTCTCCATCGTCGTATCAGCAGCAGGAATGCTAGACTCGGGAGCAGTCTCAGGCCTAGAACTATTCGTCCTAGTAGATACGCCATGTAGCGTCGTGGCTGACGGAGGTACTGTCCGATACATAGGAGTACTCGGCGATGAGGATCCAGAGTCGGTACCAGTAGAAGGTATCGAAGGAGAACCTCGTCCTCTTCTAGTACCAGTAGAAGGTACCGAAGGAGAACCCCATCTTCCACTACATCGGGACATGTGGAACGATCTACGACGACCTATCATACCTGATAACAACATATGATGATACAACAAATAATAGAGACAAGATAATAACCAACTCTATATAATAAGAAAATGAAAGTACATGTCTCTAAATCATCTTTAGAATATTCATCTTGTTCGTCTTCCTCGACCTCATCTTTCTCTTCCTCCTCATCTTCACTTTCATCTTCGCCTTCATCGGCTTCGCCTTCATCTTCAGATAATTCTGTATCTTCTACATTAGTCATGTAATGCATAACATCCGTAGAGTTCACATCAACAATATTGGTTACAAGAGGTAGCTCGTCCTCCTGATAAGATTTTTTGTCAACTTCAAAAGTATCTCTAGCTTTAGTCTTGCATACTGCACACCAGTCAGACTTCGTTGCTCCCCGTCTCGGATAAGCTGTGAAGTATACGAGATGTGCCTGAGTTCATATGACAAATGGTTCGTAATCTTGATATCTACGCTTGTAGTTTATATCCGCAAGACCATGCTTGTAAATTTTCCAACCTTGATTTTCAATCGGATCGAACCATTCACACTTGAACAACACGATCTTTGCAGGTTCTCTGCTATAATTATGTCAACTCCACAATCTCTCACAAGATGCCAAAGAAATCATTTTCTGGATCTACGTCTTTGTAGTTCGAAGATTTAATACACAAACAACTATTTTTCATGGAATCAAGATCCAGGAAGCTGTCTCTGATCGGAGCATTTGTCGACTTGAACCTAAAGCCATTCACACAGTAACTTGGCTTTATTTTAACGACAATAATTGGTCCCTTGGCAAGAGTTCTAATTAATTTAATCTCAGATGAAATTAGACGATCGACCTGAATACCAAAGAAGAGATAGTAAGTTATTTATTACGCAGTTTCATTATAAGAGACCAGTCATTACCGAGCTGCTTACATATTTGCTCAACCACGAAGAAAAATGATGTCTCATTTCTTATTCCAATGCTTCGTCTGTTAGGTAGGGTCTAACTGACCTCAACTCATCATTATATGTGCTGAAAAATAATAAAGCAACCGCCGATTAGTATAATAATATTAGCTTATATTATTATATTGAGATGACATAAACTCATCATTAATTACTTACCCCTCTAGCTTCTCCACTTCGTCTTCGTCGCAATTGAGTAATATATACAACTGAGCAGCCCTTAGCTCTTCATCATTCAAATATCTCTTCTTCATTTTCCCCGAAGGCTTTCTGGACGTATTGAATACTTTCAGTATTCCATCATTAGATTCTTGATTTCTGTCGTCGTTTTTCGGAGCCCTCGTTCTATTCGTAGCAACATGAGGTTTGAAATACGTCGAGTAGAAGTTTGTAATCTCTTCGAGAATATAGGCTTCAGAAATAGAACCCTCAACCCGAGCCGTATTTTTCACCTTTCTTTTTAGGTGGTTCAAATACCGCTCAAATGGGTACATCCATCTATAACTGACGGGCCCACCAACATGTGCCTCATAGGAAAGATGAATTGGCAAACTCTCCATAGAGTCGAAGAATCCAGGAGGAAATACCTTCTCAAGCTTGCACAGTGTTACCACAATATTGTTGTCCTGCTTTTCTAGACGATCGAAGAGAAACTTAGTAGAACAAAGATCTCTGAAGAATATGCTAAGCTCGGTCAATGGATCCCAAACAACTTGGGGTAAGAATTCCCAAAATGCAATTGGAATTAACCTCTCCTTGAATTCGTGACAATCAAAGCTCTTCATACATGTCAGTTTGTTCTCCTTAAGGTCGACGCATCTTCTCAAGTTCGAAACATACCCGTCTGAAAATTTCAGACCTTGAATCCACCTACAAAGTCTCACTTTATCCTCCTTTTCTAGTGAGAAAATTGCCTTAGGCTGCTTCAACTTCCCATTCTCCTCCTCTATCAAATGCAATACAGGACGTCTACATATTCCTTTCAAGTCCAATCTAGCCTTTGGATTCTCTTTCGTCTTTCCCTTTACGTCTATTACAGTATTAATTATGTTGTCAAACACATTCTTCTCGATATACATGACATCAAGGTTATGTCTAAACAAATTGGTGCTCCAATATGGCAGATCCCAGAATATACTCCTCTTCGTCCAGTAATGAGTGCGACCAAATTCGTCACACTTATAGCCCTTAGCAGGCTCTTCAATAGCTCTCGGTAAATCTTTTATCTCTTCCCATATAATGTATACGGGCCACCTTGGCGGTGGATTAGCCTTCTCCACAACGCTAGCACGAAAAGCATTCATGTTCCTCCGGTACGGATGATCCTTCGGCAGGAATTGTCGATGACAATCGAAGAAGCACGGTTTGCCTCCGTATTTCAAACGGAAAGTCTAATTTCGGTCCATGCAATACAGACATAAAAGACGACCATGCTTGCTCCATCCAGATAACATTCTATTGGCCGAAAAGTCGTTGATGGTCCACATAAGTGCTGCCCGCATCTGAAAATTTTATTTTCTAGAAACATCGTACATGTTGAAACCTACTTCCTACAGCTGATTCAACTCATCAATCAATGGCTGTAAATACACATCGATGTTCCTTTTCAGATTTATTGGACCTTGGATAATAACGGTGAGGAACATATACGGAGTCTTCCAGCATATCCAAGGCGGTAGATTGTACGGAGTGACGATCATAGGCCAATACGAATACTGGGCTCCTGAAAGTCCAAATAGGGTAAAACCGTTAGAGGAGAGACCCAATCCGACATTGCGCAGATTAGAAGCAAAATCTGGATACTTTTGATCAAAGTACTTCCATGCTTCCCCATCAGATGGGTGATCCAACACTCCTTCGGTCTGTTCCCGCTTTTGCCAACTCATGTTTTCTGCAGTTTTCTTCACTATAAATAACCGCTGCAACCGCGACGTCAACGGCAAGTAGTGTATCGAATCGGTAGGCTTTCTTGTACCGACAGGCTTTCCTCTACCACTGCCCGTATAGCGATCAGCACCATAAAATCTGCAGGCGTCTTCATCCTTGTCGTCTTTGTAGTACAACATGCTCCCGTTGCGATATGCATCGATTTTCTTGTATCCCATCCAGAGCGATCTCACCATCCTCTTAGACTGGTAAAAGTCTTTAGGCAACTTAGCACCCTCAGGCAATATTTCTATAATCAACTCCATAAGTCGATTGTAGCAATCTTGCGACATATTAAAATCAGACTTGATGCTCAACAATCTTGTAACCGCCTCTAACGGTGAATGATCCTCACAACCAGGATATAATGGAGTCCTTGCATTCTCTAGCAACTCCATGAACTTTGTAGCATCGGCGTTCGATACCTCCTCAGGTGCATCTTGATTGTCTGGATAGAAACTAGGCCCTACCGCGTCAAAAACCTTGTTCACCAACCCATCGTCGTAAGCAACGTGGTTGTGGACATCTACATAAGGCTCATATTTCGATGCTAAAGACACGAGTTCTCCGTACGCGCTCCACTGATAGTAATTCAGCGTGAAACCCTTTGAGTATAAATGATATGTGACTTCCACTTCTGGAGGATATTTTAAGTTGCGATATCTCACACATGGATACTTAATTTTGGTACCGTCCATGTACTGAGGGAACGCCTTGGCAAACTGTAGGAACTGCTGTACACCCTCTATGAATTCATCTCGCATACCATACATGTCATCAGGATGACGGTTGTACATCCATGAACGATTTCGTAAGTAGTAATTCATATCCATTTGAAGATAATTCTGCAAAGATAGATACACTTATTCGATTATATTGTCCAAATGGATGCATAGACACATGTGTATTAAATGAATGTTGTAACGTGTTCAATGTCAGCCCTTTCTTCGAAGAAAGTTTACTTTTGCAAGCCTTTTAAGGCTTTCAAAATTCTACCGAATTTTAGGAAAATAATAAAAAAGGCAAAGTATTATAATTTTCTTTTCTAGGATTTTTCGTTCTTTATTTTTTAGTAATTCTTACTCCTTTCATTCTTTGTCTTTTATCATATTTTTCTGAAATCGATAGAAGACTAAAAGCCTCAAAAAGTCTAGAATCCGAAGTAATCATGACATATCCTTCATATATAGCTACTTGAGATCTTCTTCAAAACCACCCGTGTTATCTCCCTAGGTACTTATCATAAACCTTTTCTAAGCCAACAAAAATCATGTTCTTTGTTGCAGGGACAGGGGATACTTAAAATCGAGACTAGACTAGGTAAGTCAAAAACAAGCTTGCCGTATCACGACCCGCTCCCGAATACTCAAACACGAGTCGGACACGCCCAGCCTTCGTTGTTAGACACGACGATGTAAGTTGCACCAATCTAGGGAAATCTAACCAGATAATCATAAATATATATAATCACAGCATCTAAAAACGTATCCCAGAATGATCACCATAATCCATAATTCTATGTATATAAATGTACGAGTCATCAAGAATGAAATGTACTATAAATTCTAAAACAATATCTAGAGTAAAGCTAACAATCTAAACTTGAAACCTCAAGCTAAGTCATGACCCATCCTGCTCAGCTAAGATCTCGGGCTCTGGTCCATATAGTAGAATAATATCCTGCAAGTATACCTGTAACATATCCAGTCATGAGCGGAGCAAAGTACAGTTCTAGGTAATGAACAAGACATCATGATATGAAAGTACAAGGGAACAAGGTATGTAAAGCACAAGAAAGAACATGGTGTATAAGTACATAAAAGAACATGGTATGTAAGAACATGAAAGAATATGGTATCTCAGGAATCACAGGAACTAAGTACATGATATATCTCCTGAACATGTGTATACAATATTTGAAATATAACTAAGTATGTGACCGGCTAGTGGTAAGCACGTGAAAGCACATGAAGGACATGAAAGCACATGAATGGTACAGCTTAGGACCCGCGTGCACGATACGGGGTCTAAGCTAAACACACCTGAGTTTTTTCTTGGGTTTGGTCACATAAATAGTATATTTCCCCTCCCCAGGTACAAGTAATAAGAACAAGGAACATGAGCACCAGAAAAACATGTCGTATCGCAGTGTGTCAATCAAGGAAGCATATGATATAATGAAATGTACAAGATCATAGAATGTACTTGCCTTGCTCCGGTAACCAAGGGTAGGAAATAGATCTGTCGGTCCACCTGATTAATGACATAAGTTGGTTACTTTATATCCATTTCTATTTTAACACTTTAACTTATCTACAATTATTTCTAGTATAATCTATAAGCCACCATTAATTTAATAACTATAATGCAATGCCAGAATACCACATTCCAAACAAAATATAATTACAAGTCGCTATATTCATGTTATATCAAAGTGACATAACGATACCCAAACGACAGGTTCCTAGGGTGAAGAGTAACATCCTAAGATTATTCATAAAGTAAAAAATCAATATAACCATAGAATACCTGATATCTAATAGAGTAGCATAAAATGAATTAAAACAAAAAGCTATTTAACTAACATAGAGAACTCCCTTTGATACCCAATCTCTTGCTTCATAACAAAGGTCCACGTTTGCCTACCAACAGGAAACAGGTTAAAAATTGTTGAAATAAACCCCTGCCTTCCATACAGGTAAGCCAAAACACCACTACAGAAAAAGAACCATTCCTAACATATGCCACAAGAGCAAAAAAAAAAAAAAACAAAAAAACAACCTTCATCTTCCCACCATCTCCTCTTTATAGTGATTATATACACAAACTCAGTCTGACAGGTTACTGTGGTTCATCTATACAAGAATTTAATTAGTAAGACTTGCTTATACATTAGCTAAATGTTTACACAATCAAGAGAAATTAATCACAAATAAAAACTTCAAACATCTCTCAAGCCAACACACTCTAACAGCATTTCCTTCCATGCTACAGCGCGCACCACTGCTGATAACAAATCTACCATGCCTGGACACGAACATAGCAGCAACTGACACAAGTTCAAGGTCGGATACGAACCACTCGACTGTCAAAAGCCTAAACAGAATATACGCGGCAACCCGATACTTACTGCAACTGAACACAATCTCCCTATTGACACACGTCTACAGAAGACAGACACGAGCATATGTGCCGGTCCACAGACACAAGTTCTGCCACCAACACACCAATGTCACTCTACTAAGAACACTAAATCTAATAAAGATTAAGGGAAAGAAATCTGAAATACACCTGATAGTTAGACTCGGAGACAGAGTTGAAGGTCCAGCTGTACAGAGATGAGATCCCCACGAGTCCGATTCAAACACAATGGTAACGAATACTCCTTTGAGGCACTCGATCGAGCACCTGGTGCTCAAAATCAGAAATAAGATTTTAGAGTTCAATAGGAATACATGAATGATCAAACAATAGAAACAAATTAAAAACAGGATTTAGAGAACAAACTTCCTACTGGTTGACCCCTACGATCGATTGATGATCAAGAATTTGATCACCTTATCATTTCTTGATCACAACCGTCGACAAGAACTAAAGAATACTTGATCAAACCTTAGAACCATCAACCGATCAAGATTTAATCAACAGATGAATATTAATGAAATAGAATCAAATTCGAAGGAAGGAACACTCACGATAAACGACAATCGAAGGTGAAGATCAATCATATCTGGAGGAGTCGAACATTGCCGAGAGTCGATCGTCTTGGGTTGCCGATGCAGGGAAGTCCAGATCCGCTGGGTGATGACCAGAGAGGAACGTCGTCGCTCAAAATGCTATATCGATGAATAGAAGAGCGGCTCAGCCGCCACTGCAGGAACTTATATACCGAGGTCAGATCCACCGATCTACTGGGGAGGGATCTGCGCCTAAACTGGATCGCCATCGCCGAAGTAGGGCGATCGGCTTCGTGGTAAGGTATTGTCGAGGAAGAACCGCGCGAAATTGCCGTTATGAAACTTCTTGTGCCGGCAGAGGACGATCGCTCAGCCGAGCGCCGCCTGAGAGTGCTGCTGTCGATCGCCGGAGTACGGCAAGTATTTGCCGAGACCCAGCTGCCTTCGTCATCGTCGAGGGTGGAGCAGCCGCCTAACTGTCAAGAGGGGGTCACTGACCACTCCATGGCTACTGCTGCCGGAAGGAGGAGGAGTTGCCGCCATCATCGCCGAAGTCCCGCCTAG
This sequence comes from Iris pallida, assembly GCA_029216955.1. Classification (NCBI taxonomy): domain Eukaryota; kingdom Viridiplantae; phylum Streptophyta; class Magnoliopsida; order Asparagales; family Iridaceae; genus Iris; species Iris pallida. The sequence goes on along the minus strand of JANAVB010010198.1, from coordinate 1,096,485 downwards.
GGTTGTAGCCGTGATCGGCCGAGGGAAAATAGGAAGTGGAAAATAGAGAATAGAGAGGACTCAGTAAAATGAGTCACTCTCTCTCCGATCAAAATAAATATAGAGAAGAAGTGAAATTTTCACTCCGGCCCTTCCACCAAAAGCAATTATGCAAAAAACCCTACCTTTTTTACTATTTAAAAACTAACTCCTTAGCTCAATTAATTTTTACGAAATCCCCCTTCCCCTTTTCATTTAATACACAATCAATCAAAATTCTGTTTGAAAAGTTGTTATAAGTTGTTAGGGAGTGGGGACCACTCCAAATAATTTTTAAAATTAGTTATTAGCCAAAAATTTAAATCTTCTAAAAAGACAATCATAAAATATTATAATTATTACTTGAAAATGGTTTGAAACAATTTAATATTTAGTAAACTAAAATATTTCTTGAAAACAGGAAGGTGGGGTTACAAATCTCCCCCCTTAAAATAATTTCGTCCTCGAAATTCGAGAGACAAGGAAAACAAGTCTCAAGGCAAAATCTCAAAGAAGGTTCAAACACGAATCATTTATTGTATTTAAAAAATTCTCAATATCAAAATACAATCAAACAAACAAACTGGGATAGCGCTCCCGCATCTCGTCCTTGTGCTCCCATGTGGACTCTTCCGAAGAGTGGTGTCTCCACATGACGCGGACAAGTGGAATAGTCTGGTTCCGCAGGCGCTTCTCCCTCCGATCAAGGATCTCCACTGGATGCTCCTCGTAAGTTAATCTCGGACCCACCTCTAGCTCTGAATAGTCTAACACTTGGTACGGATCTGAAATATATCATCGAAGCTGAGACACATAAAAAACATCATGCACTTCCTCCAAGATGGCTGGAAACGCTATTCGATATGCCACCCCGCCAATCTGTGCCGTCACGTCGAAAGGCCCGATGAATCACGGATGGAGCTTCCCGTCTCTGCCAAAATGAATAATGCCTCTGGTCGGTGAGATCTTCAGGAATACTCTGCTTCCAACTGTGAACTCCAGTAATTGTCTGCTGCTGTCCGCCCAGTACTTCTGCTGATCCTATGACGCTCTGGGCCTTGAGACCAAGTACATACAAGAAGTTGGAGACATCACGCTTTAACAAGGATCGAGGATCAAACAGTCACGAGGTGAAACAAATTTTTAATTACAACTTAGAGGATAAATCGTGAGGCATGATCTTCTATGCATGATTAAAAGTTTAGCACGATAGGAGAATCACTGTTAGATAGGTATGATTAGATCAAAATTTAGACAAAAAATGATCAGAATATAGATATGATAAAATCTGATAGGATGGAATCCAGGTCGAGGAAGTCAAATGATCCGACAATAGAATGCAAAAAGATAATTTGCATCGGTCAATTTGAAAAAATCAAATGGAACAACTCGGGAGGTATTAGTATCAAATCAAAGAAAATGTGCAAGGATTTATGATTCTCGAAAACCAATAATCATATGAAAAGGAAATATAGTCTTCATGGTATCCAAGATCATATAGATATTTAAAATCACTATGCTTAGAATCCCTACCCCGCTAGTATATCTCTGACTGCAGTTGACTTTCGGCTCCATGACTCAAATAACAATATGTCTCCAAATATTTTTTCAACTTTATCAATTCAAACAAGTGTTAACGAACAACTCAAGAGATCAAATATGAAGATCTTAGGACAAGTCTCCATAATACCTGAAACCTATGAATGTCTAAAATTACTTCAACTTAGAGTTCCGGCCCCGCTAGTGCGCTGCTGGCTGCAGGGAACTTTCGGTCTCCGCAATCCAGATAACGGCTACAGCACGCAACTGCCACACCCTAGTAGGTCATCGAATAGTCTTTCAACATTATCCATAGAAAAATTAAAAGAATTAAAATGAGTTTCAATAGTCCAAGTCGTAAAAATGGTGAGGTTATCTGACTATTAGAATACAAGGGTTTATTAGATACTAAGAGATAACAAGGGATCCAATCAGTCAGTACAAAAGGGCAACCAGGAAGATTTAAAATTTCAGACAGGGAGCGAAGTTTCAAATTATAACAGAATTTCAACTGATGTATGGAATGGTAACAAGGTTCCACATATGGGATATTATCCCGAAGGAATAACAGAGTCTAAAAGGATGAACAAAAGCAAAGTATCAGATAGGAGACATAGTTTCAAATTAAGAAATAAAATCTTGAATAGAAAATTTCAACAAGGAAACAAGATTTAGAATAGTAACTAGAAAACAGGTTCCAATAGGAGACAAGGTATTGGATTGTAAATATGAAACAAGCGAATCTCAATAGCAAACAAAATCGTAAACCGAGGACAAGTCCCGAATAAAGTCAAAAATAGGAAATAGAATCTCAAACAAACATCAATAGAAGCGAAGGTTCAAACAAGGTTTCAGAATGATATTTCAAATAGAAATAATTCTCGAATAGTACAAGTTTTATTAACGAACATAATATCAATAAACGAGTAGGAACAAGTATCCATTAAACAAGCAAAATCTTTGATAGGAGACAAGATTGAAACAAAATAGTGGACCAATAACTCTCGACTAGAAAATCAAAGTCATGAATGAAGAAACAAGTCTCGAATAGAAAATGAAATCTTCAAAAATCTCAAATGAATTTGCAACAATGTCTTGAATATGATGGAGCTTAAATAATTTTTTTTAACGAGGAACAGGATTTCGAAATGAAATCTCGAGTAGGAATTAAAATCTCAATTAAAACAAAGTTTGATAAAGGAACAAAATTTGCAAATAGGAGTCATTACTAGGAAACAAGGTCAGGAATGGTGAATATGCAAACTAATATCGAATAAGGTATTTCAAACAATTATCGAATTGTGGATCTGAAAGTTTACCGAATAGGAAACAATACCTTGAAATAAGTTTCGAATATCCACCAAGGTTTCAAACAAGAAGTTTCAAGAAATGATCTAGGTGCTTCAAGGAATTTAAGAAAAAGCTGGATTGCAAATTAAGATATATGGTTTTCTCCAACCAGACAAAAAAAGCCTTCGGTCTTCAGTCCGTCTTCAGTATTTCTTCAGGAACTAGGATCACTTCAAATTCTTCAACTGTTCAGACATAGGCTGGTCCCTGCGGTAGTGCTCCATGTGATTATTGAATCTGGAGAGACGGGTCCCCTTGTTGTAGTTCTGGTGCTCCTTGTGTTCGTCCTTGGGAAGTGTGATCAGTGGCCTCCGGGCAGTCCTTGACTTGGTGGACAGAGGATCTGCAGTGCAGGCATAACCTCTGTCTTTTGCGGCACTCCTCGAAGCGATGTCTTGGATGGCGGCAAAAAGCATAATTGGTCATCATCTGAATCTAAGTCTGGATCTCCCACTGGGGCTGAAGCACAAAGCCTCTGATAGGAATATACGTCTGCTGGCGTGCTGGCTGTTGAGATCTTCTCCCGATGATGTGACTGGTGGTATGACCAAAGAAATGCCGACTGAGTGTTGCGACACTTTGCGGGTCCAGGCTAGTTGCTGTCTTCGTCATAAGTCTTCATGTCTCTCCTGGACTTCAGCGTCCGGTCTCGTTATATTATCTGTGTTATATTATGGATCTCCTGGCTAGTGGTGTAAACACCCAGTTTTATAAAATAAGGATAATTTTAAAATTTTATAATTATAATTATTTAATAATAATATTTAAATCATATTAAGATTTTTGGTGATTTTTAATCAAGTTAAAACTATTTAAAACATTGAATCATGATTTTGATGGTTAACTAGTTAAACCCTAGAATTGCTAAGCCTAGTGACTAACCATGACCAAGGAAGCATAGTCGTGTGATTAGGATGACTAATTACTAGTTTTTAGCCTAAGGGTATTTTGGTCATTTTGATAATTTTGTGAAATTGTACTTTTGATTAATTAATATTGTGCTAATTGAATTGTTAGAGACTAACCTCTAAGCTTAGCCTAATCTAGATTAGCCTTGAGTTTAGAACCTTGATTAGGTTAACCTAGTAATGACATGATTATCAATATATAGATATTTCATAGTAGGATATTTATACTCTTAGGATATTTGCAATAAAGGTAGCCTATGACAAGTTGAACCAATATGAAGGCCTATAATTGGGTGGACAACTCCTAGCCACTCATCTAGACCTAAAAAATAACCCTAATCCATCTAATGGTAGCCACAATTGACCCCCCTTCCTATAAAACATCCATAACAAAAACCTTTGCCTCTTTTTTACAACTCTTTAGAACCCTAATAGTTCCTCCCCAAATTTCCTTTTCTAATATCCAAATCAAGCCCAAATTGGTTCTAATCAATTGCAACATCACCCTCTACCGTAGTAGAAGCTCGTAAGGGCTTGCTAGCTAGGGTCTGAAGTGTTTTGGTGAATTTGAGTTCAAGAAGAAACCTCATTTTTACCCTTTTTTATTGAGATTCAATCTCAATAGGTAAATTCCATAAAACCCTTCTAAAATAATGTTTTATTTTCATAGATGAATGCATATAGGTATACCCTAGCTGTAGGGATAGTTTGGTGCTAGGTAGTGTCCATTTCGTATCCGCATCGGACACGTATCAGCCCAAATAAAATAGTGTTCAATGTAATGCCTAAACCAGTATTTTAATAACTATTTTTGAAACTAGTTACAGGGATTGGTAGCCCTATAACCGTGTTTTCAATTCCCCATTGATTGAGCATGCACTGGTATTGTTTTCGTATTGAAAATCGACACGTACTCGCAGTACGAGATAGTGTCTTGATGTCCTGCTACCACATGTGGCGTGCTCACTGCACAGACCTTGTGAACCCACCAAATTTGGTGTAGGGATCAGGGCAGTGACTGAAAAGTCATACCCCAAGTTTTACGACTCCTCGTGTCTAGTCAGACACGAAAATTGACTCGCACTGATCCTCTATTGTACTGTACGCACAAAATTTTCCTACTGATATGTGTCTCGTGTCGCGCGGACACATGCCGATAGACTCTCGTGTCATATCAAGTGTGTAGCCCTATGTCTGGGCTACAAGTGGCTGTAAGCACGAGAAGCCTTATGGCTTGTGTCGTGTCCACGAGAGCTCTACACGGCTGTACGAGGGAAAGGTTACACTGTATTTCCTGGCACTTGTGTTTTCTATTTTGGACACGTTCGTGTCTACTTGGGTGGACACGAATACATCCCCTGACACATATGACTTGTACCTCACCTCTATTTGAACTGATTTTGGGTTTATCATTTGTATTAGGTTCGATTTCGTTAGAAATTGCATTTTTTTGATAACTGAACTGAAATGTTCTCTTTTTAAAAAAGTTTAAACGAGTACAATGATTAAATATGGAAAATAGGATGTTAATGATTTACTATTATATACTGGGATATTATAGGAGTATTTGTTTGGGATTTCATGGGCATTTTAAATTGAAATTTGGTGTGTACACATATGGAAAAGAACTGTCAACCTGAGAACTCAAATAAAGAAATGTGATTTCCCATTTTGTAATACCTGAGAGTCGGGTTTCATTGATCCTGGGTATAGTTTTAGGTTCTAGGTTAGTTTCATGTTAAATTGAGATGGGTATATTTTGATTTTGATAACTGAGAACCTAGTGATAACTGAGAATTGAATGAAAACATGAGTTTTGTTTGTAGATAACTGAGAATATGAGTAGTTCAAACTGTAAACTGATTTCTGGAATTTAATGGTTTAAATACAATTTGTACATATTATAAACGTACTGATAAGATGTTTAGGTAACTGGGATTTAAATGGTTGAAATTGTTTACAAATTTTATTAATTAGGAAAATTGGACACATAGAGTGATAACTGAGACTTAGGCAAATATGAGACTGGGTTTTTGGTTTGATTTATTGGACATATTGGTTGGGTTTTGTTTGTATAGGTTACGATCCTTGAGGCACTGATTTCTGATACATAACAGAGGATTATTTCTTTTTTTGTGTGTAAACCTGAGATGACTGAAACTTCATTCATTGTTGTATGTTAAACCCTGTACTTCTAAACTGAAATGAACCCACAAGCTCTCACAAACACACACACCCTCCAACCACTGTCTACACATGTACACACACACATACGTACTGATTTTCTCATATTGATTTCTATGATAATCTACACAAATTTCACACTCAATTGCACACTGTTTAAATCTGAAATGGATACACTTTGCACACACTGAAATCTGTGAATGTTCACTTACCCATGCCACACACACATGTATGATCCCCCATCTTTCTATATATGTAATATAAAATGTATGCATATTCATAATCTAATGTATTGGTATATAGGCAATGTAGGCATGTATCAATGTAATACATATATGAATAAATGGTTAAATGAATGCAATGTGATGATGATGATAATTAGAGTGAATAGCATATATGCATGTATAAATGTAACCATGTATATATGAAATAAAAACATGCAAGTATGTGTAAGGGTAGTGAATAGATGTAAATGCAATGTAATGCAAGAAAATGAGACAAAGCATGTATAATATGTAATATAGGTAATGAATGTATCAAATATAAAGTATGCATAATTGTGGAATTAGTGTGTGTATTATGTACTGTATATATATGCCTAGAGTAAGGTTTACCCTATAGGCTATGTTAGTTTTACTTGAGTTGACTGACCTTAGATTAGTTGACCAGTTTGACCTAGTTGACTAGATATTGACTTGGTTTGACCCAGAGTTGACTTTGGACTAGATTGACCTAAAAAATTATGTAGATGCATTGTACACTTCATTTATAACCCCCTGTATACATCATGACTTGTGTTGCTCTAAATAGGACTCAGATACCTCGTTTCAGACAGTATATTCTTACAAACATTCAGATCGCAGGCGAGTACATTCTCTGATCGTTTCATACTTGTCACGACTTATATAATTGCTCTAGATTACTTTACTTGATGCTGACACTTATTATCACGGATTGGTACTATATGGATCTTTCATGCGATGTTATCCCTTATAGGATACATCGGATATTTTGTGTTCGTATACTTTATCTTGGGCAATGTATACTCCTTGTGTTCGTGTTATTCGTGTACAAATCGTATCAAATCATGTACTCTCATGTGCCCACATGATCATTGCACAACTATACTTTATGTGTAATAATATAACTTGACAGAATCCTTGTGTATTGATTGGAGAGGGTGAGTAGGAAATGGTTATGCGATCAAATTCCCTATTGTATATGACATTGTATATGTCCATTATACCTTCGTGTATAATGGAGTCCTATTTTATTGTATAACCCAACCTATTTACATAACCATATTATGCTCTAAATCGCTAGTCACTTATGGTTCTTACTTATCATGTATATATTTCCAGTTATCAAATATTTCTCTTGTTTTCATGTACATCTTATTACAGCGTTTCATGTATCTTACTCTATTACCTGCTTTATATTTTTTGTCATGATATGAACTGCATGAGATGTACTGTGCTCACTCCCGTCCTGACTAGACCTGTTAAAAATATTACAGATGATACCGAGGACTTCTGCCCAACCTACTATGGAGCCCACCTAGACGATACCTATAAGTTAGACCCACAGGAGGATCCAGCTCTAGCTGAAGACGTCATCCAAACTGCTTAGACTAGATTAGCTAGGCTTTATCTTATTTCTTATGTCATTTGTATTGAATTCAGACTTGTATTATTTTCTGGATGTTGTGATGTCGTGTCGTTAGGCACTTAGACTTTTCTTCTGTTTGTATTTTCCTTTGAGATTTTCATATCTATGATATCATGCTATTTTCTACCTTAGTTGTGATTGAGACCGTATTCTGTATTTTCACGTCCATTCGGAGTATATACACTGTACAGGTATCTTATATTGTTAGATGTTGTGACCTAGGACAACGTTCTACATTCGATACTGCGGCGTAGGCTGGACGTACCCACTTCTCGTACCCTTACTCTAGGGTGCGGTTCGTGACACATTTTTAGTGGTGGCCCATGCAGGTCGACTTTAGGTAGTGGTATTCGAACTAGAGTATCACTACAGCCAGCAGTAGGATTAGAATATTTTGAGGTACTCAATCACATTAGGAAAAGCTCTTAACCTAATTCTCGTTATCAAATTCATGCTTCTTTAATACTTCCTTTTGAAAATAAACTATCCTTCCTTGATTTATCGCTTCTATCTCAGTATTGATTCCTTGTTCGATTTGTCTCCAGGATGGTGATCAAGACACGATCGCATCGCTCTGGCCCAGTGGATGCAGGTGAGAGGTCTGCCACCTATCGTCCGATTGTAGATACTGGGACCGTAGCTCCTCCCATCACTTCGCATGTCAGAGTTTCTGCAGCTTTTAGGGGTGCACCTCTGTCTATTCTGAGATTTTCCCCCGTCATTACTGATTTTCCTCAGCAGTAGCAGCAGCCACCTTTTGGATCAGTTTACGCAGCACAGTTGTTCGATTTCCTCCAGAGGATGGTAGAGTATCAGCAGCAGCGGACCACTCATTTTCAGTAAGGCATAGAGAATGCCTATCAGCTTGCCTTGACGACTGTGGAGAGAGTTATCGCACAGCCCTGGGCAGGCCAAATTTAGTAGTATCAGTCGAAGACACCAGGGATCCAGGACTTCCAGAAGAAGCATCTGCGAGACTTTCACGACATAGAGGGGATTTTGTATGTAGATGACTGGATCAAGCATATCGAGGAGATATTTCGGTTGGCGAAGATACCAGCCCGACTTCAGATTGAGGCGGCAGGCAGCCAGATGCAGGACCTGGCCCGCACTTGGTATTAGACGGATCCTAGAGTGGGGAACGAGGGACAGACTTGGACAGCCTTCAAGAAGCTGTTCAAGGAGAAATTTTTTCCTGACACATCTCTTGGCGCCTTGGAGACGCTGTTTGAGAGCTTAGTTCAGGGCAGTGTTACAGTCGAGGAGTATGCAGGGAAGTTCTGCCGTCTGAGCAGATTTGTTGAGGGACTTAGTGAGACAACGAAGGCTCGGAGGTTCCGGAAGGGTTTAGTCAAGGAGGTCAAGTCCTTGACCAAGAATGATCGGAGTGCCACTTTTGAGAAGATTCTGGTGGGTGCCCTAGCAGCAGAGGATGATCTTGAGATGAAGCTCAAGAGGGGAAGAGACGCTCATAGAGCTAGTGGCAGTGCAGGCCCAGCCAAGAGGCCTCATATACAATTTCAGCAGCAGCAGCAGAGGCCTGTTCAGCAGCATTTTCAGGATCAGGGACGTACCTATTTCCAGCAGGCACCCGGATAGTGGTAGGACGCTAGGTACAACTTCTGTAAGAAGGCAGGTCATTGGTTGAACGACTGTAGGAAGAGGCTGGGTACGTGTTTACTTTGCGGTTCAGCGTAACATCAGTGTAGGGAGTGTCCCAAGAACCCGACAACATTAGCTCAGGCAGCAGCTGGAGCTAGGGTTCCGGCAGGACAGCAGAGGGCTATCCAGCATCAGCAGCTGGCCAGAGAAGTAGGCCAGCAGGGGCGAGGTTTTACCATGACAGTTGAGCATGCACAGGCAGTAGGAGGGATGCTTGCAGGTTCTGCTCTTTTTTGATTCTATTTCTACCTTTCCTCCATTATAAACTATCTTGAAATTCGATTTCATCTGTTCCTTGTTTCTTTTGATAAGTTGATCTAGTGTTTCATTATGATTTTAATTTTCTTCAAGATAAGTCGTATGGGCTATGTCGCCTCAGTTATGGGATCTAGAGTCTTCTATAGTCATGTTAGCTGGCATGGTGAGGACATATAGTCTGGTTATGGATGTATTTCTCGGGTGTAGAAATTTAAGGTTTTCGCGGCCAAGCATGCGACAATGCAAAAATTTTAAATATCATAATTTTAGATGTATGTACCTTAGCCGAGGACTCTGTGATTATCGTAGCCTTGCTCACTAGCATGCCAAAGATTCTGAGTATCATGATTTTGGACAGACGTGTATGATTATCGAACCATGTGATTTTGAGACTATGATTGTTGGGGTAGTTGACCTAGAAGGAGTACGACCATCTTAATTTCGAGGATAAAATTCTTCTAAGGAGGGTAGACTTGTAACACCCAATTTTATAAAATAAGGGTAATTTTGAAATTTTGTATTTATAATCATTTAATAATAATATTTAAATCATATTGTGATTTTTGGTAATTTTTAATCAAGTTAAAACTATTTAAAACATTGAATCATGATTTTGATGGTTAGCTAGTTAAACCCTAGAATTGCTAAGCCTAGTGACTAACCATGACCAAGGGAGCATAGTCATGTGATTAGGATAACTAATTACTAGTTTTTAGCCTAAGGGTATTTTGGTCATTTTGACAATTTTGTGAAATTGTATTTTTGATTAATTAATATTGTGCTAATTGAATTGTTAGAGACTAACCTCTAAGCTCAGCCTAATCAAGATTAGCCTTGAGTTGAGAACCTTGATTAGGTTAACCTAGTAATGACATGATTATCAATATCTAGATATTTCATAGTAGGATATTTATACTCTTAGGATATTTGTAATAAAGGTAGCCTATGACAAGTTGAACCAATATAAAGGCCTAGAATTGGGTGGACAACTCCTAGCCACTCATCTAGACCTAAAAACTAACCCTAATCCATCTAATGGCAGCTACAAATGACCCCCCTTCCTATAAAACATCCCTAACAAAAACCTTTGCCTCTTTTTACAACTCTTTAGAACCCTAATAGTTCCTCCCCAAATTTTCTTTCCTAATATCCAAATCAAGCCCAAATTGGTTCTAATCAATTACAACATCACCCTCTACCATAGTAGAAGCTAGTAGGGGCTTGCTAGCTAGGGTTTGAAGGGTTTTGGTGAATTTGAGTTTAAGAAGAAACCTCATTTTTACCCTTTTTTATTGAGATTCAATCTCAATAGGAAAATTCCACGAAACCCTTCTAAAATCATGTTTTATTTTCATAGATGCATGCATATATGTATATCCTAGCTGTAGGGATAGTTTGGTGCTAGGTAGTGTCGATTTCTTGTCCGTATCGGACACGTATTAGCCCAAATAAAACAGTATTCGATGTAATGCCTAAACCAGCATTTTAATAACCATTTTTGAAACTAATTGCTGGGATTGGTAGCCTTATACCTGTGTTTTCAATTCCCCATTGACTGAGCACGCATTGGTATCGTTTTCGTGTCAAAAATCGACAAGTACTCGCAGCACGAGACAGCGTCTCGATGTCCTGCTACCACATGTGTCGTGTTCACTGCACAGACCTTGTGAACCCACCAAATTTGGTGTAGGGCTCGGGGCAGTGACTGACAAGTCACTCTCCAAGTTTCACGACTCCTAGTGTCATTTCGGATACGAAAATTAACTCGTACTGATCCTCCACTGTACTGTAAGCACGAAATTTTCCCACTGATACGTGTCTCGCGTCGCGTGGACACGTGCCGATAGACTCTCGTGTCATTTCGAATGTGTAGCCCTATGCCTGGGCTACACGTGGCTGTGAGAATGAGAAGCCTTATGTCTTGTGTCGTGTCCACGAGAGCTCGACACGGCTGCACGAGGGATAGGTTACACTGTGTTTTCTGGCACTTGTGTTTTCTATTTTGGGCATGTTTGTGTCCACTTATGTGGACACGAATGCATCCCCCTGATACATATGACTTGTACCTCACCTCTATTTAAACTGATTTTGGGTTTATCATTTGTATTGGGTTCGATTTCGTTGGAAATTGTATTTTTTTTGATAACTGAACTGAAATGTTCTCTTTTTAAAAAAGTTTAAAGGAGTTCAATTATTAAATATGGAAAATAGGATGTTAATGATTGACTGTTATATACTGGGATATTATAGGAGTATTTGTTTGGGATTCCATGGGAATTTCGAATTAAAATTTGGTGTGTACACATATGGAAAAGAACTGTCAACCTGAGAACTCAAATGAAGAAATGTAATTTTCTATTTTATAATACCTGAGAGTCGGGTTTCATTGATCCTGGGTTTAGTTTTAGGTTCTAGGTTAGTTTCATGTTAAATTGAGATGGGCATGTTTTGATTTTGATAACTGAAAACATAGTGATAACTGAGAATTGAATGAAAACATGAGTTTTGTTTGTAGATAACTGAGAATATGAGTAGTTCAAACTGTAAACTGATTTCTGAAATTTAATTGTTTAAATGCAATTTGTACATATTATAAATGCACTTATAAGATGTGTAGGTAACTGGGATTTAAATGGTTGAAATTGTTTACAAATTTCATTATTTAGGAAAACTGGACACATAGAGTGATAACTGAGACTTAGGCAAAGATGAGACTGGGTTTTTGGTTTGATTTAGTGGACATATTGGTTGGGTTTTGTTTGTATAGGTTACGATCCTTGAGTCACTGATTTCTGATACAAAACTAAAGATTATTTCTTTTTTTGTGTGTAAACCTGAGATGACTGAAACTTCATTCATTGTTGTATTTTAAACCCTTTACTTCTAACTGAAATGAACCCACATACTCTCACAAACACACACACCCTCCTACTACTGTCTACAGACATACTGATTTTCTCACATTGATTTCTATGACAATCTAGACACATTTCACACTCAATTGCACTCTGTTTAAATCTGAAACGGATACACTTTGCACACACTGAAATCTGTGAATGTTCACTCACCCAAGCCACACACACACACATGCATGATCCCCCATCTTTCTATATATGTAATATATAATGTATGCATATTCGTAATCTAATGTATTGGTATATAGGCAATGTAGGCATGTATCAATGTAATACATGCATGAATAAATGGTTAAATGAATGCAATATGATGATGATGATGATGAGAGTGAATAGCATATATGCATGTATAAATGCAATCATGTATCTATGAAGTAAAAACATGCAAGTATGTGTAAGGGTAGTGAATAGATGTAAATGCAATATAATGCAAGGAAATGAGACACAGCATGTATGATATGTAATGTAGGTAATAAATGTATCAAATATAAAGTATGCATAAATGTGGAATTAGTGTGTGTATTATGTACTGTATATATGCCTAGAGTAAGGTTTACCCTATAGGCTATGTTAGTTTTACTTGAGTTGACTGACCTTAGATTACTTGACCAGTTTGACCTAGTTGACTAGATATTGACTTGATTTGACCCATAGTTGACTTTGAACTAGATTGACCTAGAAAATCATGTAGATGCATTGTACACTTCATTTATAACCCCCTGTATACATCATGACTTGTGTTGCTCTAAATAGGACTCAGATACCTTGCTTCAGACAGTGTATTCTTACAGACATTCAGATCGCAGGCGAGTACATTCTCTGATCGTTTCATACTTGTCACGACTTATATTACTGCTCTAGATTACTTTACTTGATGCTGACACTTATTATCACGGATTGGTACTATATGGATCTTTCATGCGATTTATCCCTTATAGGATACATCGAGTATTTCGTGTTCGTGTACTTTATCACGGGCATTGTATACTCTTTGTGTTCGTGTTATTCGTGTGCAAATCGTGTGAAATCGTGTACTCTCATGTGCCCACATGATCAATGTACAACTATACTTCGTGTGCAATAACATAACTTGACTGGATCCTTGTGTATTGATTGGGGAGGGTGAGTAGGAAATGGTTATGCGATCAAATTCCCTATTGTATAAGACATTGTATATGTCCATTGTACCTTCGTGTATAATGGAGTTCCATTTTATTGTATAACCCAACCTGTTTACATAACCATATTGTGCTCTAAATCACTAGTCACTTACAGTTCTTACTTATCATGTATATATTTCCAGTTATCAAATATTTCTCATGTTTTTATGTACATCTTATTACAGCATTTCATGTATCTTATTCTATTGCCTGCTTTATATTACCTGCCATGATATGAACTGCATAAGATGTACTATGCTCGCTCCCGTCCTGACTGGACCTATTAAAAATATTATAGATGATACCGAGGACTTCGGCCCAACCTACTATGGAGCCCATCTAGACGATACCTGTGAGTTGGACCCACAGGAGGATCCAGCTCTAGTTGAGGACGTCATCCATACTGCTTAGACTAGATTAGCTAGGCTTTATTTTATTTCTTATTGTATTTGTATGGACTTCAGAGTTGTATTATTTTTTGGATGTTGTGATGTCGTGTCGTTAGACACTTAGACTTTTCTTCTGTTTGTATTTTCCTTTGAGATTTTCATATCTATGATATCGTGCTATTTTCTGCCTTAGTTGTGATTGAGACTGTATTCTATATTGTTACCTCCACTCGGAGTGTATATACTGTACAGGTACCTTATATTGTTAGATATTGTAATCTAGGACAGCGTTCTACCGCCAATACTGCGGCGTAGGCTGGACGTACCCACTTCTCGTGCCCTTACTCTAGGGTGCGGGTCGTGACAAGTGGCTTCAGTCTTCAGAGAAGTCGGGTCCTCAGAGACTTGGATGATCTTCAATGGCAGCTCTAAGTTCTCGATCTGCTCTTCGATGTAAGATATGCGCTTGGTCGGATTGGTCCAAGATCCGAGAGTCTGGAAATCAAAAGTCCTTCCTGGCTCGGAGAGTGTATCCACAAGTCTGACCTGTAAAGGATGGCGTGCTCCCTCTGGTTGTCAAAGAACTCTTCAAACGTCTCCGTTAACTACGTACTACCCATGGGGATAGTAGAGTGATAGAAGGTAGTGGAGCTCGAAACTTCTCAAGTGTAGGTGGATCGACTGTTCCGGTGTCGCGTGCTTTTGAACTATCTGAAAAACTGATAACCGTTAAAATAACCTAGACCTAAATACAACAAGTGTTTATAGAATATCAATATACTCGATGTACCCGATTTTCTATGCTGTGATCAAGTTTTCCTAGTTTAATCAAGTCCTCCAATAGTACTATAATAACTAGGTACTATTAGGATGGACCTGCATGGGCCACCACTAAAAACATGTCACGACCCGCTCCCAAATACTCGAACACGAGTCGGACACGCCCAGCCTTCGTCGTTAGACACGACGAAGTAAGCTGTACCAATCTAGGAAAATCTAACCAGATAATCATAAATATATATAATCACAGCATCTAAAAACGTATCCCAGAATGATCACCATAATCCACAATTCTATGTATATAAATGTATGAGTCATCAAGAATGAAATGTACTATGAATTCTAAAACAATATCTAAGAGTAAAGCTAACAATCTAAACCTGAAACCTCAAGCTAAGTCATGACCCATCCTGCTCAGCTAAGATCCCGGGCTCTGGCCCATATGGTAGAATGATATCCTGCAAATATACCTGCAAAATATCCAGTCAAGAGCGGAGCAAAGTACAGTTCTAGGTAATGAACAAGATATCATGATATGAAAGTACAAGGGAACAGGGTATGTAAAGCACAAGAAAGAACATGGTGTATAAGTACATGAAAGAACATGGTATGTAAGAACATGAAAGAACATGGTATCTCAGGAATCACAGAAACTAAGTACATGATATATCTCCTGAACATGTGTATATAATATTTGAAATATAACTAAGTATGTGACCAGCTCGGGGAAAGCACATGAAAGCACATGAAGCACATGAAAGCACATGAATGGTACGGCTTAGCACCCGCGTGCACAATGTGGGGTCTAAGCTAAACACACCTGAGTTGTTTCTTGGGTTTGGTCACATAAATAGTATATTTCCGCTCCCCAGGTACAAGTAATAAGAATAAGGAACATGAGCACCAGAAAAATATGTCGTGTCACAGTGTGTCAATCACGAAAGCACATGATATAATTAAATGTACAAGACCATAGAATTTACTTGCCTTGCTCCGGTAATCAAGGGTAGAAAATAGATCTGTCGGTCCACCTGACTAATGACATAAGTTGGTTACTTTATATCCATTTCTATTTTAACACTTTAACTTATCTACAATTATTCCTAGTACAATCTATAAGCCACCATTAATTTAATAACGATAATACAATGCCAGAATACCACTTTTCTAACAAAATAAAATTACAAGTCGCTATATGCATGTTATATCAAAGTGACATAACGACACCCAAACGACAGGTTCCTAGGGTGAAGAGTAACATCCTAAGATTATTCATAAAGTAAAAAATCAATATAACCATAGAATACCTGATATCTAATAGAGTAGCATAAAATGAATTAAAACAAAAAGCTATTTAACTGACATAGAGAACTCCCATTGATACCCAATCTCTTGCTTCATAAAAAGGGTCCACATTTACCTACCAACAGGAAGCAGGTTCAAAATTGTTGAAATAAACCCCTGCCTTCCATACAGGTAAGCCAAAACACCATACAGAAAAAGAACCATTCCTAACATATGCCACAAGAGCAAAAAAAAAAAACAACCTTCACCTTCCTACCATCTCCTCTACATAGTGATTATATACACAAACTCAGTCTCAAAGGTTACTCTGGTTCATCTATACAAGAATTTAATTACTAAGACTTGCTTATACATTAGCTAAATGTTTACACAATCAAGAGATATTAATCACAAATAAAAAATTCAAACATATCTCAAGCCAACACACTCTAACAGCATTCCCTTCCATGTTACAGCGCGCACCACTGCTGATAACAAATCTACCATGCCTGGACACGAATATAGCAGCAACTGACACAAGTTCAAGGTCAGATACGAACCACTCGACTGTCAAAAGCCTAAACAAAATATACGCGGCAACCCGACCCTTACTGTAACTGAACACAATCTCCCTGCTGACACACGTCTACACAAGACAGACACGAGCGCACGTGCCGGTCCACAGACACAGTGTAAACTCCCTGAATTTTCAGGGAATTTTTAAAATTAATTTTTTTTTTGAAGAATAGCTTGTTAATCTATTTATTTAATAATTAATTAATTATTTCTAATCAGGGTTTAATTTATGTTGTAAATATATATATAGATGCAAGATTACTAAATATTGTTATTTGTTAAATAAATACTGTTACATTAATTATTAAATTATTTATAAACTCTAACCAAGTTTCATATAGATTTATTATTAGATTATATTTATATCAATAATTAAATATATATAGTGTTATTATTCAATTGGTTTTATTTTTAGATTATATATATATATATCTATACTTATATAGATGTGGTGTTAAAATTCCTAGCAACCAAACCCATTCCTTAAGTTTAACCCTAACTTAGGCCCAACCCAGTATGGTCCTATTCATTTGGATCTCCTTCATGCATATATATATATGCATCTACTCTCAACCCTAACCCTAAACTTGCCTCCACACAAACCACCAGCCCCCTTCATCACCGCCACCCTATCCCTCTCTCTCTCTCTCGTCTATCTCCTTCCCCCCTCACCCGGAGCCCCGCCGTCGACGACGACGACGTTTCCCGCGCCCGCGTGTAGCATCCGGCGGCCCCCTCGTCGGCGCAACCCCCCTCGTCAGCGAGCCACCCCCTGCGGCGTGGCAAGGAAACCCCGACCCCCCGTGGCGCTGTCACGTGGATAAAATCCTCTTTGCATGCTTTAAACCAAGTTTTAATAATTAAATTCTGAATATTCAGATTATTGTAAGGATTGTTGTGATGAATAGATTGATGATTAATTAGATCTAAATGTAGAAAATCATTGGTAAATATGTAGGGGTTCTACCCTAATTTTCGTGTGATTTAATATTAATTATTGATATTTATTTATATTTAATTATGAAGTTTCAATGTTAGTAATTAATTAATTGTGTTTTCTGTTTTAATTTTTATGTAAAATTTTGATTACGAATTAGAGAAAACGTTGTACATGAAAAAGTTTGTATAATTAATATAGTATTTTAAAATAATTTTTCCAGAATTTTTATAATTTAATTTATAATTATTTTATGTGAAAAACAGCGAATTTACACTGTTTAATTAATTCCGTTTTGATGCTTATTATTTAATTAATAAATAATTAAATAATATAACTTATATGGAAAATATAGATTTAATTATAAAGTAAGTTATGAAAATTTTTCCAGAATTTGATTGGTGTTTAAAATATTATATTTAGATTTATCTTGGAAGTTTTGTATTAATCAAATTGAATATTAAATATTATTTTCAATTTATCTTATTTATTTGGTTAGTAATTAAATAATAATTATTGAATAGAAAATGTTTGTAATAGCATGTTATTCTGTAGAAAAATAATTCCAATATTTATTTATTATTATTTATAATTATTTGGATTTAGTTGAGTAATTTCTAGATTTATTACATAAGTTGAATATATTATATAATTAATTGTTATTAATTATATAAATATTGTAAATTTTGTGAAGTGATATGATTCTGTTAGAAATGTGTAAATATGGTATTTAGGAATTTATTTTATATATTTTAGATATATTTACGAATTTTTAAGACTTAAAAGTAATTTTGAGAATCATGTTTAGGTTTATGTAATCAATTGTGTAATAATTATTATTGATTTAAATAATTATTAATTTTGTGTTACTACTGTGAATTTAGTTTTAATGATTAAATTTAAGGTTGGTGGTGATTTATTTGGATTTATCTAGAATTATTAAGTACTTATTGTTATTATCCAACTAGTTATTTAATAAACAGTTTAATGATAATAATTCATTTTCTGTGAAATATATATATAATATATATATTTATAATTCTGATATTATTTAGTTTATTATTAAAATAGACTAAAAATTATTTTTTAAGGATTTTTACTATTTAAGTTAGTATTATTAGGAATTGTGTATTCATGTGTGTATTAAAATGGTTGGTTAATTGATTATCATTAATTAGTTAATTAATTATTAAATTTTTAGTTGTAAATAAATTTTAGAATATAAATGGTATGATAATAAGTATGGTTTACATACTTATTATTGTATAATTATTATTCATAATTATTGATACTAGTTAGCTAGTAGTAATAGATTAATTTAAATTATAGATTACTTAGCAATTTAATGAATTGTTTAAATTGTTTAATTAGTAATTAATTAGAGATAAATTTTGTTTAGGATTATTTGCTTCTCGGGACTCGGACTCTACTTTGGACCCAGATACTCAGTTGCTGGACAAAGGCAAGTACACCTTGCTTGATTGTATATTTTTGCAGTTAGTTTATGTTACCTAGTTACTTCTCAGTTGTGTGCACGCGTCTAGTAGTAGTGGACTTATCCCGTGTATTGTGAAGGTATGTGGTACCTTCTAGCCGGACACCGTATCATACACGATCACTATATGAGTGAGTTGAGAGCATGGATTTGTGTGTCGACTGATCATTGGCACGTGAGTTCGCGTCTGGTCTAGTGGTTGGTACAGGTCTACTTATATATACTATAACGTCTTGCATATTATTTGTACTGCGTATACGGTACGGATATATATTGGGTGGGGAGAGTCTACTAGTGGTGTATGAGAATTTCTGTTTCCAATGGATGCTGGATGCTCGTAGCCCCTCGTTTCTCAAACCGTAGAACGCTTGGTGGCCGTTTCTTCTTCTTCTCCCCCTCTCATGTGCCACTAGAGATGTCTCGAGTACATTTTACACATAGATGGTTAGTTTACCTTTCGTATGTTGCATGATATATCCTGTCCTTGTTTGGTTGGGGAGATGTTATGTTACATTTTGTTCTAGTTATTTATATACTGCCCTGTACTATCATGCATGTCGATTTCTTGTGTACTTGTTACGTCCCTCTGAGGACCTGGCACCTTTTCCAGATTGGGACGAGCACAGGTACCGACGGACTACGGAGATTGGAGACTTTTGCTGACGAGGACTTCAATGTTGAGCCTCGTGAGTTTCTTGAGTTCTTAGGTGATTTCTGCTAGTGGCTATCTATTTTTTTTCTGGTTCAGTTGTACTCTTTTAGTAGTTCATTCATACATTTATTGGTGGATTATTTTCCACTAGTCATGACTTGTAGTTTGATTCAGAGTTATTTTTATTCCTTCCAGCTTTATTCTGTGATTTTTCCTGTGGATGAGATTAGTATTTACATGCCTGTATTGTTATTTAGTTGTTACTTCAGCGTACTACGATCGAGTATAGTCCATTAAATTGGGGTTTTTCTATACTTGATCGTACAGCTGGTACGCTACGTGTTCCTGGTCCCACATATCTTGGAACCGGGGCGTGACATGTTTTTAGTGGTGGCCCATGCAGGTCGAGAAAATATTGTTTGGTTACTTTACCGTACCAAGCATGCCTGCGTATAGGATTAGGACTATCGTGTCTCATCCACAATTGATTATTTTTATCCTTTGATCTCGTTTGATTTCGACTCATTTCAAACTCCTCGAAATACTTGATCTCTTCTTTGATTTATATCTTCTGACTCTTTGACTTCCTTGCAATTATATCCTTCTCGATTTAATCTACCGTACCCCTTGCTTGTTATGATTGATAGAGGTTTGGAAGATGCTATACTATATACACTCTTGAGTAACTATATTGCTAGATGGGTTACCTTGGCAGCTAATTAGGCGGTTGAGTCTATAATTGAATTCTGGGAAAGTACTAAATATTGCAGGTTGATGAACACCATATTTTTGAAAGATATAATTTTTGCATGAATGATTAGTTAATTCAAAGTTGAGTAGTAATGATATATCAATTTCGAATGATAGTGAGAAAGATTACTTATACTCATATGGGAAAGACTGTTAGAAGTTGATTAATAAAATAAACTCGATGATCGATTTGAGAGGATGATTTAAAGTTTTGATTTGAGTTTTTTTTAAAAAAAAAATTTCTATGATTGGTTAGAGAGGATATAAAATCAACTTGATGATTAAAAATTTAAATATTCACATTGCTACATGAGATTTAAATTGGTTGATGATTTATGTTGGTTTCCAAAATAGAAGAATAATTTTTTTTAATTTGAGGATAGATGATTGTAAATAGAAATAGTTAAGAGTTGCCTATGAGATTTATATTTCTTTAAAGATTGAATATTTTGACCTTGATGAAAAAAGGGTTTATTTAAGAAGAATTTAGAAATTTGATGCATTTCATAAAGTGATTTAAAATTTGGAGTTGGGTAATTTTAATCTAAAAATTTTGAGGAGAAAAGAAAAGGATGTTTGTACTATAATAAAGTTTATTTCGAGGATCGATTTAGAAATTTGAGGTATTTTTTTGTGATTGAATTTTGTTTGATGGAACAAATTTTGATTGAAAAAAAAATTTGAGATTTAAATCTTTTTTTAGATTGATAAATTTTTATTGAAGTTTCTTTTGGAAAAAAAAGAAGAATTTAGTATTATGATAATATTTATCTCGGTGATTGATTTAAGTATTTTCATAAGAGAGTTACAATCTTTTATATTAGATAAACTGAATTAAAGTTGAGGAAAAAAAATGGGGAAAAATAAAAGGGAGTTGGTGTGATGATAAAAGGATTGGTTGGGTATTTTAAAGTTATAATTATTATTATATGCGACGATCTTAAAGAGATTAAGGAAATTGGTAGATGATTGTTTTGATTTAAAGATTTTATACTGAAGGAATTTATGAAGAAATTTTATTTACAGGAATTTGATTTTTTTTTTTATCTTGATGAGGAAATAAACATAGAGGATGTTACTCTAATGAGATAGAAGTGTCACACCTTAGTTGCCATATTTTTCATAGCCATGATAGTGATTATATGCAGTTATAGTTAAGTCATTGACCCATGTGACTATGTCTTCTTCTTAAAATTTTATCATCCTTGTTCTCGACCCTAAACTAGTATCATGATTCCCTAATTGTTTAGAGCTATAGATGTCTATAAATTTTTCTTGACCATACCCCAAATCCGTCAACCAGTATATCTTCTCCTATATTTTAGTATTATATTATTAGTAATAATATTAGGAATATCTATTTAGTTGTTTGTTACTTTACCTGTAGACAATATTGGTTGAAATTTTCTGTAATAAAAATTTTCCTTCACCTTTAGCTCATGCCACGGTTGCCGAGCTAAATGCTGTAAGGATTTTTTATTATTATCTAATTAGTTTATTTTCTTTTCTGATTTACTATTTATCGTGCTGCATAATTCTAGTACTATCGATCCAAAATTTGTTTTCTTAAGCAATAATGGAAAGCAGATCATTACGTCTTATCCTTTTGAATAGACCAAAGGATTTTTTTTTTCTCTTCTCATGTTAGGATTATTATTGCTTCTCTAGAAAATTCTATGTTGTTGCTATAATTTGGTAGGATAAACTTGCTTCCCTAAAGAGACAGTTAGAGGTACTAGTTCAATTCTTATAAGTTGGGTAGTATACCTTGTAGTCTAGCATCATACTTTTCTCAGGACCATTAAGAAATTATAGTTGGATAACACTGACTATATGTTGGTATAAGTATTTAGATTCCCTAGACATAACTTTGTGGGTTCCTATCCCCTAGCTCAACTAAGGGTAGAGATTCATAGGGCAACTAGAAAGGTCAAATCATTATTTGTGTTTTGGACTTGAACTATCTTGTACTTTCTTTTCTTCTGTACGTTTATTTTTATCGTCTTGACTAATATTGCTGTTATAGCCTAGTTTTTACAACCTTCTTCTTTTCTCAAGCTTGTTCTTGACACATATATTATTGGGTGCACCCACTAAAATGTTGTCTAATCAGAATCGGTGCATGATGGTCTGGCCAACCTAGTGCATGTTGATTCGCTTTCCCTATGATTATTTTATGCAGATGAAGATATAGTAAACTTGTCCTAGGATCTCATTTGCGACCGTTTGACAAATTTTGTTTTCTTGAAACATTTATTCGCATTGGACCTTCAAATTTGTAATCGACCCCATCCCCCTTGAACTCTTTTTTATTCTGCGCCTAGTATAGAATTTCTCTTTATAATCCTTTATTAGCTATGATTTATAGTAGAACCATCATTCTACTAAGTCAGTTAAGTATACCTTGTATGATATCTTATTTTAGTAATACCCTTAGCACCCTAGTAGCCATCTTAGACTGATTTTAGTCGGACATTTAGCAAATAAAAGTTTTCCTATTATCCTTTCCTTGGTTCATATCATTTGATCCCTTACCATGACTTGGGTAATTGAAGCACAATATTAGGATTTTTCTTCCAATAATTGTACCATTATGATCTAGACAAACCGTACCATACACATGACATTTATGTCCCCCAATAAACACATCTTTATGTGCTCTATTCTAATAACTCTACTTGTTTGACAAATCTTTCCCTTAGAATAGACTATTTGTGTCTTCTCCTTATCCTATTAGATTTGACCATGCAATATCGATCTATTCCCTGATCACTTGGAAATCCTATGACCTATGCCGGACCTAGAACATATTCTTGTAGGATATGATGCCAGTTTTGACCCCTCTATAAACCCCCAAGTATCGTTGTAAATTGTCTTGTTGAGTAAGTTACAATTTACATATTTACTTTTTATTGATTTTCTTATTATTTCTTCGGTATTAGAATTATTTTAAATTTCGAGGACGAAATTCTTATAAGTTGGGTAGATTGTAAACCCCCTGAATTTTCAGGGAATTTTTTTTTTTTTTTTTTGAAGAATAGCTTGTTAATCTATTTATTTAATAATTAATTAATTATTTCTAATCAGGGTTTAATTTATATTGTAAATATATATATAGATGCAAGATTACTAAATATTGTTATTTGTTAAATAAATGCTGTTACATTAATTATTAAATTATTTATAAACTCTAACCAAGTTTCATATAGATTTATTATTAGATTATATTTATATCAATAATTAAATATATATAGTGTTATTATTCAATTGGTTTTATTTTTAGATTATATATATATATCTATACTTATATAGATGTGGGGTTAAAATTCCTAGCAACCAAACCCATTCCTTAAGTTTAACCCTAACTTAGGCCCAACCCAGTATGGTCCTATTCATTTGGATCTCCTTCATACATATATATATATGCATCTACTCTCAACCCTAACCCTAAACTTGCCTCCACACAAACCACCATCCCCCTTCATCACCGCCACCCTATCCCTCTCTCTCTCTCTCTCGTCTATCTCCTTCCCCCCTCACCCGGAGCCCCGCCGTCGACGACGACGGCGTTTCCCGCGCCCGCGTGTAGCATCCGACGGCCCCCTCGTCGGCGCAACCCCCCCTCGTCAGCGAGCCACCCCCCTGCGGCGTGGCAAGGTAACCCCGACCCCCCGTGGCGCTGTCACGTGGATAAAATCCTCTTTGCATGCTTTAAACCAAGTTTTAATAATTAAATTCTGAATATTCAGATTATTGTAAGGATTGTTGTGATGAATAGATTGATGATTAATTAGATCTAAATGTAGGAAATCATTGGTAAATATGTAGGGGTTCTACCCTAATTTTCGTGTGATTTAATATTAATTATTGATATTTATTTATATTTAATTATGAAGTTTCAATGTTAGTAATTAATTAAATGTGTTTTCTGTTTTAATTTTTATGTAACATTTTGATTACGAATTAGAGAAAACTTTGTACATGAAAAAGTTTGTATAATTAATATAGTATTTTAAAATAATTTTTCCAGAATTTTTATAATTTAATTTATAATTATTTTATGTGAAAAACAGCGAATTTACACTGTTTAATTAATTCCGTTTTGATGCTTATTATTTAATTAATAAACAATTAAATAATATAACTTATATGGAAAATATAGATTTAATTATAAAGTAAGTTATCAAAATTTTTCCAGAATTTGATTGGTGTTTAAAATATTATATTTAGATTTATCTTGGAAGTTTTGTATTAATCAAATTGAATATTAAATATTGTTTTCAATTTATCTTATTTATTTGGTTAGTAATTAAATAATACTTATTGAATAGAAAATGTTTGTAATAGCATGTTATTCTGTAGAAAAATAATTCCAATATTTATTTATTATTATTTATAATTATTTGGATTTAGTTGAGTAATTTCTAGATTTATTACATAAGTTGAATATATTATATAATTAATTGTTATTAATTATATAAATATTGTAAATTTTGTGAAGTGATATGATTCTGTTAGAAATGTATAAATATGGTATTTAGGAATTTATTTTATGTATTTTAGATATATTTACGAATTTTTAAGACTTAAAAGTAATTTTGAGAATCATGTTTAGGTTTATGTAATCAATTGTGTAATAATTATTTATTGATTTAAATAATTATTAATTTTGTGTTACTACTGTGAATTTAGTTTTAATGATTAAATTTAAGGTTGGTGGTGATTTATTTGGATTTATCTAGAATTATTAAGTACTTATTGTTATTATCCAACTAGTTATTTAATAAACAGTTTAATGATAATAATTCATTTTCTGTCAAATATATATATAATATATATATTTATTATTCTGATATTATTTAGTTTATTATTAAAATAGACTAAAAATGATTTTTAAGGATTTTTACTATTTAAGTTAGTATTATTAGGAATTGTGTATTCATGTGTGTATTAAAATGGTTGGTTAATTGATTATCATTAATTAGTTAATTAAATATTAAATATTTAGTTGTAAATAAATTTTAGAATATAAATGGTATGATAATAAGTATGGTTTACATACTTATTATTGTATAATTATTATTCATAATTATTGATACTAGTTAGCTAGTAGTAATAGATTAATTTAAATTATAGATTACTTAGCAATTTAATGAATTGTTTAAATTGTTTAATTAGTAATTAATTAGAGATAAATTTTGTTTAGGATTATTTGCTTCTCGGGACTCGGACTCTACTTTGGACCCAGATACTCAGTTGCTGGACACAGACAAGTACACCTTGCTTGATTATATATTTTTGCAGTTAGTTTATGTTACCTAGTTACTTCTCAGTTGTGTGCACGCGTCTAGTAGTAGTGGACTTATCCCGTGTATTGTGAAGGTATGTGGTACCTTCTAGCCGGACACCGTATCATACACGATCACTATATGAGTGAGTTGAGAGCATGGATTTGTGTGTCGACTGATCATTGGCACGTGAGTTCGCGTCTGGTCTAGTGGTTGGTACAGGTCTATTTATATATACTATGACGTCTTGCATATTATTTGTACCGCGTATACGGTACGGATATACATTGGGTGGGGAGAGTCTACTAGTGGTGTATGAGAATTTCTGTTTCCAATGGACGCTGGATGCTCGTAGCCCCTCGTTTCTCAAACCGTAGAACGCTTGGTGGCCGTTTCTTCTTCTTCTCCCCCTCTCATGTGCCACTAGAGATGTCTCGAGTGCATTTTACACATAGATGGTTAGTTTACCGGTCGTATGTTGCATGATATATCCTGTCCTTGTTTGGTTGGGGAGATGTTATGTTATATTTTGTTCTAGTTATTTATATACTGCCCTGTACTATCATGCATGTCGATTTCTTGTGTACTTGTTACGTCCCTCTGAGGACCTGGCACCTTTTCCAGATTGGGACGAGCACAGGTACCGACGGACTACGGAGATTGGAGACTTTTGCTGACGAGGACTTCAATGTTGAGCCTCGTGAGTTTCTTGAGTTCTTAGGTGATTTCTGCTAGTGGCTATCTATTTCTTTTCTGGTTCAGTTGTACTCTTTTAGTAGTTCATTCATACATTTATTGGTGGATTATTTTCCACTAGTCATGACTTGTAGTTTGATTCAGAGTTATTTTTATTCCTTCCAGCTTTATTCTGTGATTTTTCCTGTGGATGAGATTAGTATTTACCTGCCTGTATTGTTATTTAGTTGTTACTTCAGCGTACTACGATCGAGTATAGTCCATTAAATTGGGGTTTTTCTATACATGATCGTACAGCTGGCACGCCACGTGTTCCTGGTCCCACATATCTTGGAACCTGGGCGTGACACACAGGTTCTGCCACTAACACACCAATGTCACTCTACTAAGAACACTAAATCTAATGAAGATTAAGGGAATAAAATCCGAAATATACCTGACAGTTAGACTCTG
The DNA here is from genome assembly GCA_029216955.1 of Iris pallida. Lineage (NCBI taxonomy): Eukaryota > Viridiplantae > Streptophyta > Magnoliopsida > Asparagales > Iridaceae > Iris > Iris pallida. Next base: position 1,069,523 of record JANAVB010010198.1, on the reverse strand, counting down.
AGACAGAGTTGAAGGTCCAGCTGTACAGAGATGAGATCCCCACGAGTCCGATTCAAACACAGTGGTAACGAATACTCCTTTGAGGCACTCGATCGAGCACCTGGTGCTCAAAATCAGAAACGAGATTTTGGAGTTCAATAGGAATACATGAATGATCAAACACTAGAAACAAATTAAAAACAGGATTTAGAGAACAAACTTCCTATAGGTTGACCCCTACGATTGATTGATGGTCAAAGATTTGATTACCTTATCATTCCTTGATCACAACCATCGACAAGAACTAAAGAATACTTGTTCGAACCTTAGAACGACCAACCGATCAAGATTTGATCAACAAATGAATATTGATGAAATATAATCAAATTCGAAGGAAGGAACACTCACGATCAACGGCAATCGAAGGTGAAGATCAATCACATCTGGAGGAGTCGAACGTTGCCGAGAGTCGATCGTCTTGGTGTTGTCGATGCAGGGAAGTCCAGATCCGCTGGGTGATGACCGGAGAGGAACGTCGTCACTTAAAATGCTACGTCGATGAAGAGAAGAGCGGCTCAGCCGCCACTGCAGGAACTCGTGCACCGAGGCCAGATCCACCGATCTACTAGGGAGAGGTCTGCGCCTGAAGTGGAACTCCATCGCCGAAATAGGGCGATCGGCTTCGTGGTGAGGTATTGCCGAGGAAGAACCGCGCAAAATCGCTGTTATGAAATGCCTTGCGCCGGCGGAGGACGATCGCTCAGCCGAGCGCCGCATGAGAGTGCTGGTGTCGATCGCCTGAGTACGGCAAGTAGTTGCTGAGACCCAGCTGCCTTCGTCGTCGTCGAGGGTGGAGCAGCCACCTAACTGTCAATAGGGGTCGCTGACCACTCCATGGCTACTGTTGCCGGAAGGAGGAGGAGTCGCCGCCGTCATCGCCGAAGTCCCGCCTAGGGTTGTAGCCGTGATCGGCCGAGGGAAAATAGGAAGAGGGAAATGAAGAATAGAGAGGACTCAGTAAAATGAGTCACCCTCTCTCCGATCAAAATAAATATAGAGAAGAAGTGAAATTTTCACTCCGGCCCTTCCACCAAAAGCAATTATGCAAAAAACCCTACCCTTTTTACTATTTAAAAACTAACCCCTCCGCTCAATTAATTTTTACAAAATCCCCTCACCCTTTTCATTTATTGCACAATCAATCAAAATTCTGTTTGAAAAGTGGTTATAAGTTGTTAGGGATCCAAATAATTTTAAAAATTAGTTATTAGCCAAAAATTCAAATCTTCTAAAAGACAATCATAAAATATTAATCAATAATTATTACTTGAAAATGGTTTGAAACAATTTAATATTTAGTAAACTAAAATATTTCTTGAAAACATGAAGGTGGGGTTACATGTCGCAAGGTCAAAATCGCAAGCTCGACCAACAATTTTGAGATATGTAACTTTTGATCCACTACTTGTTATATTTTTGTAGAGGCACCGTCGTTTCTATACAACTACTAAACCTTAATGCAACGGCTAGTTCTATATATTCATTAACAAGCCATAGCGATTTGTTTACCAAATCTTGATGGCACCATTCATAACAACAACAAAAACTAATGATCCCTTGACAACCATTGTCACGTGCCACAGCCTTCTATTTCTACTAATTAACTTCTCGTGCCATTAATTGGCCAGTCTAAGGTAATCATGGTTGTGACATTTATGCGGTAGAACAACTAATTAAAGAGATGGTGTACTTGATAATATAGTACTTGATTCATCGTGACAACGTCAAACATTTGTCGCTATTACTAGAATTATATTTGTGCCAACTATAAGACGATCTACCAAATATCGTGACTGTGGGATAAATTACAAAAAACTTCTCATTAGAATTTTATCTTTTGTATAGAAGGACCTATTAATCAAAATTGCAAGCTCGACCAACAATATGCATATAAATAATATGTACATGACCAAGGATTAGGGTTTACCTGGGTTATCAGGTTAGGGGGCTGGAGGCGGGCGGCTGTAGGCGGAGGGGGCTAGCTAGAGGAGGGGACTGGAGGGGGGGCTGGAGGAGGGGACTGGAGGCGGTCGGGTGCCGGAAGGGAGAAAGGGGGTCGGGTACCAGAGGGAAGAGAGGGGTCGGGTGCCGGAGGGTAGAGAGGAGGTCAGGTGCCGGAGGGGAGAGATGGGGTCGGGAGCCGGAGTGGTCGGGAGTCAGAAGGGAGGAGAAAGGTGGTCGGGTTAAATGGGGGGAATATAAATACGGGGGGAATGGAAAATCAAACATATATGCTCATTTTAGCAACGTTACTTATCGACGTCGGTAAACGTCAAAAAATTATAATTAGCCACGTAAAGAAGCGTCGCTAATTTAAAAAAATAAACGACGTCTACAAAAATGTCGGTAATCGTCACTAATTAGCGACGTTTATCGACTTATCAGCAACGTTAATTAATTTAGTTAAAACTTCGTCACTGGACGTCGTAGATTGTCGCTAACGGTGACGTTCTGCGACGTTTGTCCCTTTCGTCGCTAAATTCATTTGCTTTAGCGACGTTTTACTTAAATGTCACTAATTTCGTCGCTAATATAACTTATTTTGGTAGTAGTCGGCTGCCTCTTCCTTTTATTCTAATTTGTTCACCAAAGAAGCCATTTACATGGATGAGGGGCATTTGGCGGCTATTCCTCACTTGATCGACGACATCGACAACACCCAGCTGTAGTTCCAGCTCTCCGAACTAGAGGTTAAAGATGCCATATGGTTGCTGAACGAGCATAGCGCTCCAGACCCGGATGGCTTCGCTAGCGTCTACTTCAAATCTTGTTGGGACATTATCAAGACGGACATCTACGAGATGGTACTAACTTTCTCCGAAGAAGCCAGGTACCCCAAATCGATATCTAGTGCCAACCTGATTCTGATCCCTAAGAACAATAATCCGGAGACCTTCAAAGACTTCCGCACTCTGAGTATATGCACTTTTACCAACAAGATCATCTCCAAGATTATAGCTAATCGCATGACAGGTTTACTCCCCAAATTATATCTAAAGAGCAAAGCGGATTCGTCCGAGGTCGCAATATCTTAGAAAATATTTTGCTGGCACAATAGATGATCAGCTCCATGAAATTCTCAGCCAGAGGAGGCAATATTACCATCATGTTGGACATGGAGAAAGCTTATGACAGGCTTGATTGACAATTCATGATCTGGGTGTTCAGGGCCTTCGGATTCCTGGAGATTTGGATCGACATCGTTTGGAGATCGATCAGTAACTCGTAGTTCTCCACCATTGTTAACGGTCAAGCCAATAGATTTTTTAAATTGACTCATGGTGTCAGGCAAGGAGATCCATTATCGTCTACTATTTTCATCATCGTCGCTGAAGCGATAAGCAAGAATCTTAATCAAATGGCCGGCACCCCCCGTTTCCAGCATTACCACACCGCTAGCGGCTGCCCGATCATTATCCACCTTGCATATGCTGATGACATCCTTATCTTCTCTTTCGATGGCACTGGGTCCATTGAGGTGGTCAATAACATGTTGCAGAGATACACCCGATGCTCCAACCGGTGTATCAACCCTAACAAAAGTGTCATCTATGTTTACCACTCTGGCGATAGAGACCACACTACCTTGTTAACTATCACGCCCCAGAACCAGAATACTGGAGAGCGGGGGCAGACACAGCCAGCTACGTATATTGAAATGGAAACCACCTCGATATACGGTCACGGCTGTCTAGAAATATGAGGGTTTACTACAAGCCAACAGTCTCTTATAGTCATGAACAAGCCTAATGTCTCAATCACAAGCAAGTAAGTAAGGTCGCAAGATGTATGATCATTAAATATACAATAATAAGGCGTCCCAAATATCACATATTCAGCTGATCATGAAGCTAGTCGTACAAAATGCGGGGACTAGCAAGAGTTAAGTCATACATGATCAACCCTAGGATTTGTTAATCATGTTTACAGCCCGTAGGCAGACAGTAAGTAAAGTGCTCCGAGCTAACAGGTGCCCGTCGGCTAAACGCCTCAAAAGAATAATTTTTACAATAGAGTGAGCGAAACAAAATAGAAAACCCACTCTTGGCCCGGATTCCGCCTAGTGTTCACCATTGGGCTGGAAGCTTGGTAGATCCTTGGGAGCTGCTCCGAAATCTGGCCACACAAAACCAGCTGGGTCAACCCCAGAAAGAGCAAGTGCCACAAGGGGGCCACGAAATAAGAACAAAAGCCAGCATTAACACAGAAGATATAATATTTAAAACTAGAAATTTATGAAGACATGGCAGGGTGATATACAACGAGATAACCATGGGACTATTCCGATAGCCAGGTTACAACCCGTAAACCAGACAAGGACCGGGGTTGTAACCCTTCATCTGAACAGAACTTGGTTTTCCACCATTTATCGGCAAGATAATAATGCAAGAAATCAAGACAGGGAGCAATATTGTACTGAATCAAGACATGGCTAGACTGGTTATACCTCATTCAATCAATCACGGCCAAGCAGACACTACGGCTTACTACTTTAACTAACTAGGGTTATCACAGGCCTAATTACTAACAAGATGCAGTGAGATTGTTCCACAGCCACAAGCCCTGCAGACCATCCAGGTTACCCAAGTCGAAAGTTAGGGGTTGAATTCAGGTGGGTACATCGCCCAGAAGACAAATGTACCCTTAGGTGATTTAGAGGGTGCAACACGTGACGGTGTGCTAGAAATGTGCCCTACTCGACGGCAGGCTACAGATCCCAAGAGCGCCCAGGTAACGGGATTGTCTGTAGCTGTGTCATCTCTTCATGACTACTGTGTTATTCTAGTTATTAACCTTAATCCATTTTAGTAGGTACTCATGACCGTGGTACTCAGGAGTCCCATCCTAGACATGATGCAAGATAGGACAAGTGGATTTAACAATCAAGCAAGAAAGAACCACCCACGGTGCCAAGGCAAGTCAAGTTAAGTTATCTAGATAAATCATGTCAGGGTACTTGTCAGGAGTGCGCCACGACGGGCCACTATCATGTCAGGTTGGTCGTATCGGGAGTGCACCACTACGGGTCACTGTCGTGTTATGCTGGTTCCTTGTCATATCATGCCATGTACAATAGTCATTCCAAACATATTAAGTAATTAAAATCAAGTTCAAGACAAAAGACGTAAGGATATAAAATGGACATAAAATATCTAATAAAATATTAATATACAGGACTAGAGAAAAGCCAAGCTTAAAGAAATAAGACCAAACTCCAAGAGCCTGTGGGTTAAGCAAGGGGTCAGGGGAGCAGCGTACGAAAAAGTCACGCACGCTGAGAGAGCAGCGTATGTGAAAGTCACGCACGCTACAGGGAGCAGCTGCGTGAAAAGTCACGCACGCTCAAGAGGAGCAGCTGCGTGAAAGTCACGCACGCTCAAGGAAGCAGCTGCGTGAAAAGTCACGCACGCTACAGGGAGCAGCTGCGTGAAAAGTCACGCACGCTCAAGAGGAGCAGCTGCGTGAAAGTCACGCACGCTCAAGGAAGCAGCTACGTGAAAAGTCACGCACGCTACAGGGAGCAGCTGCGTGAAAAGTCACGCACGCTCAAGAGGAGCAGCTGCGTGAAAAGTCACGCACGCTACAGGGAGCAGCTGCGTGAAAAGTCACGCACGCTACAGGGAGCAGTTGCGTGAAAAGTCACGCACGCTATAGGGAGCAGCTGCGTGAAAAGTCATGCACGCTACAGGGAGCAGCTGCGTGAAAAGTCACGCACGCTTAAGAGGAGCAGCTGCGTGAAAAGTCATGCACGCTACAGGGAGCAGCGTACGTGCAAAAGCACGCAAGCAGAGAGCTGCGTATGCGTAAAAACACGCACGCAGGGTCTGGGTATTCTTCTCCATGGCTGAGAAGAAGCTCCAATGGCTCCAAAACTTCAAAACCTCATAACTTGGCTATTCGAACTCCAAATCCAGATTTCCAAAGTTCTAACCAGGATGGAATTGAATGCTCTTCCACAAGGAAACATCAAAAACCAATAAAATCCAACTTAAGTAGCTCAACCATGCAAAATCCGAAAATAGATATAACTAAGATCTACAACAATGGAGGCTCCAAATCACAAAAACCTAAGTTCTAATGTTGATCACCATGTCCTAATCTATCAAATGGACAAAGAAAAGAGGGTTCTCATGTAGTGGCAAGATGCACTTGCCTAGGGTTAGGAGAGTTGTGGAGGAAGGAGAAGAAGAAGAAGAAGGAAAATTAATGGTGGAAGTTATGAGGAGAGAGAGTGGTAGGTGGGGGCTATAAAGAGGGAAAGTTGTGGTGGGGATGAGGGGTAACATAGGTTAAGGTGATCCAACACATAAACCAAATCAAACCAACCCAATCCAACCAATTAAAACCGAACCATGCCAAAAACCAAAAATACGAAAAATATCGAAATCCCACAAGTCGAGAAAAATAAAATACATGCCAAAATCCAGATACGAATAAAAATATGAAATACGGGAAAAATACGAGAAATGAGGGTGACAACTCTACCCACCTTAAAAGAATTTTGTCCTCGGAATTTAATCAAGGAGCTAGAGATTGCCACGACAATCTACACTAAGCACAGGCAAGCTACACTAAGCAGTCCAATCATACAATCATACAATGCAAGCAAGGAAGGGAAAATGTAAGGCATAAGAAAGACATTATACCTCACGAGTCAAACAGGTAGGGATATCGCGATCGGATGTCGTCCTCACGCTCCCATGTTGACTCACCCAGAGAGTGATGACCCCAAGCAACACGGACTAATTTAATAGTCTTGTTCTTGAGTATCTTTTCCCTCCGGTCCAAAATAGACATGGGCCTCTCCTCATACGAAAGGTTGGTACCAACAACCAATTCCGAATGGTCCAGGATGTGGCTCGGGTCCGGAATATACCGTCGTAATTGGGACATATGGAATACATCATGTACCTCACTTAGCGACGGCGGAAGAGCGAGACGATAGGATACATTTCCTACTCGCTCTAGAATATCGAACGATCCTATATGCCTAGGACTAAGCTTTTCCCGTATGCCAAAGCGAATGACGCCGCGGTTAGGCGAGATCCTAAGGAATACATGGTCGCCGACAGCAAATTCTAAGGGACGCCGATGAGCATCGGCCCAATGGCGCTGGCGGTCCTGGGCAACTCGGAGGTGATCTCTGACCTTCCTGACTACTTCAACCGTCTGGGAAATCAATTCGGGTCCGAGCATCTGCCTCGCCCCGACATCGTCCCATGCTAGCGGGGATCTGCACTTCCTGCCATAAAGAGCCTCGAAAGGTGCCATCTGGATACTGGCCTGATAACTGTTGTTGTACGAGAATTCCACCAGGTGCAGATGATTCTTCCATGAACCACCGAAGTCAAGGGTGCAAGATCTCAACATATCTTCATGAGTCTGGATTGTGCGCTCTGATTGACCATCCGTCTGTGGATGATAAGCTGAGCTGAAGTGAAGATGAGTCCCCAAACTCTTCTGCAAGCTGTGCCAAAAGTGTGATATGAATCTTGAATCCCTGTCTGAGGTGATGCTGACTGGCACACCGTGAAGGCAGACGATCTGCCTGAGGTACATCTCTGCTAGCTGCGCCGTCGACTGTCCAACTCTGAATGGAAGAAAGTGTGCCACCTTGGTAAGCCTGTCCACAATTACCCAAATAGCATCTCTGCCAGCCGAAGATCTGGGCAATCCGGTCACGAAATCCATGGTTATATGTTTCCATTTCCATTCTGGGATCGGTAAGGGTTGAAGAAGTCCAGCGGGCCTCTGATGTTCAGCTTTAACCTGTTGGCAAACAAAACACCGAGAGACAAACCGGGCTATCTCCCTCTTCATGCCATTCCACCAGAAATGCTGACGAATATCATGGTACATCTTCGTACCGCCCGGATGAATAGAATACTGTGAACTGTGGGCTTCTGCCATGACTTCCTGTCTGATATCTCCACTAGGTACACAAAGACGAGTGCCGTGCCGAAGGGTACCATCTTCGTGGATACATAACTCTGGCCTTCTTCCTGCTTCACACTCTGCTCTGAGTCGCTGAAGCTTGGAATCTGCTGACTGCGCCATCCGGATCCTCTTAACTATGCTGGACTGAACCTGTAGGCTGGCCATCAATGCCACGCTGGTTGGAAGAACCACTTCAATCCCCATCTTCTGAAGATCTGCCAATAATTCTGGTTGCGCCGTCAGGAAATAAACTCTGGCTCTCCTGCTCAATGCATCTGCTACAACGTTGGCCTTTCCGGGATGATACTACAAATCCACATCATAGTCCACTAGTAGCTCGAGCCATCTTCTTTGTCGCATATTAAGGTCCTTCTGGGTAAAAATATACTTCAGGCTCTTATGATCAGTAAAGATCTCCACTCTATCTCCGTACAAGTAGTGTCTCCACAACTTTAAAGCAAACACTACCGCCGCCAATTCCAAGTCGTGGGTTGGGTAATTCTTCTCATGATCATGTAGTTGACGTGATGCATAAGATATTACCTTCCCATGCTGCATCAAGACACACCCCAATCCTCTGCCTGAAGCGTCGCAATAAACTGTGAATCCTCCGGTCCCATCTGGAAGGGTGAGAATGGGAGCCGTTATCAAACCTCGCTTCAACTTCTCAAATGATTCCTAACACTCTGCTGTCTTAACAAACGACACATCCTTGTGGGTCAACTGGGTCATCGGTGCTGAAATCCTGGCGAAATTTGAAACGAACCGCCGGTAGTAGCCGGCCAATCCAAGGAAGCTGCAAACCTCTGCCACTGAGCTGGGTACCGGCCATGACTCGATAGCCACAATCTTCTGGGGATCCACTTCTACTCCTCCTCGGGTAATGATGTGACCCAAGTATGAAATGCGATCGAGCCAGGACTCGCATTTACTGAACTTGGCGTACAACTGATGCTCCCTAAGCGTCTGAAAGACGACTCTGAGATGCTGCTCATGCTCTGCTTTACTCTTGCTGTAGACCAGGATGTCATCTAGGAACACGATCACAAATTGGTCCAAGTAAGGCATGAAAATGCGATTCATGAGGTCCATGAATACGACCGGCGCATTGGTCGCTCCAAAGAGCATAACAAGGAACTCCCAATGTCCATACCTCGATCTGAATGCTGTCTTCGGGATGTCCTGCTCTCTGACTCTGATCTGGTGGTATCCCGACCGCAAGTCGATCTTCGAGAACACTGAAGCCCCTCTGAGCTGATCAAACAAGTCCTCTATCCTCGGAAGAGGGTATCTGTTCTTGATTGTTACCGAATTCAAGGTACGATAATCAACACATAGCCTGGACATACCATCCTTCTTTTTTACAAGAAGCATCGGGGCTCCCCAAGGCGATCCACTTGTACGAATAAATCCCTTGGTCCTCAGTTCTTCAATCATCTTGTATAAAATCTCCAACTCTGAAGGCACCATCCTTTAGACTCGCTCTGACACTGGTGCTGTCCCGGGAATCAAGTCTATAGTGAACTCAATCTCCCGCTCTGGCGGCATCCCTGGAAGCTCCTCTGGAAAGACATCTGAAAACTCTTCAACTATCCGGGGTAACTGCACTGCTGCTACTGCCATCCGCAACACTGGGGAAGATGGCTCCACTGCGCCTCTGGAAAACGAAAACTCTGGCTCGCCGGGGATACTAAAGACAACTCTGCCAATATGGCAGTCTATCCTAGCATACTAGTTCCTCAACCAATCCATGCCTAGGACTACATCATAGTCTGCCATAGGAAACTCTATAAATCTAGCGGGGAACTCCCTACCGCTAACTACGATCCGACACGAGGAAAACACTCGATCTACTCCCACAAGACCATTACCAGTAAGTATATTGAGCCTCACTGATAATGACTCAGGCTCCAATCCTATCCGTGTCGCGAATCGTACAGACATGAATGAATGCGATGCACCAGAATCAAACAATACCGAAGCTAGAAAGGAGTTGACGAGAATAGTACCTGCCATTACCTCACCTGGTGCAACTTCTTCTTCCATAGCCATCATCATGGCCTGACCTTGTCCTCTGGCTACTGGTTCCCTCTGCTGGAAACCTCTCTGCCTATTCTGGGTCTGAGCTTGGGCTTGTGCATACTGCTGGGGGTATTGTTGCTGGAATGCCTGAGACTGAGGCGGCAAGGGCCTCGAAGACTGATACTGCGGCTGCTGAACTGGTGCTGGGGCCGGTCCTCTCACCGAAGAGCTAGAAGGGTTGGATGCTGATGAACCACCCCTATTCGGGCAAGCCCCAACCCTATGATCTGCTGCTCCACAAGCCAGGCACAATCCCTGCGCCCTACGACAATCTGCCACCACATGCCCTGGCTTTCCGCAATGAGAACATCCTATCGCGAAAGTCTACTTCTGCTTCTGCTGCTGCGGGTACGTCGGGGTCGAATACTGAACCGACGTTACTGAGGCCGCCCGCCTCGGAGTTCCAATGGTCAATACCCTAGCTGCCGGTGCTGGAGCTGATGACTGGTGCATCTGACTATGGGATCGCTTTCTTCTTCCGGTCCTATCTACGATCCTCTGGAAGGTGTACTCATGCCTTCTAGCTGCTCTCAAGACTGCATCGAACGTCTGGTGCTCAAACTGCTCAACCGCCAACAAGATCTCCAAATGCAGCCCCTGCTGGAATCGCTGGGCCCTATCAAACTCGGTCGCCACCAAGGTGGGGGCAAACCTACTGAGCCTAGAAAACTCCGATGTATAACTGTCGACTGTTCTGCCTCCTTGCCTCAAGTTGGTAAATCTGGTCTGCAGGTCGTACCGAGCCACAGCATCAAAGTACTTCGTCTGGAATCTCTCTCTAAACACTGCCCAAGCAATGGGTGCCACTAATCCCATGGCTTGCGCTGCCCACCAACTGCGAGCCAAGTCCAACAACTGCAGGCGTACCACCGCCACCTTCTCATTCTCAGGTGTCCTAGCTGCTTCCAGAATCACCTCGATATCCTGAAGCCATGCATCCGCGGCAATCGCATCCATGCTATCGTCGAAGAAATGAGGGTTCAAGCGCTTGAAACTGTTGGCCGCCTAGTTCCCTGGATGTCCGCCTCGGGTCAAAGCATCTTGAACTGTCTGGTGCAGGACGTCGCTTCGACGATCCTGGAAAGCTATCAAGGTTCTGATGAGGCCTACTAAGGTACCATCATCTGGCTCTGCGGGCTGGATGGGCCGAACTGGTGACTCTCCTCCAGTAGGTATCACTCTGGAGGCTACCCCGGAATGCTGGGCTTGATCTCCGGGTTGCTGCTGGTCCACGGGAGGCGCTCTTCCTTGCTGATCGGCAGTGTCAGGTACAGTGCCGCTGAAGAAGACGACACGGGGAAACAATAAGGAAGGACCAGGACAGATCAACGATACAGGCATGTAATTAGGGCAAGAATTTCAGGGATTTAAAAATACAGGCGGAGATCAAGGGCAAATAATGATTGAGACATCTATTCGGTAAACCTTCACAATTCTTGATTGACAAGACCTGCATGGGCCACCACTTAAACTATGTCACGCCCCAGAACCAGAATACTGGAGAGCGGGGGCAGACACAGCCAGCTACGTATATTGAAATGGAAACCACCTCGATATACGATTACGGCTATCTAGAAATATGAGGGTTTACTACAAGACAACAGTCTCTTATGGTCATGAACAAGCCTAATATCTCAATCACAAGCAAGTAAGTAAGGTCGCAAGATGTATGATCATTAAATATACAATAATAAGGCGTCCCAAATATCACATATTCAGCTGATCATGAAGCTAGTCGTACAAAATACGGGGACTAGCAAGAGTTAAGTCATACATGATCAACCCTAGGATTTGTTAATCATGTTTACAGCCCGTAGGCAGACAGTAAGTAAAGTGCTCCGAGCTAACAGGTGCTCGTCGGCTAAACGCCTCAAAAGAATAATTTTTACAATAGAGTGAGCGAAACAAAATAGAAAACCCACTCTTGGCCCGGATTTTGTCTAGTGTTCACCATTGGGCTGGAAGCTTGGTAGATCCTTGGGAGCTGCTCCGAAATCTGGCCACACAAAACCAGCTGGGTCAACCCCAGAAAGAGCAAGTACCATAAGGGGGCCACGAAATAAGAACAAAAGCCAGCATTAACACAGAAGATATAATATTTAAAACTAGAAATTTATGAAGACATGGTAGGGTGATATACGACGAGATAACCATGGGACTATTCCGATAGCCAGGTTACAACCCGTAAACCAGACAAGGACCGGGGTTGTAATCCTTCATCTGAACAGAACTTGGTTTCCCACCATTTATCGGCAAGATAATAATGCTAGAAATCAAGACAGGGAGCAATTTTGTACTGAATCAAGACATGGCTAGACTGGTTATACCTCATTCAATCAATCACGGCCAAGCAGACACTACGGCTTACTACTTTAACTAACTAGGGTTATCACAGGCCTAATTACTAACAAGATGCAGTGAGATTGTTCCACAGCCACAAGCCCTGTAGACCATCCAGGTTACCTAGGTCGAAAGTTAGGGGTTGAATTCAGGTGGGTACATCTCCCAGAAGGCAAATGTACCCTTAGGTGATTTAGAGGGTACAATACGCGACGGTGTGCTAGAAATGTGCCCTACTCGACGGCAGGCTACAGATCCCAAGAGCGCCCAGGTAACGGGATTGCCTGTAGCTGTGTCATCTCTTCATGACTACTGTGTTATTCTAGTTATTAACTTTAATCCATTTTAGTAGGTACTCCTGACCGTGGTACTCAGGAGTCCCATCCTAGACATGATGCAAGACAGGACAAGTGGATTTAACAATCAAGTAAGAAAGAACCACCCACGGTGTCAAGGCAAGTTAAGTTAAGTTATCAAGATAAATCATGTCAGGGTACTTGTCAGGAGTACGCCACGACGGGCCACTATCATGTCAGGTTGGTCGTGTCGGGAGTGCACCACTACGGGTCACTGTCGTGTTATGTTGGTTCCTTGTCATATCATGCCATGTACAATAGTCATTCCAAACATATTAAGTAATTAAAATCAAGTTCAAGACAAAAGGCATAAGGATATAAAATGGGCATAAAATATCTAATAAAATATTAATATACAGGACTAGAGAAAAGCCAAGCTTAAAGAAATAAGACCAAACTCCAAGAGCCTGTAGGTTAAGCAAAGGGTCAGGGGAGCAGCGTACGAAAAAGTCACGCACGCTGAGAGATCAGCGTAGGTGAAAGTCACGCACGCTACAGGGAGCAGCTGCATGAAAAGTCACGCACGCTCAAGAGGAGCAGCTGCGTGAAAGTCACGCACGCTCAAGGAAGCAGCTGCGTGAAAAGTCACGCACGCTACAGGGAGCAGCTGTGTGAAAAGTCACGCACGCTACAAGGAGTAGCTACGTGAAAAGTCACGCACACTCAAGAGGAGCAGCTGCGTGAAAGTCACGCACGCTCAAGGAAGCAGCTACGTGAAAAGTCACACACGCTACAGGGAGCAGCTGTGTGAAAAGTCACGTACGCTCAAGAGGAGCAGCTGCATGAAAAGTCACGCACGCTACAGGGAGCAGCTGCGTGAAAAGTCACGCACGCTACAGGTAGCAGCTGCTTGAAAAGTCACGTACGCTCAAGAGGAGCAGCTGCGTGAAAAGTCACGCACGCTACAAGGGGGCAGCTGCGTGAAAAGTCACGCACGCTACAGGGAGCAGCTGCGTGAAAAGTCACGCACGCTCAAGAGGAGCAGCTGCGTGAAAAGTCACACACGCTACAGGGAGCAGCGTACGTGCAAAAGTACGCAAGCAGAGAGCTGCGTACGCATAAAAACACGCACGCAGGGTCTGGGTCTTCTTCTCTATGGCTGAGAAGAAGCTCCAATGGCTCCAAAACTTCAAAACCTCATAACTTGGCTATCCGAACTCCAAATCCAGATTTCCAAAGTTCTAACCAGGGTGGAATTAAATGCTCTTCTACAAAGAAACATCAAAAACCCATAAAATCCAACTTAAGTAGCTCAACCATGCAAAATCCAAAAATAGATATAACTTAGATCTACAACAATGGAGGCTCCAAATCACAAAAACCCAAGTTCTAATGTTGATCACCATGTCCTAATCTATCAAATGGACAAAGAAAAGAGGGTTCTCATGTAGTGGCAAGATGCACTTACCTAGGGTTAGGAGAGTTGTGGAGGAAGGAGAAGAAGAAGAAGAAGAAAAATTAATGGTGGAAGTTATGAGGAGAGCGAGTGGTAGGTGGGGGTTATAAAGAGGGGGAGTTGTGGTAGGGATGAGGGGTAACATAGGTTAAGGTGATCCAACACATAAACCAAATCAAACCAACCCAATCCAACCAATTAAAACCGAACCATGCCAAAAACCAAAAATACGAGAAATACCGAAATCCCACAAGTCGAGAAAAATAAAATACATGCCAAAATCCAGATACGAGTAAAAATACAAAATATGGGAAAAATACGGGAAATGAGGGTGACATCAACCCATATCACATCCTTCTATGTTTTGTAACCTTCCTTCTCCTGCATAGGGTGTCCGTTGGTGTACGACAAAACCAGTTCGATCTTTTTTATGATTTAGTGGGTAAAATCAGAAAGAAAATTGAAGGCTAGCACAATGCAACCCTATCTGTCATGACCCGTATCTGCTTTTCGGACGCGAGCTCATGAGCAAGCCAGCTACATATCAAACAGACTCCAGCCCAACTCGAATATGTAAACGCTATCTGGACTAGGATAATATGCCTACTCAAGGCAAGGCAAAACTATATCTCAATCCACAATATGAATATAAAACGTGAATGAACACTATGGGTCGTGGTCTGCAGCCTACTAGCATATATGTCCGATAAGACTCCAAGAAAAAATAATGTGAGTCTATAAACTAGGCTAACAAACAGGATATCTCATAATAAGAAATGAAAGCATAAGAAGACAATAAACATAGTATCAATACCTGAATCCTGTAAGTGAGTCAAAATCATCAACCATCCTACTCTGCTAACTAACTCCATAAAATCGCTAAACCTAAAGAGATCATCAGGTCCTCAGGGGACATAGCAAGATACATAAAAACATACCTATCTAACAGTTTATCATGCAATAAAAAAAATACAGGATATAAAAAGAAAAAGACCAATCAACACGACAATATAACTTTACACGACTAGGAGAACCACTATGCATAAGCGAACTATTAGAGAAAAATAAGTGAACACAATGTCACGTTGTCAACGGATAATCAATCGGATACTCAAACCCTCGCCCCTAGTATGGACATGCAGGTTTGAACAACTACAAACCCTCGCCCCAGGTGTGGACTCACAGGTTAGCTTCAAGAATCACCCTCGCCCTAGTGTGGACTCGCAAGTGTGGACAGATAACTACTAACCCTCGCCCCTAGTGTGGACTCGTAGGTTAGCTTCAGGAATCAAGGTACAGATAACTACTAACACTCGCCCCTAATGTGGACTCGCAGGTTAGCTTCAAGAATGAAGGTACAGTAGTTCTATTATGACTTAATCGTTCTATAACATGATACGACTCAGTCGAAGTACATGTGATGATATGACACGACTCAGTCCAGATACACGGAAGAACAGATCCAATTTGAACTACAAAGCTAACTATGATCAAGGGTTATATATATACTAGCATGCATGGTGTACAAATTATATGTCAATAATCAACTAGTAAAACTAGATAATAATAGTTATAAGCATGTAAATAAACTTTAGAGGGAGACAAGGTATACTTGCCTGGTGGTAGCACGAAGAACCAACAATATACCGTCAACTAGTAAGCCAGAAAGTCCAAATCTCAGAACTGTCTCCGAAAGCTGAAATAGACATTACCAACATTTTCAGAATAGTCAAATTAGCTAGAATTGTATGTCCTTAAGTCCAATTCTGGACACAGGGGCAAAACGGTCATTTCGGGCCAAAACGGTGTCCGCCGTTGGACCCGCTTTGTACCAAAAAGTATGCCAGAGTCAATGGTCTCTAAAGTCAACAAACTATATTTCTGCAAATTCATTTTGATGATACGAACCCAATATTATGTACAATTTTGGATTCCGGTGGGCCGTACACGAAATCGCCTATTGAGTCGAATCATGGGGCCCACCAAACGGTGATCCGATCAACTATCTCAGAAATGGACAAAACTTGGCATACAGGACCAAAAAATAATACGGTCCTGTTGGCACAAGTTTCGTCTCGATCTGACGAACGTACACAAAGTAATTAAAAAAATTACAAAGAGGACGATACGATAAATTTTGACAGATACGTATCAAATTTGTCTCGCACACGCGACCAATTTAAATTTCGTCAAAGCCCACACGTCCGAAAGTCGATACGCACCTTTTGGTGCTTTTAGTTTGTGACTATGGTGCCTGTTTGGTGGAACGCACGTCGTCTCGGGAAGTTTTATGATTTTTAGAACAGGTTTTTCTCAATTTTTATCTTGAATAACTTTCAGTATAATACCTTAAAAACAATTCTAAAAAAAGGAGTTCGATCTCGTATAAGTTGTCTACATGTTTGTTTAAATGGATTTTCAAAACTGATAATGGATTGACGAGGATTTATTCGTAAACTGGGGTACAACGACAACTTAATGTCCTATTTCTAAACAGGATTTTGCCAATTTTGGCGTCGAGTTTCAACTCGATTCTGATTCAATTTGAGTCGAAGTTATCCAATAGGATCGAAGACCTATAGGTTGTGTTTCCAATGCACATTTTTGTTCGAAAAAAGATGAAGATCCGAGGAAGAAACTTACCAGGAAGTTGGGCTTCCAAGAACTGTTGTATGCTGTTGTTGCTCCCGCAACCTACTGTCATGGCATTTTTCAGCGACTCCGGCCTTGTGCAGGCGTTGCGGTGGCCAAGGTGCGCGCAAAGGTCGTGGGGACGGGGTTGGAGTGTTAGCGAGGTGGAGGAGCGTTAGGGTTAGGGGTTTGGATCGCAACTCCCCTTTACCTCTCGCTCGATCTATACATAAAATGTCGGCTGCTGTGACTTAGGGGGGTCGGACTTGGCTTGGAAATTAGGATGGGCTAGGCTTCGCTCTTTGGGCTGGAAAGGAAAGGAAAGGTTTGTTGGGCTGGGCTGTGGGTTGCTCCTATTTCTTTTATTGTCTTTTTATTGTATATATATATAAATATATATAAATATCTATATATATATATATATATATATATATATATATATATATATATATATATATATATATATAAAATCTTTCTCTCTCTCCCTATATATCTATACATACCTTCCTATACATGTACAACCATAGGCATGTATACACTTAAGTCCACATATTATTTCTATCCCTATATATATATATATATATATATATACTCACTTAGATAAATACTAGGGATCTTTATATATAAAATAGTATAAAAGAATTTATATAATAAATGGTTGTAACACCTATATTATTTTTATTAGTAAATTTACAATCAAAACTCTATTTATATATAAAGCCTAATATAGGTATATATATATACCCTATACATACACTTCTGTGCTCCTTTGCATTCATAACCTATTAAACTAGAAAAATCTAAAATATATTAGCAATACTATCAAATTTCCATAATAAATATACAATCAATAATATTGATATTAGGTATATATAATAATAATATTTTAGGACAATATTCTTCTAATAGATCATTAAGGTGAAAAATGACGTACACTCATAGAGTATATAGACACGGACGTCTTTGGACACACCACACAACTACATAGGCTCGGGTTTGATTTGGGTCCAGTTTGGGCTAAATTGGGACAACCAGGTCTCCTACAAATCAATACTATGATTAATAAATAATTAAAATGTCTTTAGAGGTTAAGTCGCAACTTGGCCTGATTTTCCTAGTTAGGACACACTTATGGCTTGGCATTCCCCTACCATAGCTAAACACTAGTCAAAGCACGCCACTGCACTATCCATGTCGTGATTCCTAGCCATCTTGTACTTCAAAACTCAACCATAGATAAAGTCATCTACCGTAATAATTAACTAATTAATTATTTATAAAATTCTAAAAATCACCATTTCATTCAAATAAATAAATACATAATATTTTCAAAAAAAATGCGGGAAGAGGGGTTATAAATCTACCTACCGTAAAATAAATTCGTCCTCGAATTTAAGAAAAAATCTAATAGTATGGTAGAAGACGGGGTCCCACTAGCTATCAATTTTTCTTATGGTCATCTCAAATTACAATTCCTCGAGGACTTCTACCCACCTTTGGTCATACTACTCTCTCAAAACACATGTCGCTAAAATATTATAATCTTCCAACCAACTACCAACAACTATTTATGGCATACGACATCTCTAAACCATCCTATCTATAAACAAAGAAATATTCAATAATCAGGCAATAGTATACTATAACTTAAGAATTTCTGATGAATCCTAGACAGCACGATCGTTCGTCACCTCGGAATAGGAAGAGACAAAAAACAATGGTTCCGAAGGCAAGGAAGAATAATCGAGAACAATATGAAATTTCAAGGACGTATAAAAATTTCTAGAAGAATTTTTAAGGCAGTGTGGATTGAGATTTCTAAGGCTTAGTCATAGTCGCAGGCTCGTACCAGTACAGTTATGCAACCGATATAATATGCTCTGACCTGCATGGGCCACCAAAAAACTTGTCATGACCCGCATCCGCTTTTCGGACGAGAGCTCGTGAGCAAGCCATCTATATATCGAGCAGACTCCTGCCCAACTCGAATACGTAAATGCTGTCTAGACTAGGGTAATGTGCCCAATCAAGGCAAGGCAAAACTATATCTCAATCCATAATATAAATATAAAACATGAATGATAGGTCATGGTCTATAGCCTACTAGCATATATGTCCGATAAGACTCCAAGGAATAATAATGTGAGTCTATAAATTAGGCTAACAAACAAGATATCTCATGATAAGGAATGAAAGCATGAGAAGATAATGAACGTATTATCAATACATGAATCTTGCAAATGAGTCAAAATTATCTACCATCCTGCTCTGCTAACTAACTCCATGCAATCGCTAAACATAAAGAGATTATCAGGTCCTCAGGGGATATAGCAAGACATAAAAACATGCCTATCTAACAGTTTATCATGCACTAAAGAAAATACAGGATATAAACAGGAAAAGACCAATCAACATGACAACATGACTATACGCGACTGGAAGAACCACTACGCATAAACGAACTGCTGGAGGAAAACAAAAAAACATAATGTCACGATGTCAACGGATAACCAATCAGATACTCAAACCATTGCCCCTAGTGTGGACTCGCAGGTTTGAACAACTACTAAGCCTCGCCCCTGGTATGGACTAGCAGGTTAGGTTCAAGAATCACCCTTGCCCCTAGTATGGACTCGCAGGTATGGACAAATAACTACTAACTCTCGTCCCTAGTGTGGACTTGCAGGTTAGCTTCAGGAATCAAGGTACAAATAACTACTAACCTTCGCCCCTAATGTGGACTCGTATGTTAGCTTCAAGAATGATGGTACAGCAGTTCCGTTATGACTTACTTATTTTATGACACGATATGGCTCAGTCGAAGTACATGTGATGACACGACACAACTCAGTCCAGATACACGAAAGAACAGTTCCAATAAGAACTACAAAGCTAACTATGATCAAGGGCTATATAGACACTAGCATGCATGGTGTACAAATCACATGTCAATAATCGACTAGTAAAACTAGATAATAATAGAAATAAGCATGTAAATAAACTGTAGAGGGAGGCAAGGTATACTTACCTGGTGGTAGCACGAAGAACCAACAATATACCATCAACTAGAAAGCCATAAAGTCCAAAAGTCACAACTGTCTCCGAAAGCTGAAATAGACATTACCAATATTTTTAGAATAGTTAAATTAGCTAGGATTGCCTGTCCTTAAGTCCAATTCTGGACACAGGGGTAAAACGATCATTTCGGGCCAAAACGTGTCCGTCGTTGGACCCGTTTTGTACCGAAAAATGTGCCAGAGTCAATGGTCTCTAAAGTCATCAAACTACAAGTCTACGAATTTCTTTGAAGATACGAACCCAACGGTATGTACAATTTTGGATTTCGGTGGGCCGTGCATGAAATCACCCGTTGAGTCGGATCGAGGGGCCTACAGAACGGCGATCCGATCAACTGTCTCAGAATCAGACCAAACCTGGCATACAGGACCAAAAAATGATATGGTCTTGTTCGCACAAGTTTCATCTCGATCTGACGAACGTGCACAAAGTAATTGGAAAATTTGCAAATAGGTCGATACGGTGAATTTCGACGTATACACATCAAATTTATCGTGCACACGCGACCAATTTGAATTCCGTCAGAGCCCACACATCTGTGAAGTCGATACGCACCCTTCGATGCTTTCGGTTCACGACCACGGTGCCCGGTTTGGCACGACGTATGTCGTATCAGAAAATTTTATGATTTTCAGAACAGGTTTTTCTCAATTTTTATCCATGAATAACTTCCAGTATAATACCTTAAAACCAATTCTACAAAAAGGAGTTCGATCTCGTGTAGGTTGTCTACATGTCTGTCTAAATGGATTTTTAAAACTGATAATGGTTTGACAAGGATTTGTTCGTAAACAGGGTTACAACGACTACTTAATGTCCTATTTCTGAACATAATTTTGCCAATTTTGTCGTCGAGTTTCAACTCAATTCTGATTCGATTTGAGTCAAAGTTATCCAATGGGATCGAAGTCCTATAGGTTGTGTTTCCAATGCACATTTTGGTTCGAAAAAAGGCGAAGATCCGAGGGAGAAAACTTACCAGGAAGTTGGGCTTCCAGGCACTGTTGTCTGCTGCTGTTGCTCCCGTACCCTGTTGTGTGGCATTTTCCAACTACTTCGGCCATGTGCAGCGACACTGCGGTGGCCGGGATGCGCGCAGAGGTCATGAGAGGTGGGGTTGGAGTGTTGGCGAGGTGGAGGAGCGTTAGGGTTAGGGTTTTGGATCGCAACTCCCCTCTCCCTCTCGCTCGATCTATACATATAATGTCGGCTGCTGTGACTTAGGGGGGTCAGGTTCGGCCTAGAAATTAGGATGGGCTAGGCTGGGCTCTTTGGGCTAGGAAGAAAAGGAAAGGTTTGTTGGGCTGGGCTGTGTGTTGCTCCTATTTCTTTTATTTTTATTTTATTGTCTATACACACACACACACACACACACACATATATATATATATATATATATATATATATACTCTGTATATATATATATATAATCTCTCTCTCTCTCCCTATATATCTATACATACCTTCCTATACATGTACAACCATAGGCATGTATACACTTAATTCCACACATTATTTCTATCCCTATATATATCTATATACTCACTTAGATAAAAACTAGGGATCTTTATATATAAAATAGTATAAAGGAATTTATATAATAATGGTTGTAACACCTATATTATTTTTATTACTAAATTTACAATCAAAACTCTATTTATATATAAAGCCTAATATAGGTGTATATATATGCCCTATACATACAATTTTGTGCTCCTTTGCATTCATAACCTTTTAAACTAGAAAAATCTAAAATATATTAGCAATACTATCATATTTCCAAAATAAATATACAATCAATAATATTGATATTAGGTATATATAATAATAATATTTTAGGACAATATTTATTTAATAGATCATTAAGGTAAAAAATGACATACACTCATAAAGTATATAGACACAGACTTCTTTGGACATACCACACAACTACATGGGCTCGAGTTTGGTTTGGGTCCAGTTCGGGCTAAATTGGTACAAACGAGTCTCCTACAAAACAATACTATAATTAATAAATAATTAAAATATATTTAGAGGTTAAGTTGCAACTTGGCCTGGTTTTCCTAGTTAGGACACACTTATGGCTTGACATTCCCTTACCATAGCTAAACACTAGTCAAAGCACGCCACTGCACTATCCGTGCTATGATTCCTAGCCGTCTTGTGCTTCAAAACTCAACTATAGCTAAAGTCATCTACCGTAATAATTAACTAATTAATTATTTATAAAAATTCTAAAAATCACCATTTAATTCACATAAATAAATAAATAATATTTTCAAAAAAATTTTGGAAAGAGGGGTTACACTATCACCCAGTGGAAAGATGACTCTGACCCTGGCCGCTTGCCCCCCAAAGAAGGTCCTCTCCAACATAGAAAATCACTTCGCCAACTTCTTCTGGGGCAATTGCAATGGCAAGGACAAGCACCACTGGACCAGCTAGGACTCTCTAGCTAGACCCACATACGAGGGAGGTTTTGGGTTACGCAGGTTGGCCCACATTGTTGATGTCTGCTCGATGAAGATGTGGTGGAAGCTCCGAGTTAATCGTTCCATTTGGGCTCGCTTTATGAATGTTAGGTATTTCAAGCATTCCCATCCTACTATCGCCACCTGCAATGAAAGATCCTTTGCTTCTTGGCACCGCATCCTTAATGGTCGGTGGCTCGTCGAACCCCTGATACGTCTTCGGCTTGGCTTGGATGAATCGTCTTTTTTTCCATCGATGGACTGGGGACGACCTTCTTATCCCTTCTAGGGGTGTCCCCACTTTCAGCTCTATCAAAGACCTGTGGTCTAACTACGGAGACTGAAACTGGGGGCGGGTAAGAGAGTGGCTCGGAGAGGAGGCTGCTGCAGCCTTAGCCGCCTCTGGAGTGGTGGTTGGACCGGACCTTGACTCCCTTCGGTGGTCTTTGACGGCTAATGGCTCTTTTTTCCTCGCATATACCCGTCGAACGTCTCACGGGCCTGGTCTGGCCTCCCCCACCATTGCTCTATTCTGGCAGTCTTGTATCCCTAAGAAGTGGTCTATTTTTCTATGGAGAGTGTTTCACAAGAAACTTTCCACCGACGATACCCTCGTCACCATAGGCTATAGCTTAGCATCAGCTTGTCATTGTTGCTTGGAGTGCCAGCCTGATACAGCGGATCACATTCTCTCATTGGGCAATCTGGTATCCGAAATGTGGCTTAGATTTTTGACTTCTTGCCTCCCGACCTCGGTCAATGGGGGCTTCAACGATCTTTTAGCCACCTGGGGCAAATCCTCACATGGCCACCAGATCATCGCAGCAGCCATCACGTGGGTTATTTGAAAGAACCGTAACAAATACATATATGATGGGCATCGGTACAACTCTGCTCGATTGATTACCGAGGTTAATAGACATATTCACAAGGCTAACAAATTGTGTAAGCACATCAAGGCGGACTTCTGGAACTCCTTGACCAGCTGAGGTCATTTGTTTGTTAGTGGTTTTGGACCTCCGAACGGGTGCTTGTTTTTTGCTTCCCCACCCATTTTTTTCATTCATGAGCTTACATGTACATGCTTTGGCATTTTGTGCCTATTATATTTATATATGACAAGGTCGTTTGTTTATATATATATATATATATATATATAATATATAATATATAATATATATACATATATAATATATAGTATATATATATTATATATATATTATATATATATATATATATATATAAATATATATATATATATATATATATATATAATATAAAATATATATGAGTGTATAAATGGGAATATAGTTGTAGAGCCATGAGTGACATGAGTGACATATAGATATTAGAAAGGGAGTGTAGGCATGAGGAAAGGAGTAAGCAAAACAGCAGTGAGGACTGCTCGTAGATACAATAGTAGTAGTGAGTAGGTAAAGAAGGTAAGCAACATCAGTTACCTATTCATACAAGCAGTCAGTAGAGGGGAGTTTTGGGGGTCAATTGGCATGTACACGTGCCTCTAAGGTGATTCAGGGTTTGTAACCTTGAGTACAGTTGGCAAATGCCTACTGTTTGCAACAATAGATAAGAGGCTTATCTTAGTCAAACTAAGGGTCCTGATGCCATGGGACATGGAAGAGGTCTCGAGGAATACCTCTTATAGCTTCATAAGTGTGCCTACTACCACACTCCAATTTTTCTCTTATGGAGGATTTCCTTTCCAAAGGATATAACAGCAGTATTGAACTGATGTTTAGAGGCAGTAGGAATAGGGGTTATTTCCTGTAGGCCTATTCATTGATTAAGTGACGAAGGGACTGAACCTGTGAGGAAGTAGCAGAGGACACTAGGTAGTGAAGGGGGTTTGGGGATGCGTAAGTAAACTAATGCAGGGCATTCACAGAGAGTTTTGGGGTTGGGCAAGCCATTGTAGCTTAGAGGGGGATGCACCGGTAACATGTAATTAGAAAATGCAATGTCTGTGCAGTAGATAATTTTAGGTAATGTGTGTGTATCAGAATTTAATCTAAGTGAGAATAGATATAGTAGTTACTATGTGCAGAGTTTTAATATCACCGTTACGAGTATCAATAGGTGTAGGATATGAAAAAGGAATCATAGAATCATATGTAGATGGGTGTGTCTAGTATTTGTAGGTTGATATCTACCATTTAAGTTATTTTTACCAGGTGAGGTGGGGGTTAGCTAACTAAGCAGTAGTAGTATTTCAAGCTCTATGATAGCAGAGTGCTTGCATAGCTAGGTGTAGGCATGGCAACAACTAATTGCTGCATAGGTACAAGCAGTAGAGGGGGAAAAAACCTATACAAGCAGTAGTTGATGCTGCATTCAAGTGTGAAGTGAGGGGTGATCAAGAACAATATGAGTAGCCAGTGAGGGAGAGGGGTACACTGCCTAGTGTGTGTGCGTTAAAAAGAATCGAAGAAGGGAAACAGGAAGGCAGTTTGACCAAAAGGTGTAGTAGTGTGAAGATTAAGCAGTAGAAAGGTTAATGTGTGTCGGTAGGATGTAGTGTAACTATCCTTTAATATGTAACCATCTAGACATGTTGAATGTATCTTTGCATAGGTGGACTGAGAGTGCAAGTTCAACCATGTGCACAGATTGTTTGTAAACCTGTGTATGTGTATGCATGTCAGGTGTATGTGAGTGTCTAAATATATGCAAATACACCAATATTGTTAATGCAAGAATTGGGTATAATGGGAAGTACCTTGAGGATAATAATCATGAGAAGTTTGGGTATATGTGTACTAGAGGGTGAGGTATAAACATGAATGTATATAGAGAGTTCATTTTTGGGTCCAACCAATGGGTATTAGGGAGAAGTGTGTTTTAGTCAATTTGTCAGAGTAAGGTTGTATCTATGTATTGTATTTATGAGTGTGATATGGGTATGTGTAGGCCTGTGCAGGTTGAATTAAGGTAAGGGGCTTATTGTGACAATAGCAGTCTAGGGGTTCACCAAGGAGTACTGATATGTGCATTTTCATGAAATTGTAAGAGTGGTCGGGTAGGAGCTTGACAATAGGGGCAGTTAGAGAGATGTGTAGATAACTGTTGATTGGTAGATAGGATGATAGTTAAGTGGATATGTATATAGATAGGTAAATGGACATGTAGGTAGGTAAGGAAAGAATGAAAGGGGTAGCAGGCCCTGTTGCACTTAGCAGCAGCTAGGAAAGGGGGTCAAGACTTGTGTGCACCTGTGCACGCAGCAACTAGGAAAGGGGGTCAAGACTTGTGTGCACCTGTGCACATGCGTGCACAAGTTGAGTGTAGACAATAGGTGTTGGTTACCTATATAGATGATGAAGGTTAGACATGGGAGTATAGGTAATATGGACTAATGTTAGAGTATAGGAGTATACTTATATAGGTGATATTTAGGTAAAATTTGGCTTAGGAATTTAGTTTATCTAGGCAAAAAATATAAGGATTTAGCATAGCTTATTGGGTAGGTAAATAGGTTTTACCTATGAGGTTAAGGTAATGGGATTACCTATATATGTAGCATATGAAAGAGTATAGGGTATTAGGGTAATGGCTAGGTAGTGTATCATAGGGTATTGCCCTGTATGGCCCAGAATTAAGTAGAATACCTTAGTTTAGCAAGGTATTGACCCAGTTAACCTAGTTTGACCTAGAGTTGACATAGTTGATTGTTTCAACTTAGAAATAGCCTAAAGACCTAGAATTTGACTAGTTAACTTATTTATCATTTAAAACTTGATATTGACATGATATTCCATATTTAGGTCTTCAAGGTACCCTATCAGACGTTTATACTTCACATCGGATCTCTTGCGAGTACATTCTCTGATGATATCTACTATGATTCTTTTATTTACTGATGTTATATTTGATTCTGACATGATGGTGCACAGACTGGTATATAGATGGATCTTCAGTCATGAGATATTATCATGGTTATCTTATTGACATTGTATACGACATGGACATTAAACATTGTATATGATAGAATCATAAAACCATGCTCGTGTATCGTAACGTGTCATAGTTGGATCTACTGTACTAGTTGGGGGCAAACATTCTAGTAAGAGATGTAATCACATCTCTATTATAAATTGTAAATATTGTAAGTGTTAATTGTACACCTCACGCACGATTAACCAGGCCACTTAGCTATTGTACAAGTTCCCAAGCCGATTATATCTCGATGCTAGTATTTCAAACACATAGTGCTTATAGTATATTTTGTTCCCATAATAATTCCTGGACTGTACTTACATGTTGTCTATTTATTTCTATTCCTGTACCTTATACTCTTTATATTATTTAATCTTCATAGTACTATTGCCAGGTTATGATTTTTTTTGGTATTTCTAATTGTTCATCATTTATCATACTCTCTACTTACAGTTTTATAGTATTTATCAAATAAATGAATCTGCTGTTAATGTGGTATGCTCGTTTCAATCATAACTGGATATATTTTTTAAATGATGGTTGTCCTATCTATTATGAGCATGAGATGTAGTAGCTGTAAGTCGGGAGACTCTGTTTTCAGGAGGGCTTAGCTCCAACTGAAGAGGCTTATCTAACGACTCATTTAGGCTAGGTTTGAACTGGATTTGTCTCCAGTTGATGACTCTTGGCCTGTTTATTATTTTGAGACTTGTATTTGAGATTGTTAACTCTTAGACTCTTCTAGACTTGTATTATTTTTATGTTAGATTTTCTGGATATTTCGTATCTTGTTGTCTTTATCTTTTTATACCATTTATCTTCTTTATAATTTTGTGATTGAGTATGGATATATTGTCTTTATTTGTCCTCCATTTAGAGTTGACCATCTCGACATGTTATAATAATTATATTATTAGTTAGTTTAGTAGACCTAGACATCGTTCTACTGCCGATACTACGACGTAGGCTGGACGCTGTCACGTACTTATGCCCCTACAGCGGGTGTGGGTAATATGATCCATAATATATGGATAAAGATTGGTTGTGTTTTGAACTCCTATAATGGTTGTTGTTTATTTGTTGGGTATGTTATCTGAGAATAGAGTTGGAGAATAATACAAACACTCTGGTACTTGGATGAAATACGTGAGAAGAAATGAAGTTTATCATTGGTATAGGAGAGAAGGAAATAAAAAATTGATGTTGTGTTGTATAATAATTGTGTGCATTAACCTGGCAGAGGAGAGTTGTTGGAAATGAGATCAAATTGATATGTGTGTGTGGGCATGAATCTTATAAGAAAAAGGAAGGCTAACTAGCAGTAGCACCCTTGGCGAGGAGGAAACAAAGCATGCGTGACGAATCCAGCGGTGAATCCCTGCCTGATTGTATCTTCTTCCCCTTGGTAATCATCTACCTCCTCGATTAAGTTCTTCCTTCTCTAACATGTACGATAAACTCTTCTATTGCATAACGTGTTGGCTTTGAGAGCTCGCATTTATCTTCATCTCTTGATATATGCATACTGTTAAGTATGCTAGTATTGTGTGTTAGTTATCTGCAGGTGTATACATGGGTAGGTTATGGAATATAGTAGTTGTAATAGGAATGTTACTGATGGGTTAGTTTGAAGAGAGAGGTGAAATTTGAATTTATAAAATGGAGTTTGGTTATGAAATAAGGACAAGAAGAAATAATAAATGGGTTTGTTCTATACTGGACTGGTAAGGGGTGTTAAAATTATAGATTCAATATGGTAATCGAGTTTTATTGTGTTGAGTGTTTGAATCTGGAGCTTGGGATTTTGAAGAAGAAGGCTTAATTATATATAATATATATATATATATATATATATATATATATATATATATATATATATATATATATATAAAAGAAAACAAGTGGTGAATGCTTTCTTGTTTATTCTTCAGCCCCAAGGCTGGTTTAAATAGAGGAAATACAATCAATGTCCTTCCTTGAATGAAGGAGAACTTTGTTACAATCAAAGTCCATCCTTGAATCAAGGAGATATTTATGGAAATAAAAACTAACAGAAAATCTTCTCTAATAATAACAAAATCTTCTCTAATAATAACTAATAATAAGATAAGAGAGAATCAAGGGATTCTCCAACATCCCCCCCCCCCCAAAGTTGGTGCACAGATATATATGATGCCCAACTTTCTTATCAAATGCTCAAAGATGGGTCTTGCCAAGCTTTTGGTTAAGATATCCGCAGGGGACAGGGTTTTGAGTATCATAGATATATACTCCAGTTCATGATAAACCTAGTTATTGACGAGATTTGGAGGAAGAGATTTGAATTGGATTTGAATTAGAATAGGGACGGGGTTTTGAGTATCAACTACAACAGGGGAGTTAGTTAGTCGGCTATGGTTTTCATATTCAAAAGCAAAGCTGTTGAGATTTGATTCTCAACTTTCCATCCAAGTCGCTGTTAATTTGGATATTACCAATTCTATCCTATTCATCGATGTTCAAGTAAGTAAATAGAAATAAATACATAATAAATGAGCATATGTTTTTAATAGTTGGTAAAATGAGGAATTTTGGTCTAGGGGTTCACAAATCTATTCCCATATGGAAAATTTTCGTCCTCAAAAATTTAAATTAGGCACAAGGTGGAAGTGTACCTCAGGGCACAAAAGATAGGGGAACTGCTCGCGCATCTCGTCCTCAAAATTAAGGAGAATGAAATCGAGAAAAGTATACTTATATAACTATAAAATATCTAGCATGGTTATTCTATAATAGAGCGACCCTATCCAAAATAAACAACAAGCATATTAATCATAAAATTCAACATATTACTTGAATTTTATCATAAAATTATAAACTGTTACCGTCAGTCGCTCCTTGTGGTGCTGGTGTCTGCTATTTGGCCTACACGAATCATGTCGTCTGATCGGGAAGCGGTCCTCGTGGATTCCCTCCTGGTGCTATAGGTCGACACTTTAGGCAATCTCAAAATTGATGTTGATTCGAACCATAGTTTAAACATTGGCCTAGTCTCCAACGGGAATCCCTCTAACCATGTCCCTTCTTTCTGCAATACTGACACGTTAGAAGCTCTAAATTTAGGTATAAGATGACTCTTGGTTGCTGATGATCTTGCTGTACTGAGGTCTTCCTGGAACGTTAGGACGTTTTACCGATCCCAATTGGCTACTACCTTCTACTATTCATCTCGATCTCTCTTCGACTTGTGGCCCAGCTCTTTCTCTACTGCTTGTACGACCTTCAAGATCTTTTCGTATGTAGTGGCTTGACTTGTGGTGATAGCTAGGCGAATCTTGTGAGATAATTCCTTTCTGAATCGACGGTCTTAATTTCAGGGGTGTTAACCATGCTCTCTACAAACCGGCTGAGGCGGGAAAACTACGAGGTATACTCGTCGACGGTGAGGTTTCCCTGCGCCAGACTCTCGAACTGACTCATTAACGCCTCTCGATCTACGTCGGGGTAGAACTTCTTCTTAAACAGTTGTTTGACTTCCTTCCAAGTTATATCTGGTGCGGAAAGGTGGGGCTCATCTTTACACCACGTCTGGGCTATGTCAAAAAGCTGGATGCTGGCCGACTCGATCTTCATGTAGTCGGGCCATCCAAAGAAATCGCTCTATCCGTCCCATAGAATTCCTTCGGCCTGAGATTCATGAAGTCCTTGGAACTTTCTGGGCGCATTTGGGGAGCATAAAGAGCCTCTCTCAAGGTGTCACGGAAGATGTTGGCCTGTGCTGTCTGGGAAGCGATGAGCTGCTGAAAGATTTTAAAGAGCGTAACATTGTCCAGTGCAGGTGGCGGATAAAGAATATATGTGGTAGTTGTTGGATGTATAACAGGTGCAGATGCATAGTAGGTGTTGGATGCAGAACATGTGCTGGATGAAGAACATGTGCTGGAGGCAGAACGGGTGCTGGCGGTGGCGTCTATGAAGAAACTATGGGGGTAGAGGAATGTCGACTCTGCAAAAACTCGAGAATTACGACTGTGCCGGGTCGCCTAAATGAGTAAGCTTCCTTTCCTACGATGGTGGGGTCCCGTAGATGAAAAATCTGCTTACAGCCGGTGGGGTATTCAGGGGAGCGATGTTCCTATCTTGAGAATCCATTTACTGCAACAAAAGAAAACATTTAGCCGCTGAAGAATTTCAAGCAGGATGCAAGTCATGGATTTTATGAAAATCAATGATAGAGGTCAATAATGTGTCAAGACATGTGGACAAGGTCCTAAGAGTCTAATCCTATTTGCAGGCTCACGCCGGTATAGTAACTTAACCGAAGTGATTAACATAGACTTGCATGGACCACCAAAAAAACTTGTCACGGCCCGCACCCAGTTTTCGGGTGTAAGTCCGTGTCCAAGTATAGCCTACGCCGCAGTGTCGGTGGTAGAATACTGTCTATAAACTCACAGTCAGAAAAGTCTAGAAAAATCAAGGCAATCTATATGTCATCCACAGAAGTAAAGATACAACCAAATCCAATAAGTAACATATAAATACAGAGAATGGAGAATAATATAAAATAAAGTTTCAAGTTATCAAGAATTTAAGTTACATCAGGTAGATACAAATCCATTACCAATCGACGAAAATAAAATAGTGACATGAAAATAAAATAGCAGGATCCATCTATGCTAAGCATCAATGGCATCATCAGCTGCAATGGTACCGTAACACGGCTCGTACACCAGCTTGTCTGCACCTGGATCAACCACAACTAAACCTGAAAAGATTATCAGGTCCTCAGAGGACTAGCAGGATACATAAAACATGCCTACTACTATGACAGTAAATAACATGTATGGAAGATAGGAACAATGCAAGAAAAATATCTAAGAAATGATATGTAATATGGAAATGTAATGCTAGACTTAGCTAACAATCAATCAAATAACTCCTATAGATTGTAGTAAAATACAAGCTACTCCCAATCTATAGTATGCTCGATTTTAGTATAATACAAGATTCTTCCAACCGAGAATAGCCAATCCTAGTATCAGTCTCCTCTCCTAAAGGAATACAAGATCCAGTCAAGTCAAACTCATGTCAAGTCATGTCACTACCACATTTCTAGTTTGAGGGTATTTTTGTCATTTTTGGGGTTATTTGAATTTATTATAATTTATTTGAATTTATGGGAATTTTTAGAATTTATTTTGGAATTGTTTGAATGAAGGTTGACTAGGTTGACTTTGACTAGCAATGACCATTGTAGACTAACCTAGGAGCTAACCCTAGTTGAGTTTGGACTTGGTTAGGTCATGCAACCCTAGTTAGACTAGAGTTCACCTATGGTTTAGTTATTTAACTCAAGTTAGAATATTAAGTCATAAGCCATGACTTATGGTTGAACCAATGATTAATAACTTAGCCATATAAGCCCAAAGCCCATTAGCCAAATGCCTAACCCTAACCCTAACAATTCTTGGCCGGCCACATACACCCACATTGGGAATCCCCCTAATAAATATTCTCCTCCATTTAGGGCTAGCCTCTTTAGGAAAGAAAAAGTTTAGAAAGAGGTATTTTCCCAACTTCATAAATCCCTAGAAAATCTCCTTTTTAATCCAAACAAATTGCAATAGATTTTAATTAATGTTTTCTTGATGTTGGAACTTATTAATCTCAGTTTCCTATCAAGTTGAAGGAGTTTGGTGGCTTTTGGGGATCCTCATTGAAAAAGCTTTTGTGTTGAAGAACACACATAGGTATTTTCCAATCCACCCATTAAAATTAGGTTTTAATTGGATGAACACCTAGCCCTAGGTGTCCTGGTCCTGTAGGAATAGGGTTTGTAGATTTTTGTGTCATGTACCTGTCCATATCGGACACGTATCAGTGATGTGTGTAAGTGTTTGACGAAATGCCCCAATGGACATTTCAATTTGTTTTTGTGGAAGTTTTTGAATAGGAAATGTCGATTTGATGTGGCTTACACGATTCTAGGGTTCTGAGTTTGATTCAGTGTCGTGTCGAGTCGTTTTGACACAGGTGCACACGCGGTTGGACACGCGCGCGCGGCTTGGGCGTATCCCCTGCTACTCGGGGCTCCTGTAGGACACGACACGGGTTCATTCGACACGAAATTTGGTGAACACGAGGGGGCATGCACTGACATCATGCCCCCAAAGTTTTTTTGGGTCTCGTGTAGTGGTTAGGGAGAAATTCGTCATGCACGAGAATTTCACTGTTCTGCGCACAGTTTATTTAGGCCACTGATACGGCTCGTTTAATCGGACACGCGACACCGTGGACACATTGCAGGCATTTGGACACGTGCACCTAGACCTAACCTAGGTGTGGACACGATCATGTGTCCTAGTTTGTGTCGTGTCGTGTCCACGAGTGAGGTGAACACGTTCACGACACTGTGTTCTGTTGTGTCTGTGTGTGCACTGCTTTGAGTTTAACTATGTTGGACACGTCATAACGTGTCGTAGTGGACACGAGGCACATCCTATGACATGTGCACACCCTATATATTCATTACCAACCAATAGATTGGCATGTTGGTTCGATTTTAATCATCAATTCCCAAATTTCCTCCAAAACCTGATACATGCCATTCCCTAATTTTTCCAGTTTTTGAATATAGTTTTTGACATTCTTTTTGATTAATTTAAATGCTGTTAATTACATAATTAGATCCCTAGTACTGTTCTCCTATAAGTCATCTACCTGTATGCTAATTTGGGAGGATTTTGGTTATAAATTGATTTCGAAAATAGGATTGAAGAGTTGGACTGTTTTTGTGAAGACTGAAAATTGATTTTCTGAGATTTGCTTGATATTTGAACTCAATTCTGAGTTCAAATGTAACCTGAGAGTTACTGAATTGATTCCCCTTCTTTTTAACTGAGAATAAAGTTTACACACCCTACTTGACTGTCCAGTTCACATGTATGCCATGTTATCAAATAGTTTAACCCAATTGCAATGTAAGTTCATATTTACATGTTATATTATGCTGAAATGTGATAGGTTATTTGATATAAACCTAAGATGGGATTCCTTCTATATTTTCTGAAACTGAACACTCTTCACTAAACCTATGTTCTCCTCTCATACCCTCTTATTCCCCTCACATTCTCTCACATTCACACACCATTACACACACACACAAATCCTGATATACACACACACCCCCTGGGTTTTCTGTCACACAGGAACAGTCCCCCTCTCTCAATCACAGTTCACTCATGTTCACACACTCACTCTCTATATCCTATTTTCCTAATGTAGGTATATGTATATTGTAATGTATACAGTATATAATATGTGTATCTATATAAATAATATAAGTATGTGTAATATATATGTATCTAATATAGATACTTGCAAGGGATGTATAGATTATGTATGTATGTATATATATATTTAAGTATCATATAATATGTGTATGTGTGTGTACTATATATATGTATTATATATATACATGTGTTATGTATTAGATTATGTAAATATATCAATAGTGTATCATGTTTAGATATAGATGTATGTGTTATGGGTTGGCTTATAGGCATGATATAGCCTATGGCCTGTGTGTGTCTGCTTGACTAGTGAGTCTAGATTAGACTTATTTAGGCTTGTTTAGACTAGTTTGGGCTAGTTAGACCTAGAATGACTTGTTTGACCTAGTTTGGACTTGTTAGACCTAGTTTGACCATAGTTGACCTAGTTTGACTTCTAGGGTTGACCAGAGTTGACCAAGAGTTGACTTTGGCCTAGATTGACCTAGATTCATGTAGAATGCATCGTAGTGCTTCATTTTACCATTCTGGACTTGTTGTGACTTGTGCTGTTCTAAATAGGAGCCAAACACCACTCCTCGGATAGTACATTTCAGTTGGACACTCAGATACCAGGCGAGTACATTCTCTGATCATTTCATATCCTGTTAGAATTAATTTCCTGCTTTAGATTACTTTACTTGATGCTGTCACGTTGGTAACACAGATTAGTACTATATGGATCCATTCATGAGATGTTATCCCCTTAGGGAGCATCGTATACCACATGTTCTGTGCGTTTCACTTACATGGTATATCACTATGCTTCACGGTTCATCGATCACTTTTGACATGTACTCTCATGATCACAGAGTCTTCCCTGAATCACCCATTTATGGGCATTACCAAAATCACCCATTTATGGGCTATCCATGTATCACCCCATATGGGCCTTTGTATGAAATCATAACATAACATGGGTGGATCCTTGTGTATTGATTGGGGGTACGGGGGAGTAGAAGTAAACATGTGAATAATATCCAAGTAGTGTAGTTCCCAGAATCACTCCATAGTATAGTTTTTAGAATCTCCTATGCCATTCACATGTTTATATTGTACTCTGACTCACTAGCCACAATTAGTTCTCTATTTACAATGTATATATTTCTATTATAGTTTTCTCTGTTTACATTCCATACTTCTTTCAGTTTTCTGTATCTTACTCTACTGCATGTTTATGTTTTCTAACCTGCTATGAACTGTTGAGATATATTGTGCTCGCTCCTGGCCTGACTAGACCTGTTGAAAATATTACAGAGGACGAGGAGGAGGCCTGTATGGATACCTATTATGGAGCTACCTTAGATGAGTGCCTGGACCTGGACCAGCAGCAGGTCCCACTAGCTATGGATGACACACCCTTAGATTAGGATGTTTTCATTTACAGTATTCTATGGATGATTGTATGTATTTGATACTGGGGATATGTATTTATCTTAGACACTTAGACTCTCTGTTGTACTTGGGATTTCCTTTCTTTTCAGCAGTTTATCTATCTATCTATCTTTTATCTTATCATCTGCTGTAGTTGTGATTGAGTTTACTTTCTGCTATGTCACCCCCATTCGGGGAGTATAAACTGTTTAGCTTTATATTGTTAGAATTTGTGACCTAGGACAGCGTTCTACCGCCGACACTACGGCGTAGACTGGACGTACCCACATCTCGTGCCTTTACTCTAGGGTGCGGGTCGTAACACGTTTTTAGTGGTGGCCCATGCAGGTCTAGATTAGAAGTGTAGTGGTATTCGAACTAGAATATCATTACAGCCTGTAATAGAATTAGGAAAATTTTGAAGGTACTCAATCATATTAGGAAAACTCTTTATCAGATTCCGTATATCTAAATTTTGCTGCTTATTGTCTTCCTTTGAATTTAAACTGTCCTCCTTTGATATTTTGACTCATTCTCAGCAATTGTTTTCTTTTGATATGTGTCTCCAGGATGGTTGAGACAAGGTCGCATCGCTAGGGCCAGGGGAACGCCGATGAGAGGTCAGCCACCTCTCATACTCAGCAGCCAGCCCCTGGTACCGCAGCCCAGTCAGGCCAGCTGGGGTATGCGTTTCAGCATCTTTTGGAGGACCCCCACCACCTGTGAGGCATGAGCCGAGTCCGGTGATTCTGGATGTGCTTCTTCAGCAGCAGCAACCACCTACAGGGACAGTTGACGCCATTCAGCTGTTAGCTTTCTTCCGGCTGTACATGGAGGGTCAGCAGACCCAGCAGCAGAGGCACACAGCAGAGCTCACACGAGGCATTGAGCTAGCAGTGACCGCAGTAGAGAGAGTCGTAGCTCAGCCAGCGGCAGCCCCAAAGCTGTACCAGCCACGGAAGAAGGGCATCCAAGATTTCTAGAAGATGCACCCGAGAGACTTCCGAGGGACAGAGGGGATCTTGTATGCCGACGAGTGGATTGAGCACATGGAGGAGATTTTCAGGTTGGATGAGATCCCGACGAGACTCCAGATAGAGGCAACGGCCAGCATGATGCAGGATCTGGCCCGTACATGGTACCAGACCGACCCGAGGATTGGCACAGCTGGACAGACTTGGGCAGCATAAGAAGCTGTTCAAGGAAAAGTTCTTTCCAGACACAGCGCTGGGAGCCCTCGAGACCCAGTTCGAGGCCCTAGTCCAGGGGAGCCAGTCCGTGGAGGAGTACGCAGGAGAGTTCTGCCACTTGAGCAGATTTATGGAAGACTTGTCAGAGGCGACAAAGGCCCGAATGTTCTGGAAGGGCTTGGTAAAGGAGGTCAAGTCCTACACCAAAAATGCCCACAACGCTACATTTGTGGAGATCCTGGTGGACGTACTAGCTACAGAGGATGATTTGAGCTTAGGCTCAAGAGGGGGCGAGACTCCCAGGGAGGCAGCAGTAACGGAGGACCGGCCAA
Organism: Iris pallida; assembly: GCA_029216955.1. Taxonomy (NCBI): domain Eukaryota; kingdom Viridiplantae; phylum Streptophyta; class Magnoliopsida; order Asparagales; family Iridaceae; genus Iris; species Iris pallida. The sequence continues at coordinate 1,033,029 of JANAVB010010198.1, read as the reverse complement.
GAGGCCGTACTTTCAGCAGCAGCACCAGCAGTACCAACAGCAGCAGAGGTTCCAGCCACAGCAGTTTCAGCAGCCAAGGCATCTGCCAGTGCAGCATCAGCAGCAGAGGGTACAGCATCAGCAGTAGAGGGTACAGCAGTAGGCACCGAGGCAGTAGGCCATCACCTGTGCTTATTGTAAGAAGCCAGGGCACGGGTGGAACGAGTGTTGGAATAGGCTGAGCAAGTGCCTGGTATGTGGCTCAGGGGACCACCAGATGAGGGAGGCCAACAGCAGAGATTCGTTCAACACCAGCAGCAGGCCAGGGGAGGCCAGCAGGGGCGAGCTTTTGCCATGGCAGCTGAGGACGCAGAGGTGATAGGAGAGCTGATCGCAAGTTCGATTCTCCTCGACTCTAGTCCAGCTTTTGCATTATTCGATTCTGGTGCTTCGTATAGTTTCAAATCAGCATCTTTTGCGATTAGACACGGTATCATAGCTGAATCGTTGCCTAGGACTTACAAGATCACGACCGGGGGTGGCATTATCCTCATATGTGATGTTTGTAAGGGTCGGAGAGTTGTTTTGGGAGGCCGTGAGTTGGAGGTGAGCTTGCTCGTAATGCCATTGCCGAACTTTGATATAGTACTCGACATGGATTGGTTGAGCAGGCACCACGCCAGCATTAATTACAGAGGGGGTATAGTTCTCTTCAGAGCGCCGGAGGAGCCAAAGTTTGAGTACTCCAGACGTCAGGCGGAACAGAGCAGCGGAGTTTTCTGCAGAGTCTCGCTTGAGAAGCAGGCGATTCCCCACCCCTTGATAGCAGAGTATATGGATATTTTCCCAGAGGAGTTGTCGGGATTACCACAAGACAGAGACATTGAGTTCTTGATAGACTTGGTTCCAGGAGCGGAACCCATCTCCCAGCATGTCTACCGAGTGAACAATAGTGAGCTGGTGTAGCTGAAGAAGCAAGTAGATGAGCTGCAGGACAAGGGCTTCATCCGCTCGAGTTCATCGCCATGGGGTGCACCAGTGTTGTTTGTGTCGAAGAAGGATGGGTCAGTACGGATGTGTATTGACTACAGGGCACTCAACAACCTCACGATCAAGAACAAATACCCACTGCCGTGGATCGACGATCTTTTTGAAAAGTTGAGCGGAGCTCGGATATTTTCCAAGATTGATCTGAGGTCGGGATATCACTAGGTGAAGGTGAAGGGGGAGGATATTCCCAAGACCGCTTTTAGGATGTGGTACGGGCAGCTTGAGTTTTTGGTTATGCCGTTTGGGCTAACCAATGCACCAGCAGTGTTTATGAACCTGATGAACAAGGTATTCCATCAGTACCTGGATCAGTTTGTGGTGGTGTTCATAGATGACATCTTGGTATATTCCAATACTGAGGAGGAGCACGAGGAGCATCTGCGGATAGTGCTGGAGACTCTCAGGAGGAAGCAGCTTTATAGGAAACTCTCTAAGTGTGAGTTTTTCTTAGACCGGATAGACTTTTAGGAGCATGTGGTAACTGGAGATGGTATCTCAGTTGACCCCAAGAAGATTGTAGCAGTTGAGGCATGGGCAGCGTCGACTTCAGTTGCAGAGATCAGGAGTTTTTTGGAGCTTGCAGGATATTATCAAAGATTTGTGCAGGATTTCTTCCGGGTTACAGAGCCGTTGACTCGGTTGACCCGGAAGGATGCTGAGTATGTTTGGTCAGAGGAGTGTCAGGCAGCTTTTGAGGAGTTAAAGAAGCGGCTTACGACAGCTCCGATTCTGACATTGCCGTCAGAATCAGGTGGATTCACTATTTATACTGATGCTTCAGGGAAGGAGTTGGGTTGTGTCTTGCAGTAGCATAGAAAAGTGATTGCCTATGCTTCCAGGCAATTACGTCTCCATCAGAAGAACTACCCTACCCATGCCCTGGAGCTGGCAGCGGTGATATTTGCTCTGAAGTTGTGGAAGCATTATCTGTATGGAGAGAGGGTGGAGATTTTTACAGATCACAAGAGCTTAAAGTATGTGTTCACTCAGATGGAGTTGAACATGAGGCAACACAGATGGCTAGAGTTGATGAAGGACTTTGACATCCTACTTCAGTATCACCCCGGAAAGGCCAACGTGGTTGCCGATGCCTTGAGTAGGTATCCGACAACCACGTGTTTGACCATGGACCATTACTTGCTTGCTGATTTGGAGAGCCTTGGGATTGAGGTGATCGTGCCCGGGGTACAGATGCAGTTATGGAGGATGCAGATTCAGTCAGACTTGGTAGAGAGGATCAAGTCGGCTCAGTTTGAGGACGTTGCTCTTCGGTGTCTTCGAGAGCAGGTTCGAGCAGGATTGGTGGACGACGAGTTTTCTCTTGCAGATGATGGTGCCTTGAGGCACGGTTCCAGATTATGTGTGTCCAGCAAAGAGCTCAGGGAGCAGGTTTTGCAGGAGGCCCACAGATCTCAGTACTCTATACACCCTGGTGCCAACAAGATGTACCGAGATCTGAGGGAGCATGTTTGGTGGTCCGGGATGAAGCGGAAGGTGGCTCGCTTCGTAGCTAGGTGCTTGGTCTGTCAGCAGGGCAAGGCGGAGAGGCAGAGGCCCGATGGATTATTGCAGCCACTACCCATTCCCGAGTGGAAATAAGAGCATATCACTATGGACTTCGTATCAGGATTGCCGCGTACACCAGGAGGAAAAGATGCGATTTGGGTCATCGTTGACATGTTGACCAAATCGGCCCACTTCTTGACATTCAAGGTGGGTATGTCTACAGAGAGGCTTGCGGAGATGTATATACGACAGGTAGTCAGGATTCACGGAGTTCCGGTCAGCATCATCTCAGATCGGGATAGTCACTTTACTTCCCATTTCTGGAGGAGTCTGCAGACTAGCTTGGGCTCAGCTCAAGTTTAGTATCGCATACTACCCCCAAATGGACGGACAGTCAGAGAGGACTATTCAGACACTTGAAGATATGCTACGGATGTGTGTCTTGGACTTTGGAGGTTCCTAGGAGGATTATCTGCATTTGGTGGAGTTTGCTTACAACAACAGTTTCCAGGCCAGCATTGAGATGTCACCTTTCGAGGCTCTGTACGGGCGTAGGTGCCGTACACCCTTATCTTGGGATGATGTTGGTGAGCGAGCTTTACTGGGGCCAGATATAGTTGTTGACACAGCCGAGAAGGTGAAGCTCATCAGGGATAGACTTCGTGTGGCGCAGGACAAACATCGGCACTGGGCCGATAGCCACCGGAGGCCCTTGGAGTTTGAGGTACAGATTAGAGTAGGATTAGATTTAGGTTTGATTGTTTGTGTTTTATTAATCATGTTTTTTTATCATAATTAATTGAGACCTTGCTTATGATTAGGTCGGAGACCAAGTTTTCTTGAGGATATCTCCGACTCGTGATACGATACGTTTTGGTGGAGGCGGTAAGCTTAGCCCGCGCTTCATCGGCCCTTTCGTTATCAGCAGGAGAGTCGGTGACGTGGTATACATGCTAGACTTGACACCTGTACTAGTAGGGGTCCACAATATATTCTATGTATCACAGTTGAGGCGGTACGTGGCTGACCCTAGCCATGTGCTCGATCATTCGGAGATTGAGGTTGGACCTTCTATTAGCTATCCAAAGCAGCCAGTGGAGATACTGGATCGACGGAAGAAGGTTCTGAGGAACCAGGTGATACCCTAGGTATGCGTCGTATGGAGGCATCATTCTCCAGAAGTGTCTACCTGGGAGCGAGAGGATGAGATGCACGAGCGTTACCCATATCTTTTTGGACCTTGAGGTATACTTTCTATCTTTTTCATCAGTTGCATTTCGCCTTTCAATTTCGAGGACGAAATTCTTTTAAGGAGGGTAGATTTGTCACTACCACATTTCTAGTTTGAGGGTATTTTTATCATTTTTGGGGTTATTTGAATTTATTATAATTTATGGGAATTTTTAGAATTTATTTTGGAATTGTTTGAATGAAGGTTGACTAGGTTAACTTTGACTAGCAATGACCATGGTAGACTATCCTAGGAGCTAACCCTAGTTGAGTTTGGACTTGGTTTGGTCATGCAACCCTAGTTAGACTAGAGTTGACCTATGGTTTAGTTATTTGACTCAAGTTAGAATATTAAGTCATAAGCTATGACTTTTGGTTGAACCAATGATTAATAACTTAGCTATAGAAGCCCAAAGCCCATTAGCCAAATGCCTAACCCTAACCCAACAATTCTTGGCCGGCCACATACACCCACATTGGGAATCCCCCTATAAATATTCTCCTCCATTAAGGGCTAGCCTCTTTAGGAAAGAACAAGTTTAGAAAGAGGTATTTTCCCAACTTCATAAATTCCTAGAAAATCTATTTTAACTCCTTTTTAATCCAAATAAATTGCAATAGGTTCTAATTAATGTTTTCTTGCTGTTGGAACTTGTTAATCTCAGTTTTCTATCAATTTGAAGAAGTTTGGTGGCTTTTGGGGATCCTCATTGAAGGAGCTTTTGTGTTGAAGAACACACATAGGTATTTTCCAATCCACCCATTAAAATTAGGTTTTAATTACATGAACACCTAGCCCTAGGTGTCCTGGTCCTATAGGAATAGGATTTGTGGATTTTCGTGTCCTGTACATGTCCGTATCGGACATGTGTCAGTGATGTGTGTAAGTGTTTGACGAAATACCCCAATGGGCATTTCGATTTGTTTTTGTGGAAGTTTTTGAATAAGAAATGTCGATTTGATGTGGCTTACACGATTTTAGGGTTCTGAATTTGATTCAGTGTCGGATTGAGTCATTTTGACACAGGTGCACACGCGGTTGGTCACGCGCGTGCGGCCTGGGCACATTCTCTGCTACTCGGTGCTCCTGTAGGACACGACACGAGTTCATTCGACACAAAATTTGGTGGACACAAGGGGCATGCACTGACATCATACCCCCAAAGTTTCATTGGGTCTCGTGTAGTGGTTAGGAAGAAATTCGTCGTGCACGAGAATTTTATTGTTCTGCGTATAGTTTATTTAGGCCACTGATACGGCTCGTTTAATCGGACACGCAACACCGTGGACACATTGCAGGCATTTGGACACGTGCACCTAGACCTAACCTAGGTGTGGACATGATCACGAGTCCTTGTTTGTGTCGTGTCGTATCCACGAGTGAGGTGAACACGTGCACGATACTGTGTTCTATTGTGTCTGTGTGTGCACTGTTTTGAGTTTAATTGTGTTGGACACGTCGTGACGTGTCGTGGTGGACACGAGGCACATCCTATGACACGTGCACACCGTATATATTTATTACCAACCAATAGATTGGCATGTTGGTTCGATTTTAATCATCAATTCCCAAATTTCTTCCAAAACCTGATACATGCCATTCCCTGATTTTTCTAGTTTTTGAATATAGTTTTTGACATTCTTTTTGTTTAATTTAAATGCTGTTAATTACATGATTAGATCCGTAATACTGTTCTCCTATAAGTCATCTACCTGTATGCTAATTTGGGAGGATTTTGGTTATGAATTGATTTCGAAAATAGGATTGAAGAGTTGGACTAATTTTGTGAAGACTAAAAATTGATTTTCTGAGATTTGCTTGATGTTTAAACTCAATTCTGAGTTCACATGTAACCCGAGAGTTACTGAATTGATTTTCCTTCTTTTTAACTGAGAATGAAGTTTACACACCCTACTTGACTGTCCAGTTCACATGTATGCCCTGTTATCAAATAGTTTAACCCAATTGCAATGTAAGTTCATATTTACATGTTATATTTTGCTGAAATGTGATAGGTTATTTGATATAAACCTGAGATGGGATTCCCTCTATATTTCCTGAAACTGAACACTCTTTACTAAACCTATGTTCTCCTCTCACACCCTCTTATTCCCCTCACATTCTCTCACATTCACACACTATTACACATACACAAATCCTGATTTACACACACACCCCCCCTGGGTTTCCTGTCACACAGGAACAGTCCCCCTCTCTCACTCACAGTTCACTCATGTTCACACACTCACTCTCTATATCCTATTTTTCTAACGTAGGTATATGTATATTGTAATGTATACAATATATATATATATATATATATATATATATATATATATATATATATATTTTATACATGCCATTCCCTGTATTGTATATTGTAATGTATACAATATATAATATGTGTATCTATATAAACAATATAAGTATGTGTAATATATATGTATCTAATATAGATACTTGCAAGGGATGGATAGATTATGTATGTATATATATATATATATATATATATATATATATATATATATATATTTAAGTATCATATAATATGTGTATGTGTGTGTACTATATATATGTATTATATATATACATGTGTTATGTATTAGATTATGTAAATATATCAATAGTGTATCATGTTTAGATATAGATGTGTGTATGTGTTATGGGTTGGCTTATAAGCATGATATAGCCTATGGCCTGTGTGTGTCTGCTTGACTAGTGAGTATAGATTAGACTTGTTTAGTCTTGTTTAGACTAGTTTGGGCTAGTTAGACCTAGAATGACTTGTTTGACCTAGTTTGGACTTGTTAGACCTAGTTTGACCATAGTTGACCTAGTTTGACTTCTAGGGTTGACCAGAGTTGACCAAGAGTTGACTTTGGCCTAGATTGACCTAGATTCATGTAGAATGCATAGTAGTGCTTCATTTTACTATTCTGGACTTGTTGTGACTTGTGCTGTTCTAAATAGGAGCCAGACACCACTCCTCGGACAGTACATTTCAGTTGGACACTCAGATACCAGGCGAGTACATTCTCTGATCATTTTATATCCTGTTAGAATTATTTTCCTGCTTTAGATTACTTTACTTTATGTTGTCACGTTGGTAACACGAATTAGTACTATATGGATCCATTCTTGAGATGTTATCCCCTCAGGGAGCATCGTATACTACATGTTCTGTGTGTTTCACTTACATGGTGTATCACTATGCTTCACGGTTCATCGATCACTTGTGACATGTACTATCATGATCACAAAGTCTTCCCTGAATCACCCATTTATGGTCATTCCCAGAATCACCCATTCATGGGCTCTCTATGTATCACCCCTTGTGGGCCTTTGCATGGAATCATAACATAACCTCGCTGGATCCTTGTGTATTGATTGGGGGTACGGGAGAGTAGAAGTAAACAAGTGAATAATATCCAAGTAGTGTAGTTCCAAGAATCACTCCATAGTATAGTTTCCAGAATCTCCTATGCCATTCACATGTTTATATTGTACTTTGACTCATTATCCACAGTTAGTTCTCTATTTACAGTGTATATATTTCCATTACAGTTTTCTCTGTTTATATTCCATACTTCTTTCAGTTTCTTGTATCTTACTCTACTACATGTTTATATTTTCTAACCTGCTATGAACTGTTGAGATGTATTGTGCTCGCTCCTGTCCTGATTGGACATGTTGAAAATATTACAGAGGACGTGGAGGAGGCCTGTGTGGATACCTATTACGGAGCTACCTTAGATGAGTGCCTGGACCTGGACCAGGAGCAGGTCCCACTAGTTGTGGATGACATACCCTTAGATTAGGATATTTTCATTTACAGTATTCTATGGATGATTGTATATATTTGATAATGGGGATATGTATTTATCTTAGACACTTAGATTCTCTGTTGTACTTGGGATTTCCTTTCTTTTCAGCAGTTTATCTATCTATCCATCTTCTATCTTATCATCTGCCTTAGTTGTGATGGAGTTTACTTTCTGCTATGTCACCCCAATTCGGAGAGTATAAACTGTTTAGCTTTATATTATTAGATGTTGTGACGTTGGATAGCGTTCTACTGCCGACAATGCGGAGTAGGCTGGACGTACCCATGTCTCGTGCCTTACTCTAGGGTGCGGGTCGTGACACGTCAATCAAGGGCATAGCGATATAGTACTCGATAATGACAATCTCAAGAATTATACAAGAATACGAAAATCTAAATGACTGGCAATATTAGAAAATAAGAACAATTCTACGAGCACGTGTAACGAGGAAACAAGTAAAGCAGTAGACGATAACCCGGTACAATATGAGAAGAAAAGTAACATAGAAAAGAAAACATGTAAATACTATATAAGTTCGTCAAGGTATACTTGCCTGTGGTCCTGAGCTGCTGGTATGGGTCAAGTGCCGAGTCTCAGTCCAAAGAACCTATTTTGGATATATGACCCTGTTAATAATGTATTTAGAGATTTACACATTAAAAATCAATCTACTCCCCATACTATTTAGGTTCCTATCTTTAAGTTACACTAGCTACCTTTGGTTATATCTAAATCCTTATATATATATATATATATATATATATATATATATAAATCATTATATATATATATATATATATATATATATATATATATATATATATATATATATATATATATATATATTTTTTTTTTATATATATATATATATATATATATATATATATATATATATATATATATATATCATATTCTAGCATATCCCCTTTAAACACTCTGGTTATGACTTCTACCTGTTTTGGTTGTTTTACCTACTTGAGTCACTATTGTTTGTATGTACATATATCATATTATATATATATATATATATATATATATATATATATATATATATATATATATATATATATATATATATATATATATATAAAATATATATATATATATATATTTATATGTATATTTATATATATATATATATATATATATATATATATATATATATATAAATATATATATATATATATATATATATATATATATATATATATATATATAATATACCCTCCTTTCCTAGGCTTGCACTAACTCCCCCTATATATGTTCAACCTCTACATACCACATAAACTTGATGCAGCATATGAATGTAGTTGCTGCTTTAAAGGCTCTGCCACACATGGTTTGGACTCTCAAGAGTTCTACATGCCCACCCTGATAGCCTACCTATTTTTCTAGAAAAATTGGCATAGTAACAACAACAGCAGTCCAATGACTGCTGTTCCAATATACACATACTCTATACTCTGTCTTTCCCACAAAGGAGAGGATTCACATTTTACTTGTAAGGGCAACTCCATTCTAAATTATTGAACCAAACTTTTATTTTATGCATACAAAATTCTCTGCCACCTATTTGCTATAATTTTGGACTAAGAACAATTTGAAGACTAGCATATTAAAGGTCGATGTATTCAACAAGTAAAGCTCTTCAGATACTTACTGTTGTTGCTACTGCAACTAAAACCATTTCCATTGGTACATGCTATAGGGTAGCACCTATTTGAAAATCTATGGTACTATCTGCACCACTGTTGCTGCTGTGCAACCATGGATGTGGCAGCTTGCTTCTTCTACAGACCCTCTATACACTTGTACAGATCCTAATATCCTGACCACAAGGACTGGGACCTATATATTCTTATTTGCTAAAACACAAGCATGTGTCTATGGGTCTTTCCCTCTACTGATGTTAACTGACACAATATATAAGGCTTGATGTATATATTAATGTGATATCATAGTACATTAACATAATCTAACCCAGGATAACCTGCTACCTTAATGTTTACCCAATGTATATCTTATACCTCGTATGTTTGCAATGTATCATGTGTCAACTGACACATGATATGAGTCCCAATATCTCTACAAGCTGATGCAAACCTGACACCAACGTAACTTAGTACAGTTTTTCCCTGATACTAAACAAGCTAACAAAAATTAGCAACATCTAATGCATCCCCAACTGGTATAAACCACCGATACCAAAGTAATCCGCTTTCTTTCTACCATTTATAACTGACAGTAGGATAGCCCCCTTCTGTCTAAGATTTAGTACTGTACCAAAACATAAACTTGGACATGCCTTCTGTCCAAGTCTTGGTAGAGTTAAACTTGCTATCCCACGCCCTCCTGGACGTGTCGATACAACCAATGGTTGCATCCTTGGTTCAACTCTATTAAACATAGTTTCTATGTTCAATTGCTCTCTAAGAAACTCAATTTCTGATACATGGGATACCAAGAAAATTTAATGGGACACGCACACACATACATAATGTTCTTACTTAGTAATTACTTCAAATGACAGTAATGGTAGGTTTAGGTATAGGTTAGTTTACCTTTTTGGTTTTGAAGTGAAACTCGATCGTTCCTTGACTCCCCTCCGATTTCTCCTTACGACAGGAAAAGAAGTAGGTCATTTAGGGTTTGAAGAGATTATAGGTTGGCTGCCAACACCTTATATATACTCCAGTTCTTGGGGTTTTGAGTATCGGCTACAGTAGGGAAGTTAGTTAGTCGACTATCGTTTTTATATTCAAAAGCAAAGCAGTTGAGATTTGGTTCTCAACTTTCCATCCAAGTCCCTGTCAATTTGGATATTACTAATTCTATCTTATTCATTGATGTTCAAGTAAATAAAATAGAAATAAACACATAATAAATCAGCATAAGCTGTTAATAGTTGCTAAATAAGGAATTTTCGTATAGGCGTTCAGAAATCTACCCCCTGGAAAAAATTTGTCCTCAAAATTTAAATTAGGCACAAGGTGGAAGTGTACCTCACAGCTCAAAATATAGATGATCCGCTCGCGCATCTCATCCTCGAAATTAAGGAGAACGAAATCGAGAAGAGTATACTTATATAACTATAAAATATCTAGCATGGTTATTCTATAATAAAGCGACCCTATCCAAAATAAACAACTAGCATATTAATCATAAAATTCAACCTATTACTTGAATTCTATCATATAATTAGAAATTTTTACCGTCAGTCGCTCCTTATAGTGCTGGCATTTGTTGTCTGGCATACTCGAATCGTGTCGCCTAATCGGGAAGTGGTCCTCGTGGATTCCATCCTATTGCTTCAGGTCGACGCTTTGGGCAATCTCGAAACTGATGTTGATTCGAACCACAGTTTAAACATTGGCCTACTCTCCAACGACAATCGCTCGGGCTATGTCCCTTCTTTCTGCAATACTGATACGTTGGAGGCTCTCGATTCAGGTATGGGACGGCTCTTGGTTGCTAATGACGCTGCTGTGCTGAGGTCTTCCCTGGAACGTTGGGACATTTTGTCGATCCTAATTGGCTGCTACCTCCTCCGTATGCATCTCGGTCTTTCTTCGGCTTGTGGCTCAACTCTTTCTCTACTGTTTGTGTGACCTTTAAGATCTTTTCGTAGGTAGTGGCTCGACTGGTAGCGATAGCTAGGCGAATCTTTTGAGATAATCCTTTTATGAATCGTCGAGCCTTGCTTTCAGGGTTGTTAACTATGCTCTCCACGAAGCGGCTGGGTGAGAAAACTCTGAGGTATACTCGTCGACGGTGAGATTTTCCTGCTCCAGACTCTCGAACTGACTCATTAACGCCTCTTGAGCTACGTCGGGGTAGATCTTCTTCTTGAATAGTTTTTTGAACTCCTCCCAAGTTATATCTGGTACGGAAAGGTGGGGCTCATCTATATACCACGTCCAGGCAATATTGAAAAGCTGCATGCTGGCCGACTTGATCTTCAGGTACTCGAGCATCCAAAAAAATTGCTCCAAGTTCTCTAGCCACTCATCTGCGTAGAGAATCCCCTCCATCCCATAGAATTCTATGGGCTTGAGATTCATGTAGTCCTTGGAACTTCCTAGGCGTATTTGGGGAACATGAAGAGCCTTTCTTAAGGTATCACGAAAGATATTGGCCAGCGATGTCTAGGATGCGATGTGCTGTAAGTAGATTTTGAGGAGCATAACATTGTTCAGTGCAGGTGGCAGAGGCAGAACAGGTGCTGGATACATGCCGGATGCAAAATAAGTACCGGATGCATGGTAGGTGTTGGATACGGAACATGTACTGGATGAAGAACATGTGCTGGTGGTGAAATAGGTGCTGGGGCTAGAACGGGTGCTGGTGGTGGAGTCTACGAAAGAAACTGTAGGGGTGGTGGAATGTCGTCTCTACGAAATCTTATGAACTACGGCTGTGTTGGGTCGCCCAGATAAGTAAGCTTGCCTCCCTGCGTCGGTAGGGTCCCGTAGATAAAAAATTTGCCTGCAGTCGGTGGAGTGTTCAGGGGAGCGATGTTCCTGTCTTGAGAATCTATTTACTGCAACAAAAGAAAAGATTTTGTCGCTGAAGAATTTCAAGCAGGATGCAAGTCAAGGATTTAATCAAAATCAAGTATAGGGGTCAATAATGTGAAGACATGTGGATGAGGTCCTAAGAGTCTAATCCTATTTGCAGGCTTACGTCGGTACAGTAACATAACTGAAGTGATTAACGTAGACTAGTATGGGCCACCAAAAAAACTTGTCACAACCCGTACCCACTTTTCGGATATGAGTCTATGTCCAAGTCTAGGCTATGTCGCAGTGTCGATGGTAGAACGTTGTCTATAAACTCACGGTCACAGAAGTCTAGAACAATCAAGGCGATCTATATCTCATCCACATAAGTAAAGATACAACCAACTCCAATAAGTAACAAATAAATACTTAGAACTGAATACTGGAGAATAATATAAAATGAAGTTTCATGTTATCAAGAATAAAAGTCACGTCCGGTGGATACAAATCCACTGCCAGTAGACGAAAATAAAATAGAGACATAAAAATGAAATAGCAGGATCCAACTATGCTAAGCATCAATGGCATCATCAGCTGCAATGGTACCGTAACGCGACTCATACACCTGCTCATCTGCACCTGGATCAACCTCGACTAAACCTGAAGAGATTATCACGTCCTCATAGGACTAGGAAGATACATTAAACATGACTACTACTATGACAGTCAATAACATGTATGGAAGATAGGAACAGTGCCAGAAAAACATCTAAGAAACGACAAGTCATATAGAAATGTAATACTAGACTTGGCTAACAATCTATCGAATAACTCCTATAGACTGTAGTACAATAAAAGATACTCCTAATCTATAGTACGCTTGATTGTAGTACATTACAAGATACTCCCAACCGAGAACAACCAATCCTAGTATCAATCTCCGCTCCTAAAGAAAAACAAGACTCGGTCAAGTCAAACTCATGTCAAGTCAATCAAGGGCATGGCGACATAGTACTGGATAATGACAATCTCAAGAATTGTACAAGAACACAAAAATCTAAATGCCAAGTAATAATGGAAAATATGAACAATTCTATGTGCACGTGTAACGAGGAAACAAGTAAAGAAGTAGAAGATAACCCGGTACATATGAGAAAAAAATAACATTGAAAAGAAAATATGTAAATACTGCATAAGTTTAGCAAGGTATACCTGCCGGTGGTCCTGAGCTGCAGGTACGGGTCAAGTGCCGAGTCAAAGTCCAAAGAACCTTACACATTACAAATCAATCTACTCCCCATAACATTTAGGTTTCTATCTTGAAGTTACACTAGCTATTTTGGTTATATCTACACTCTAGTCACAAATCCTTTTATATATATATATATATATATATATATATATATATATATATATATATATATATATATATATATATATATATATATATATATATATATATATATATATATATATATGGATTTGTGACTAAAAACCTATATAAAATAGCTAGTGTAACTTAAAGATAAAACCTATACTAAAGTATAGTTAAAACCAAAGTAGCTAGTGTAACTTAAAGATAGGAACCTATATATAAATAAAAAAATATATATATATATATATATATATATATATATATATATATATATATATATATAAATATAAATATATATATATATATATATATATATATATATATATATATATATATATATATATATATTCTTTCCTAGGCTTGCACCAACTCCCCCTCTATATGTTCAACCTCTACATACAACATATACTTGATGCAGCTTATGATTGCAGCTGCTGCTTTAAAGGCTCTGCCACACATGGTTTGGACTCTCAAGAGTTCTACATGCCCACACTGATTGCCTACCTTTTTTCTTAGAAAAATTGGCATAGTAACAGCATCAGCAGTCCAATGAATGTGGTTCCAATATACCCGTACTCTAAACTCTGTCTTGGCCACATGACCATCTTCATGTAGATATGACTCATAGTCTTAGATGTCACTTCTCTGTATGGAACAAATTTTACTATTAACTTTTCTATATTGCATTTGTAGTAAGGCCCCATATTGCACCTGATTTGTACTATTACTACCTTCACATCTTTATAGCCTTAACAAAAAGATAGATGTGGAATAAGCAACGACAGGAATTATAATAGCAGAACATATTCCTGAGTTGATCCCAGGCGCCACATTAAGATTTTTGGTTTGGAAAGATGGGGTTCAAACCCCATCATCTATTAGTAACATGTTAAACCACTATTATATAAACTACACCAGACGATGAAAAGTAATAGTCATTAAGTTCACTTCCTAACCCTGGTATGAATACACCAGGCAGGCACAATTATCAAGCAAATAGGGTGATCAAAACGAGATATAAATCAGAATTCAAATTATATTGGAACCAGAACTTGTCGAAATAGTCATAAAATAAAAGAAAGGATTCACATTTAACTTGTAAGGGCAACTCATTTCTAAATTAATTGAACCTAACTTTTATTTTATGCATACAAAATTCTTTGCCACCTATTTGCTGTAATTTGGGACTAAGAACAATTTGAAGACTAGCATATTAAAGGTCGATATATTCAACAAGTAAACCTCTTCACATTCTTACTTTTGTTGCTACTGCAACTAAAACCATCACTACAAAAATTCATCGATTTAGTGACGGCTATATCCGTCAAAAATTCGTCGGTAAATGTAATTACCGATGGATGGTCGACGGATATTGGTTAAAAAAGGTCATCGGGAAAAGCCTCGTCGCTAAATACAATCCGTCGGCAAGTAGTCGCCCAGCGACGAATTAGCGACGGACTGTCGTCAACCATACTCGTACAGTTTGCGACAACTCATCGACGGATTACTGTCAAATCACGTATCAAAAGAAGCAATGACGTATCACTTACCGACGGACATATCCGTCGCTATTTGGTCGGTAAATATCGTCGCCAATCAGTCGCGAATGGTCGCTACATTTTGACGGATTTACGACAGAAAATTGACAAAATATCCGTCGACCAGGTTCTGTGAATTATTTATATTTCCAGAACATTGGCGACAGATAATCCGTCGTTATTCCGTCGTGAGGCGTCACTAGACCGTCGCCAATCGGTTGGCCTTATAGCGACGGATTATCCGTCGCCAATATCCGACGGAACATTGTATGTTTTATCGACTACTAGCGACGGCATACCGACGTAATATCTGTCGACCCTATCCTGTAAATCTTTCATAATTCCAAAACCTTGGCGACGGATAATCTGTCGGCTTTTAGTCGCAAATCCTTCGCTAACTGGGAATCTCCCAGTTAGCGACGGATAGTCCATCGGTAATTGGTCGCCAGTTCGTCGGTAGCTAGGAAATTTTAAAAAAATAGCATAAAACTGGACATTCTCAATATACACAATTCCAATATACAAAATATACAAATAATCCCAAGCAATTCCAATATACATAATTCCAATATACACAATTCCAATATACAAAACACATAAACAATTCCAACACACAAATAAACACACAAAACGCACAAATAATCCCAAGCATTCAAATTGTTCACATAAAACACACAAATATTCAATATTTGAACACAAATATTTAATATTTAATAAAAAAGAAAATTGACTTCGGCCTCAGCAAAGACCGCAAGTCAGACGATGAATCCTCACAGCCAGGGATCATAGTTGTCATGAGGCATGTACTATTCTTTCAGCCACTATACATACGAAGGCTCAATCTAGTTGAGGTCTTCTGTAGGGATATGAGGGTCAGTTGCGATGCTACTACTCTCTGATGGTGGCTCCTCCTTAACTTCAACCTTGGGAGCAATCTCTTCCCTGATGGTCATCGGTTCTTTCTTGACCTCGACCTTTGGTAACACCTCTCCCTTAACAGTCACCGGCTCTTGTTTGACGAACGGAGACAGTATCTCTTTCTTCATGAGAGCCTATGCCTTCGGCATGGGTACTGCAACAGAGTAAAAAAAAGTTAGCAAAAAAAACTTAGAAGCCCAACATGAGCATTTGAGCTGCATCAGAATCTCTGGCGTATCAACTGGGATGAAACCCATGCGCGTCAGCCTAAGCACATCTACATGAGGCGGCTCATCTACAGTTGGGTCACCCCAACATCACTGCAACAAAGACCAAGGAAAGAGAATACCCACCGAGCACTTCCGGGCGAACGTCGACGTGGGTTACCCTAACGACGGGGACTTCCTCCGTGTCGACCTCCAAGGGTTCCTTGCCTCGGTCCATTCCTCGGCTAGCAGTACCGCCTCGGAGAGTCTTGCGAGCCATCTCTCTAATAAAGAAAAGAAGGAAGAAAAGAGTTCTGAGGAAGAAGAAAGCTTTTTTAGAAAAGAAGAAGACTCTCTCTCCTCACAAGCCGCCTATTTATAGGCTTGGGCAGACGAGAAATCTATTAGCCAGGGAGCCGACTCCGTAAGACAAACTAAACATAATTAGTTCAATATGTATCTTAAGACAAAGTAAATATATTAGGAGAAAATCTTGACATAGAGTGATTCGAAGGACTTACTAGATTTTACATCATCGTCATTGTCTAGAAAGATGATATTTTCTTCAACATCCGTAGAAGAACTATAAGGATATATCTTTTCACAACATGTCACCTTGTCAAAGACCCTTAATGTGACAACCATGTTACTATGGTGTCGGAAGACTACCGATGTGTGTATAGACAAAGAGTGATATGGTGAGGGGTGTATATGTGTGTGTGTTTCAGTCAAATGTGTGTGTTAAGGTTGTGACAGTAGGAGTGAAAGAGTGAGAGGGTGTATGTGTCCTTGTCAAATGTGTGTGTATGTGTTAAAGGTGGGTGTGTGTACAGCCGAGAGCCTCAAGTTATAGGTTCAGTTATTCTCAGGTTTATGGCATATAAGGGTGTAACAGTACATACATTACTCATGCAACATAGGTAACTACATTTGTATCAATTTGAAAATATTTGTATCCTATATCTGTATCGTATATGTATCAGTATCCGTGCTCATAATTGTGCAACATAGTTTGTCATCTTCGTCTAAGTGGTCAAACTAATATAAACTATTAACTTGATGGAAATAAAGAAGATACTAGTAGTTCATAAAGAAAATTGCTATATAAAAAATGTATAATATAGCATGTCATGTGTCACATGCAAAAGTTAAGAAGATATCTCCAATATTAAGAAAATACTTGCAATAGAAAATAATAGAATATTTAGCTCCTAACACATACATGCTTAATACAGCTGATTATTTGCTGGACCACAAGATCAAAGGCTTTATCAATCATAGAAGTTTATAAAGTAGAAGAACAAGTTGCAGCTAAACACAATCTCAAAGTGTTCTCAGTAAACTGTGATTTTTTGATAACAAAAAAAAATAATGGGCGGTACACAATCCTTGGTAAATTTATATATCAAACTAAGATCACTGCGTAAAAATAACATAACTGCAATCCCGCGGCCATCCCCCCCAAACCCTCCTGTCGGCCAGCCCCCCCACATGCAGCCCACCCCCAACCCCCCGAGCCAGCCCCCCCAAACCCCCCAGGCCAGCCCCCCCTGCAGCCCACCCCGAACCACCCCCGGGGCCAGCCTCCCCGCGGTCAGCCCACCCCGCTGCCCGCCTCCTCCCACCACCCCCACCCACCACCGCCAGAACCCCCGGCGGTGACCACCTCCACCGCCAGCAAACCCCGCGACGACCCTCCCACCCCTGCACCCCCCAGCGGCGACCTCCACTAACGCCAGCTTCACCCACGACGACCGCCAGCACCCCCCATGGCCAGCACCCCCCCGCTGCCCGCCCTCTCCTACCACCGCTGGCTCCCCTCCGGCCCCCACCGCCCTCCAAGAGAGTTAGAGTTACCTCGATCGTACGCATCCAAGAGAGTGAGGAATGAAATTTTTTCCCCGTCGGTTCAACTTAAAATAGGCTTTTAACTTAGCGACGGACTAGCGACAGATAAAATCCGTCGTTACTTAGTCGTTAATCTCACACAATTTTCTTTAAATTTTTCCAACCACTTATTTACCACTTAGCGATGGACAGTATGTCCGTCGCTAATATCCCATCATCTGGTCGACGGATTATCCGTCGCTAAGTAGTCGTCAATTCCCCCGCCAACTAGTGACATTTTCTCGTAATTTTTTTAACATTTGCCTGCCAATTATTGACTACCGAGCGACTACATGCCGACGGGTTTTTATTCCGTCGCTATAGAACCGACGGCGTACCGACGGATAGGCGACGGATGTTCATCCTTAAAAAAATTGGCGCGTGATAAGCCGGGAAGTCGTCGCCAGGTTGTCGGTATTCCGTCGTAACTGACGACGGATTTATTCCATCGCTAAAATTTTGTCGCCAATTAACTGTATTTTGGTATTGTATTGCCATTAGTACACGCTATGGGACAACCCCTATTTGGAAATCTATGGTACTACCTGCACTATTGTTGCTGTTGTGCAACCATGGATGTGGCAGCTTGCTTCTCCTACAGATCCTCTATACACTTGTTCAATTTAAATTCTAATATCCTGACCATAAGGACTGGGACCTACATATCATTATTTGCTAAAGCACAACCCTGCGCCTATGGGTCTTGCCCCTCTACTGATGTTAACTGACACAATATATAAGGCTTGATGTATATATTAATGTCATATCATAGTACATTAATATAATCTGACACAGGATAACCTGCTATCTTAATGTTTACCCAATGTACATATGATACCTCGTATGTTTGCAATGTATCTTGTATCGACTGGCACATGATATGAGTCCTAATATCTCTATAAGCTGATGCAAACCTGACACCAACGTGACTTAGTACAGTTTTCTACCGATACTAAATAAGTTAACAGAAATTTACAACATCTAATGCAACCCCAACTGGTATAAACCACTGATACCATAGTAATCCGCTTTCTTTCTGCCCTTTATAACTGACAGTAGGATAGCCCCCTTCTGTCTAAGATCTAGTACCCTACCAAAACTTATACTTGTACATGCCCTCTGTCCAAGTCTTGGTAGAGTTATACTTGCTGTTCCACGCCATCTTAGATGTGTCGATATAAATAATGGTTGCATCCTTGGTTCAAATCTATTAAACATATTTCCTATGTTCAATTACTCTATAAGAAACTCAAGTTCTGGTGCATGGGATACCAAGGGAATTTAATCGGACACGCACACACATACATAATGTTCTTACTTAGTAATTACTTTAAACATCTATCAAACCCCATCCTATGTTTTGCTAAAGACAGTAATGGTAGGTTTAGAGATAGGTTACTTTACTTTTTGGTTTTGAAGTGAAACTCGATCGTTCTTTGACTCCCCTCTGATTTCTCCTTGCAGCAGGAAAAGAAGTAGGTCGTTTAGGGTTTAAAGAGAATATAGGTTGGCTGCCAACACCTTATACATACTCCAGTTCTTGATAAACCTGGTTATCGAAGAGATTTGGAGGTAGATATTTGAATTGGATTTAAATTAGGATAGGGATGTTGGCCCATTGGTCATGATCAAACCTAATTTTAATAATTGATCAAACTCTGTCTCGATATAAATGCAAGTCAATTCAGATATTTACCTACGACGTTTTGGACACTGCTCAACGATGGATATCTACTATGTTCAAGACTGAAGCCGTTTTCCATTCAGAATGTATTTCCTTCAAAGCAATGTAATTTTTTTTTATTGAGTCTAGGAATACATTGTACACCAAGTCGTACTGGCAAATAGGCTGTCTGGAATTATTTTTCAAAACTGACTTATCTTTTTAAAAATGGCCTATGTTTTTGAAAAACATCATTTTTATGAAAAGCTTCTGAAGGACTTTTCAAAAAGCCAAATTGATTTTTCTCAAAAATGAACTGGCAGAACCCTAGCAGAACTCGGCCAGAGTTCGGCCAGAGTTCGGCCAAGATGAACGTTAGTGAATGTTTGATTTTGAACTTGGTCACCCTTCAGTTGCGGTTTGTTACAAAGAGTTCTGTCCGAATTCGGCCCAAATTCTGTCAGAGTTCTGTCTTTGGAAAAACTATAAGTAGAGTAATATTTCGATCATTTCAAATCACCAATTTACTTTCAATCTCTTCTCTTCTAAAGATTACATTTCTTCCAAAGAGTTCTAAAAAGCTTTTATTTTTAAATCTCAAGCCAGTTACAATCCTCTAGTCGATTTGCCAGTACGGTGCGGTCTAGAAGTTTCAAGAGCGATTATAATCAGAGACTTGATAGAAGACACAACTCTTCACAATTGAAGTTGGTGGAGTTTTTCGTATTAAAGCTCGCGTCTGTAGAAGTTGCATGGACTTTGTATAAAAACTTACAGGATTTTCCAATAGTGGATTCAACTGGAAGCTAGTGTTCTTCCGACTGGACTTGTCCTCATAAGAGAAAAACCAGTATAAATCTCGGTATTTGCGTTTTCCTTCTGATCACTTTTTATTTCTGTCATTTACTTTGTGATTATTTTTATATTTGTGATCTAACTGCTAACAAGATTTTTAATTAGTAATATTTCGCTGCCTTTTCTATTCACCCCCCTCTAGAGTATTCTGCTTTACGATTTCGTTCCTACAATTGGTATCAGAGCCAGTGCTCGGTCTAGAGGTATTATATTCTGATCCCAATTGTTCCTACAATTGGTATCAGAGCGGGTTATACATGTAAGCAAGGTAAAATTGCAGTTATCTTCAATTTTTGTATAGATCACAGTATTACACATGGCAACTGTGAAATTCATAAGTGAAGGCCAAGCCACAAACAGACCTCCACTGTTTGACGGTACAAACTACACTTATTGGAAAAATACGTATGAGTTTCTTTCTGAAATCTCTTGATTTTGACTTATGGTCTGTAGTTATTGATGGTTATAAAAAGCCCCCTCGTATTAATTTTGATGGTATTTTAGTTGAAAAACCCCATGACAAATATACAGAGGAAAAAAAGAAAATGGCCAGTCTTGACGCACGTGCTGTTAATGCTTTATTTTGTGCTTTATACAGAACTGAATTCAACAGGGTGTCTACTTGCACAATATCAAATGAAGTGTGGAAACTTCTCGAAGTAACCCACGAAGGAACAACACAAGTCAAGGAGTCAAAGATCAGCAGACTTACTCAGGAGTACGAGGCGTTCAAAATGAAGCCAAGTGAATCAGTCACTCAGATGTTTATAAGGTTCTTGGATATTGTAAATCCTTTGTCTTTACTAGGCAAGGATTACAGTAACCATGAGAAGATTCGCAAACTTTTATGATCCCTTACAAAGAACTAGATTCCAAAGGCTACAACAATCATTGAAGGGAACGACCTGTCAACAATGTCTCTAGAAACACTCATGGGTAAGCTACTCACTCACGAGTTAGAACTTCAAGACTTTGAAGATGCTACACCAAGAAGAAGTCAGAAAAGTCGATCGCTCTCAAGGCTCAACATAGAAGAACTGTCGAAGATGACTCTGATGATAGCAACTTCGACTCTGAAGATCAAGCTCTTCTGGTAAGAAAATTCAATAAGTTCATGAGATTTAACATTAGAACAAAAGACAACAAAGACAACAACAACAACGAGGAAGATCCTATTTGCTATGGATGCAAGAAGAAAGGACACATGAAGGAAGATTGACCCTCGGTATCATCATCAAAGAAAAGCAACAAATATGACAAAGGCTACCTGAAAAAATCTACATCAAAAAAGTACGCCAACACAATCATATGGCATGAAAGTAAAGCCAGCGACTCAGAAGATGAACAATCAGATGACGCTGCAAATGTGTGCTTGATGGCTTGCGATCAGGTAATCACTAATCCTCTATTTGATCCTTATGATGATTTCACCTTTAAGCAACTAGGAGAGGCTTTCAGTGAACTGTTAGATGATTATAGGAAACTGCATAGTAATATGAAACCTCTAAGAAGGTACTCAAAGAGTACAAAAGTAAAATATGAAGATTTACCGACCAATTAGATCATGTTACAAATAATGACTCTTCAACTGAGTCTGGTGAGCTTTCTTCTATTAAATTGTTGTTATACGAGACTGTTAAGCTATCCGAAGGAAAAGACCAAACTATTATCCAGTTAAAGAAAGACCCATCTAAGGCGAGAAAGAGTCTCCAGTGTGCATAGGTCAGACTAGAATCACTCACATCTGACTATACTAGATTGTATGACACTTCCAAAAAGTTGGAAATTAGTTTAGGAAAACGGCCTGAAGTTGCTGCTTCCTATTCTAACACGTGTCAATTACCGAATCATCGGAACACGCCCAACACTGTCAGACCAAACCATACCAAAACTATGTCCAAGAAGACTAATAGGCATGCATTCTTCTATACTAGAAAACCAAAATCTACCAATCATGCACCTCACACTAGTTTCAACACTCAACATGCTAAATGTCATTATTGTGGCCTCATTGGTCATATATCTTCTGCATATAGAATCAGAAAGTTAGTAGATTTAAATGTTTATGCATGGATACCGAAAACTAACCAGTCAGGACCCTACAAGAAATGTGTACCAAGAGTTTTATCTGCAAATTGTTTTGTAGGTAGGACACCCTTCACATGCTAGGAGCAAATGGATGCTCGACAGCGCTTGCTCACGGCACATGACCGGTGACGCTTCATTATTGTAACACTGTCGAAGAGGAATAAAGAAGGATACGTCTCCTTCGGTAATTGTTTAAGAGGGTACATAATCGGTATCGGTGACATTGGTAAGGCTTCCTATCCAGTGGTTAAAGATGTTTCTAGTTACCGAGTTAAAACATAATCTGCTCAGCATAAGCCATTTAGCTGATCACGGTTATGGTATTAACTTCGTAAAAAATAAATGTACTATAGTTGATAGTTCAACTGGTAGTACTATATTTGAAGGTATTAGGGAAGACAATATATATTTTCTATTTGTTGGAAGATGCTAACAAAGCAGGTAGATATTTCATGGCCAAAAGCGTTGAGAAGTTGGTACGCGGCTTACCGGATATTTCTTTCAAGAAGAATACGGTATGTAGTGAATGTGAAAAGAACAAAGATACCAAATCCGCATTCAAATCCAAGAACGCTGTAAGTACAACTAGACCTTTACAACCGTTGCATATGGACTTATTTGGACCAAGTAGAATTGCTAATCTAGGTGGTAAGTTATATGCATTTGTCATTATAGATGATTTCTCTAGATATACATAGGTTTATTTTCTTGCACGCAAGAACGATGCATTATCAGAATTCGTCACCTTTTACAAGAAAGTACAGAATGAAAAAGGGTTCATGATTACTCGTATTCGTTGTGATCATGGCGACGAATTTGAGAATGCAGAATTCAAGAAATTTTGTGACACACACGGTTACTTGCATGAATTCTCTTGCCCTAGGACTCCGTAACAAAATGGAGTTTGGAACGTAAGAACAGAACTCTATCTGAAATGGCTAGAGTAATGTTAAACCAGTTTAGTCCACCTAGATACTTAATGGCTGAAGCTGTAAATACAGCATGCTATATTCTCAATAGGGTTCTAATTCGACCCATATCGAAGAAGACTCCCTGTGAACTATGGTTTGAATGAAGACCAAATGTTTCTTATTTCAAAATCTTTGGTTGTAAATGTTATATTCTTAATACTAAAGATAATTTGAGTAAATTTGATGAAATGGCCGATGAAGGTATATTTTAGGTTATGCAGCAATGGGCAAAGGATCTATCAATATCAAGTTTGATGAGCTAAATCAACACTTAGACGATGATGCAATGAAGACATAATCGCACCAGGTACAGTTACTGTAAAACCTTCACACAAAGATGCAGAACCATCACATTAGGTATCAGATGAACCTCCAACAAAGAAGCCGGAACTAGAAATCTTGAGACTACACCAAAAGAGATGAGATTCTTGGCTAATCATCCGAAGGATTTGGTAATTTGTGAGATTACCAAGGGTATAAGTACTCGTTCCTCTAATAAAGATATAGCTTCTTGTGTTGCTTTTGTCTCACAGTTTGAACCCAAAAATATTGATGAAGCATGTAGTGATAATTTTTGGTTAGATGCTATACAAGAGGAATTAAACCAATTCGAACAGAATCAAGTTTGGGAACTTGTTCCCAAGCCCATTGATCATCCGGTCATTGGTACCCGATGGGTATTCCGAAACAAACTGAACGAGAATGGTTTAGTGACTCATAATAAGGCTCGACTCGTAGCTCAAGGATACAATCAAGAAGAAGGTATCGACTACGATGACTTATGCCCCAGTTGCAAGATTAGAATCCATTCGCAAGTTATGCGCATTTGCTTGTTTTCATAATTTTAAGTTTGTCACGACCCGCACCCTAGAGTTAGGGCACGAGAACGTAACAACGCCCAGCCTACGCCGCAGTGTCGGCGGTAGAACACTGTCCTAGGTCTCATACATCTAACAGTATAAGGCTAAGCAGTTTATACTCCCCGAATGGGGGTGACATAGCAGATACAGTCTCAATCACAACTAAGGTAGAGCAAGATAAAAGATAGGTAAAACATGAAATCCAAAAGAGATACAGCAGATAGAAGCCTAAGTGTCTAAGATACACAAATCCAGAAATACACCTCAAAGCTAAAGTACAGTAATCCATAAAATAATACAACTCCAGACAACTGAAAATAGCTAACTAAACAACCTCTAATGTGTCTCCTCTAGGCTAGCAGGCAACCTCCAGGCTATCTGTAAAATTTATCAATAGGTCCAGTCAGGACAGGAGCGAGCACAATACATCTAAACAAGTCATAACAGGAAAGGAAATATAATCATGCTAGAGAATAAAATACAGGATCTGAAGAAATAGCATAATAAAAAGAGAGACTGTAAGTAAATATCTATGATATATAAAGAGAGTCAGTGCTAGTGATTCAGAGTACTACATAAACATGTGAATGGCTAAGGACTGATTCATGATTACACTACTTGGATTTATTCACATGTTCACTTATACTCCCCCATCCCCAATAAATCACAAGGATCCATTCAAGTTACGTTAAGATTCATGATTATACTACATTGCCCATAAAGGGTGATTCATGAATTGATTCGTGAAGGCTCGGTGATCATGAGGGTACATGAGTCACTAGCTGATTCCCGAAGATTCATGATGATAGAAGCATATGATACGTGATGTAAGTGAAACACACATGACAAAAGTATCTGATGCTCCCGAGAGGGTAACATCTCATGAAGGGATCCATATAGTACCAATCCGTGTTACCAACGTGTCAGCATCAAATAAGATAGTCTAAAGCAGGAAATATGATCCTAAACATGATAATGATCAGAGAATGTACTCGCCTGATAACCTGAACAGCTGATAGGTATAGGGGTCCAACTGAAGCCACAGAGTCCTATTTAAAGTAACACAGGTTACAAGGTGTTCAAGTTGTAATAAATGAAACTCTACAAGCAATCTATATTCTCTAGGTTCTTCTAAGTCAAAACAACTCTAGGTCAACTCCGGTCAATAATCTAGTCAAACTAGGTCAAGTGTTGACTTATAGTTGACTTTGGGTCAACTCTGGTCAAACAGGGTCAATTCTAGTCTAATTATTAAAGATATAAAGTGTACTTCGTTATTCGTACGTCGAAACTTACGACACGCAAATCGAGATAAGATGATCAACGGTAAAGTTGATAATCTTATTACAGTGATCTGCGTGTCCATCTTATCAATTTTAGCGATGTAAGATCACTGGAATTGACTGATCTCAGTTTCGTTGTACTAATCCCGAAATACGAATATTATAAGAATTAATTATTAAAATTATAAAATAAGTTAAACTCAGAGAAACAATCAACAAACATTGTCGGACGATGAAATAAACATCGCCAACGTGTCCAGAATGGTCAAATTAGCTAGGATAGCCTACCCATCGGTCTAATTTGGACACAAGGGCAAAAGTAATTTCGGGTCAAAACGGTATCCGTGTCGGAGCCATTTTGCACCGAAAAACATGCAAGAAAACAAGTCTATAAATATAACTAATTATATGGTCACGAAACCAGAATAACGATACGAACCCAACGGTATCTCCAGAATTGGATTCCGTTGACCCGCTCTCAATTTGGCCCGTTGACCAGAACTTGGGATTCCGGTTTGCACAAAAATGCGTGCCGGCCAAAGTTCTCAAAATGCAGCAAACTCTATGTCAACGAGTATAAAATGACAATACGAACTCAACGGTATATCTGGAATTGGATTCCGATGAGCCGATCTCAAAATAACCCTTGACCCTGGTATTGGTATCCGACTTGCACCGAAATGCGTGTCCGATCCAATGTCCACCAAAACCTAGCAAATGATATGTCAACGAGTCCAGAATGACGATACGAACTCAACGGTATATCCGAAATTGGATTCCGATGAGCTGGCGTCAAAAATCTAGTTGACCCAGAATGTGGGACCCACTTTCCACCGAAAACGTGCCAGGGCCCACGTTCTCCAAATCTAACAAATTTTATATGAAAACATGCCAGAACGACGCCACGAGTCTAATGGTGGTGTCAGAAATGAAATCTGGAGTCCCGTATTCAAAAATGGAATTTTACAAGTTGGAAATTACGAATTCGGACGGCCAACTTTGGCGTCGAATTCAACCAATCAAACAAGCTCCCAATGAAACAAAATTGGAGGGTAGTAAGAGGGTTATACCAGCTTCGCACAGAAACTGGTAGCACGCCAAATGCAGCTGTGGTGGAGGAGATACAAGCTGACGAAGTTGGTCCCGCAAAAATGTCCAAATTTAATACAATTTAAACGGTCAACTTGGTGGCCGGTTTTGATGTATCAAACGATAAAATCAACAGATAAAAATTGACGGGAGTGAAGGTGGATATACCGAGATTGTGACGGAGCGAAGAAATAGCCGATCCAACGGTCGAATTTCCGAGAAAACGTGTACGAAGTCGCTGCGACGGAGCGCCAAAAATGAACTTGATTCCGTGCGCGTCACGATGGGACTTCGTACAAAACGCACGAATCGCCTCGACGGCGCATCCCGGAGGACGGTGGCCGTCAGGGGGCTGCTCGCCGGAGTGGGCGCACGTCCAGGGTGGCCACGGCGGCTGTGCGGCGGCACGGCGATGCACGATGGTGGACCGCGCGCCGCCGCACGTGCGCGCCTGTACGCGTGCGGCTGTGCTGTGCGCTGGCCGAGACTCGCGCGGGGACTGCGCGGCCGAGGGCGGCAGCCACGGCGAGATGGAGGTGGCTCAGTTGCTCGGGCCTGGTGGCTATGGTGGTGGAGGTGGTGATCGACCGGTTGGGGAGTTGGATGGATGGATGGAATGGTGATGGTGGTTCGGGTGCATGGAGAGACGAAGAAGGAGGAGGTGGATGAAGGCTGGTGGGTGGCGGTGATGGCCGTTGAGCTCGGCCAGAAGGAGGGGTGGTCAGGCTCGTCCAGGCCGGAGTGGGGAGGTCGGGTTGTAGTGGTGGTGGCTGTGGAGTTTTTTGTGGTGTGGTGAAAATAATAGAAATGAGAGAGAGAAAGAGATGAATTAATTGTAATACGAGGAGAGAGAGAGAAGTTTGCCTAGATTTTAGGGCCGACTGGGGAAAAGTTTGTGAGAGTGTGGAAATAGTTTGCCATGTAGGAAGATTAATGGATAGGATTTTTTTAGAAGGATCAATGGCTAGAATTAATATGTAGGAAAATAGGTTATTCCTAGGGATTTAAATCAACAGAAATTTCTATTAAATATAGAAAAAATAGGTAGAAGTGTACTTGATATTTTTGGGCGAGAAAATATGAGGGTGTTAAGATGGAGAGAAACATGGTGCTGGGCTGGACTTGGTGGAGCCGGATTGGGTCAAAATCAGACATTGTGCAAAAATCGAATTAAAATTAGGTGTTGATGATCATAGGTAAATAAGTAGCACATGGGGATTCTAATAAATAGGACACAAGTGGCAGGCGGGTAGTAAGCTCAATGTGGGCCATGTCCATAGTTGGGGCTGACAGGTTTTGGTCGACAAGGGACCCACAAATTAAGTTGGAAAATAAATATGACACCGTAGGGTGAAATAAAATCGGGTCACACGTCAGAAAAGTTGTGCGAAGCAAATAGAGCACAAAATGGCGTGTCTGAGTGGGACACGAAGGTCATTGGTGACGAGCGTCTCGAGTAGATCATACATGAGGAGTTGGTTTCAAGAAACTGACTGGTCTTGCGCTCCCAAATTAAAAGTCACGGTAACGTGCTAATAATGATCAAAGAAAAGAGTGGGAAAATTAATTAATAATCAAATGGTCTAAATCGACCCAAAGTTCTGCGAAGCAAAAAGAGCACAAGGGAACAAGTTTGAGTGGGACACCATATACCGTCATGAAGGTAATCCTGTCCACTACAAAACTCGTGAAGAAGATTTCCAGAGTTGAACATCCCTGACACTCCAAATATCAATGGCACGGAAAACTACACTTAAAGATAAATAACAGAATAAATTATTTATTAAAACTAAATCAATCAGAAATTTTTTAAAAAAATCAACCCGAATTTCAGGTTGCTCACATCCTACCAACCTTATAAAAATTTTGTCCTCGAAATTAAAATGTCCATACTCCTTCTAGGTCAACCCCCACAATCAAAGTCCCAGAACTTAAACAAATCATACCATCAAAAGGGCGACATACCGGGTCATGGCATACGGTGGCAGTGAAAGTCTCATCTAGGTATACTAGTCATGTTAATCGAAACGGTCATAGGGTATCGAGGCACAGAAGCAATCTAGGGTGCTAAACTAGAAAAGACACTGAATATAAATCATCAAAACTCTAAGACAACTTACCATCATATGTGAAAACTGGTACTCATAAAAAAGTAAAGATAACTAACAATTATCCATAAAGGGTTCAGAAAAATCAAAATCAAGTTAAAGAATGAAGTCACTTGCATGGAAATCAAATCACAATATATATATATTAAGAATATTTAGTTTCGATACGATCTAAGTTGATCAAATTGGGAAAATCAAGATTAAGGCAATATGGAGGACAGTTCAACAAAGTTTGAGAACGAGCATATAAGGATGGTGATTCAGGTCACAATCAAATTTAATTCAACTGAGTACAACCCAAGATATTAATATGATAAGAAAAGATAATCGGAGTCGATTTGGTCGTGATTAAGGAAACTAGGATTCAATGATATTGAAAAAAAATTGTGGAAAACAAGAAAGATTTCATACGAAGGTCAGTTAATCATCTCTCTCTGATACTATCAGTTTACCATTTGTTGATCATATTTTCTCACAAACCCCAATATAAAATCAACCTTCATATGACTACCCTAAAAATTATATAACCTTCAGTCATCTAAATTTTTACCATGATCACCATAGACAAAATTTCAAACTTCTAAAATATTTTTCACGAAGCATACCCCTCTTATTTATGAGTCGACACTTATTCATTTAATCAAATTTCAAATTCCTTCACCTCGTTCTAAATTAGATCCGAAATCTCTAAATCCAGTTTATGAAACCCTTGTACTTGTTTAAGTCAAGTCTCGTATTTACTAAACTCCAATACCACTATGTCACACAAAATTTATTCTTGTTTATAAATCAACCTTCATATTTTCTTCAACGTTCACCTTCAAACGTTATCCTTTTGAATTCTACAATTTTTTTTATCCAATCCTCTAAAAATAATTCTTATAACTTAAAATCCTTGTGTTCTCTCTGTCTCTAGTCACCCTCTTACAATATCTAGTTCAAGTTCACAAAATTATTGAATTCAATTAAATTCTCCTTTCTATCTCTAAATTTCTACATAGCCTTGTAATAGTTCCCAAGAATCAATAACCAAGATTTTGTAGTCCTCAAAACTAGGTTGACCTCTGATATCCTCATATTTTTTTGAATACATCCATGAATTTTTCGTAACCCAATTTTCTGCGATTGTTTCTAAATTGATAACATTTATCACTCGATTCCATTCTAACCTTTACCACATCTCCCTCTCAATTTTTTTCATAATTGACATCCAACGTTCTGATTCCTACAAATCATTCTATGATAACCAATTACGTCATTTCCGAACTAGATGATTTACGTCACTTCCTCAACATTTTTCACATAAAAATGATATAAAGATTCAGGGGTTCAAGTACAGCTGATAGAATATGATACAAGACGGAATTGATATAATCAGGACAGTTATATAAGACAAGTAAT
This sequence comes from Iris pallida, assembly GCA_029216955.1. Taxonomy (NCBI): domain Eukaryota; kingdom Viridiplantae; phylum Streptophyta; class Magnoliopsida; order Asparagales; family Iridaceae; genus Iris; species Iris pallida. The sequence continues at coordinate 1,002,698 of JANAVB010010198.1, read as the reverse complement.
GATTGTAATAAAATATTTGCAAAAAAGAATGATAAAAGAATCTGTTCTGCTTATTTGTTTAAAAGAAGAAACCATTTTGAAATCAGAGCTATAATATCAAATCCAAAACAAGGTCTAGCAAAATCATCGATTTATTGTATTAAGAAGAAATTTATAGTAAGTTACACAAGATTTATAAAAACAGCTAAAGCTATTACTAAGTTAAATAATGAGAAACAAAACAAAACAAAAAATTTCTCTTTTTTTTGAAAGACTAAACAAGTAGTGAAAACATGTTCAAAACATTTAAGGTACAATCTGATAATTATATACGTCTATCCAAAATCATGATACTCTAAATCCTCGTCATACTGGTAAGCAAGGCTACGATAATCACAGAGTCCTTGACTTATGCACATACCTCTAGAATCATGGTATTTAACATTTTCGCGATGCCGCTAGCTTGGCTGCGAAACCTTAAATTCCCACACCCGAGAATATATCCAAGTCAAACTATATGTCATCACCATGCTGGCTAATATGACTGTAGAAGACTATATTCCATAACTTAGATGACCTAGCCCATATAATTTCATCTTGACAAAATTTAATTTAAATCAACAATGGATACCCAAAAATCAAATTTATCAACGAACACTAAGATTGAAAAATGAACAAAAATCCATTAAATCATATAATACAAACTCGAACGCAACAGCTAACATCAAGATTCAAAATTCAACAATCATCCACCAAAATCAATAAATACAAACTCAAATTCAACAATAATCCATCAAAATCAAATTCAACAACAGAAAGTAAAGATAAATCAAATCAAGGGAAGAAGAGTTTTTCAAATCGAAGTTAAAATAAGATTCTCAAGGGTCGTCCCAGGAATCTCTCAAGGGGTACTAACTGTGATTGAGTACCTTCAAAATATATCCTATTCCTACTGCAAGCTATAGTGGTACTCTAGTTCGAATACCACTACACAAACTCGACCTGCATGGGCCACCACTAAAAACGTGTCACGACCCGCACCCTAGAGTTAGGGTACGAGAATGTAACAACGCCCAGCCTACGCTGCAGTGTCGGCGGTAGAACGCTGTCCTAGGTCTCATGCATCTAACAGTATAAGGCTAAGCAGTTTATACTCTCCGAATGGGGGTGACATAGCAGATACAGTCTCAATCACAACTAAGGTAGAGCAAGATAAAAGATAGGTAAAATATAAAATCCAAAGAGATACAGTAGATAGAAGCCTAAGTGTCTAAGATACACAAATTCAGAAATACATCACAAAGCTCAAATACAGTAATCCATAAAATAAATACAACTCCTGACAACTGAAAATAGCTAACTAAACAACCTCTAATGTGTCTCCTCTAGGCTAGCAGACAACCTCCAGGCTATCTGTAAAATTTATCAACAGGTCCAGTCAGGACAGGAGCGAGCACAATACATCTCAATAAGTCATAACTGGAAAGGAAATGTAATCATGCTAGAGAATAAAATACAGGATCTGAAAAAATAGCATAATGTAAAAGAGAGACTGTAAGTAAATATCTATGATATAAAGAGAGACAGTGCTAGTGATTCAGAGTACTGCATAAACATGTGAATGGCTAAGGACTGATTCATGATTACACTACTTAGAATTGATTCATGATTACACTACTTGGATTTATTCACATGTTCACTTATACTCCCCCATCCCCAATCAATACACAAGGATCCATTCAAGTTATGTTAAGATTCATGATTATACTACGTTGTCCATAAAGGGTGATTCATGAATTGATTCGTGAAGGCTAGGTGATCATGAGGGTACATGAGTCACTAGCTGATTCTCGAAGATTCATGATAATAGAAGCATATGATACGTGATGTAAGTGAAACACACATGACAAAAGTATCTGATGCTCCCGAGAGGGATAACATCTCATGAAGGGATCCATATTGTACCAATCCGTGTTACCAACGTGTCAGCTTCAAGTAAGACAGTCTAAAGCAGGAAATATAATCCTAAACATGATATGAAATTATTAGAGAATGTACTCGCCTGATAAACTGAACAGCTGATAGGTATAGGGGTCCAACTGAAGCCACAGAGTCCTATTTAAAGCAATACAGGTTACAAGGTGTTCAAGTTGTAATAAATGAAACTCTACATGCAATCTATATTATTCTAGGTTCTTCTAAGTCAAAACAACTCTAGGTCAACTCTGGTCAATAATCTAGTCAAACTAGGTCAAGTGTTGACTTACAGTTGACTTTGGGTCAACTGGTCAACTCTGGTCAAACAGGGTCAATTCTAGTCTAATTATTAAAGATATAAAGTGTACTTCGTTATTCGTACGTCGAAACTTACGACGCGCAAATCGAAATAAGATGATCAACGGTAAAGTTGATAATCTTATTACAGTGATCTACGTGTCCATCTTGTCAATTTCAGCGATGTGAGATTACTGGAATTGACTGATCTCAGTTTTGTTGTACTAATCCCGAAATACGAATATTATAAGAATTAATTATTAAAAGATTATAATATAAGTTAAACTCAGAGAAACTATCAACAAACATTGTCGGATGATGAAATAAACATCACCAAAGTGTCCAGAATGGTCAAAATAGCTAGGATAGCCTACCCATCGGTCCAATTTGGACACAAGGGCAAAAGGTAATTTTGGGTCAAAACGGTGTTCGTATCGGAGCCATTTTGCACCGAAAAACGTACAAGAAAACAAGTCTATAAAATATAACAAATTATATGTCCACGAAACCAGAATGACGATACGAACCCACCGGTATCTCCAGAATTGGATTCCGTTGACCCGATCTCAATTTGGCCCGTTGACCAAAACTTGGGATTCTGATTTGCATGTTAATGTGTACCGGAGCCAAAGTTCTCAAAACTCAGCAAACTACATGTCAACGAGTCCAGAATGACAATACGAACTCAACGGTATATCCGAAATTGGATTCCGATGAGTCGATCTCAAAATGATCCGTTGACCCGGGTATTGGTATCCGACTTGTACCGAAATGCATGTCCGATCCAATGTCCATCAAAACCTAGCAAATTATATGTCAACGAGTCCAGAATGACGATACGAACTCAACGGTATATCCGGAATTGGATTCCGATGAGCCGGCATCAAAAAGTCCCGTTGACCCAGAATGTGGGATCCACTTTGTACCAAAAAAACGTGCCAGGGCCCACGTTCTCCAAATCTAACAAATTTATATGAAAACATGCCAGAACGATGCCATGAGTCTAATGGTGGTGTCAGAAATGAAATCTGGAGTCCCGTGTTCAAAAATGGAATTTTACAAGTTGGAAATTACGAATTCGGACGGCCAACTTTGGCGTCGAATTCAACCAATCAAACAAGCTCACAATGAAACGAAACTGGAGGGGTAGTAAGAGGGTTATACCAGCTTCGTATAGGAACCGGTATCACGCCAAATGGAGCTGCGGTGGAGTAGATACAAGCTGACGAAGTTGGCCCCGCAAAATTGTCCAAATTTAATACAATTTAACGGTCAACTTGGTGGCCGGTTTTGATGTATCAAACGATAAAATCAACAGATGAAAATTGACAAGAGTGAAGGTGGATATACCAAGATTGTGACGGAGCATAGAAATTGCTGATCCAACGGTCGGATTTCTGGGAAAACGCGTGCGAAGTCGCTGCGATGGAGCACCAAAAATAAACTTGATTCCGCGTGCGTCACGACGGGACTTCGTGCAAAACGCACGAATCGCCTCGACGGCGCGTCCCGAAGGACGGCGGCCGTTAGGTGGCTGCTCGCCGGAGTGGGGCGCATGTCCAGGGTGGCCACGGTGGCCGTGCGGCGGTGCGGCGACGCACGACGGCGGCGCGTGCGCTCGCACACGTGCGCGCCTGTACGCGTGCGGCTGTGCTGTGCGCTGGCCGGGGCTCGCATGGGGACTGCATGGCCGAGGGCGGCGGCCACGGCGAGATAGAGGGTGGATCGGTTGCTCGGGCCTGATGGCTATGGTGGTGGAGGTGGTGATCGGCCGGTTGGGGAGTTGGATGGATGGATGGAATGGTGATGGTGGTTCGGATGCATGACGAGAAGAATAAGGAGGAAAGGTGTATAAAGGCTTGTGGGTGGCGGTGATGGCCGGTTGAGCTCGGCCAGAAGGAGGGGTGGTCGGGCTCGGATATGCCAGAGTGGGGAGGCCGGGTTGTAGTGGTGGTGGCTGTGGAGTTTTGTTGTGGTGTGGTGAAAATAATAGAAATGAGAGAAGAAAGAGATGAATTAATTGTAATGAGAGGGAGAGAGAAGTGTACCTAGATTTTAGGGTTGGCTGGGGAAAAGTTTGTAAGAGTGTGGAAAAAGTTTGCAATGTAGGAAGATTAATGGATAGGATTTTTTAGAAGGATCAATGGCTAGAATTAACATGCAGGAAAATAGGTTATTCCTAGGGATTTAAATCAACGGAAATTTCTATTAAATATAGAAAAAATAGGTAGAAGAGTACTTTATTTTTTGGGCGAGAAAATATGAGGGTGTTATGATGGAGAGTAACATGGAGCTGGGCTGGACTTAGTGGAGCCTGATTGGGTCAAAATCAGACATTGTGCAAAAATTGAATTAAAATTAGGTGCTGATGATCATGGGTAAATAAGTAGCACAGAGGATTCCAATAAATGGGACACAAGTGGCAGGCGGGTAGTAGGCTCAATGTGGGCCATGTCCATAGTTGGGGCTGACAGGTTTTGGTCGACAGGGGACCCACAAATTAAGTTGGAAAATAAATATGACACCGTGGGGTGAAATAAAATCGGGTCACGCGTGTCACGCCCCGATCCCGCTAGGGTCGTCCGTCTTGCTTGGATCCCTGCAGGATCGATCATCCTCGCTAAGGCGTGATGCCATGTGTCACGCCCCAGGACCAGAATACTGAAGAGCGGGGGGAGACCTAGCCAGCTACGTATATTGAAATAGAATACATCTCAACTATACGGTCACGGCTGTCTAGATATGAGGGTTTACTACAAGCCAACAGTCTCTTAAGGTCAAGCCTATTGTCTCAATCTCAAGCAATAATATAATTACAAGATGTTTGACCACCAAATATACAATAAAAGGCATCCAAAATATTATATATCAGCTGATCATGAAGCTAGTCGTACAAAATGTTAGGACTAGCAAGAGTTTAGTCATACAAGATCAACCCTAGGATTTGTCAATCATGTTTACAGCCCGTAGGCAGACAGTAAGTAAAAGTGCATCGAGCTAACAGGTGCTCGTCGGCTAAACGCCTCAAAAGAATAGTTTTACAATAGAGTGAGCGAAACAAAATAGAAAACCCACTCGTAGCCCGGGTTCCTTCTAGTCGCCACCATTGGGCTGGAAGCTTGGTAAATCCTCGAGAGCTGCTCCAAAATCTGGCTACACAAAACCAGCTGGGTCAACCCCAGAAAGAGCAAGTGCCACAAGGGGGCCACGAAATAAGAACAAAAGCAAGCAATCAGCACAGAAAATCTAATATTAAAACTAAAATTACGAAAACATGTCAGGAGGATATACGACGAGATAACCATGGAACTATTTCGATAGCCAGGTTACAACCCATAAACAAAACAAGGATCGGGGTTGTAACCCTTCATCTGAACAGAGCTTGGTTTCCCACCATTTATCGGCAAGATAATAATGTAAGAAAATTAAGACAGGAAACAATCTTGTACGGGATCAAGACATAGCTAGACTAGTTATACCTAATTCAATCAATCACGGCCAAGCAGATCCTACGGCTTACTACTTTAACTAACTAGGGTTATCACAGGCCTAGTTACTAACTAGATGCAGTGAGATTGTTCCACAGCCACAAGCCCTGCAGACCATCCAGGCTACCCAGGACGAAAGATTAGGGTTGAATTCAGGTGGGTACATTATCCAGGAGACACATGTACCCTTAGGTGACTTAGGGGGTGCAACACTCGACGGTGCGCTGGAAATGTGCCCTACTCGACGGCAGGCTACAGATCCCAAGAGCACCCAGGTAATGGGATTGCCTGTAGCTGTGTCATCTCTTCATGACTACTGAGTTATTCTAGTTATTAACCTTAATCCATTCTAGAATAACTCTGTAGTCATGAAGAGATGACACAGCTACAGGTAATCCCGTTACCTGGGCGCTCTTGGGATATGTAGTCTGCCGTCGAGTAGGGCACATTTCCAGCGCACCGTCGAGTGTTGTATCCTCTAAGTCACCTAAGGGTACATGTGTCTCCTAGACAATGTACCCACCTGAATTCAACCCTAATCTTTCGTCCTGGGTAGCCTGGATGGTCTGCAGGGCTTGTAGCTGTGGAACAATCTCACTGCATCTTGTTAGTAATTAGGCATGTGATAACCCTAGTTAGTTAAAGTAGTAAGCCGTAGGATCTGCTTGGCCGTGATTGATTGAATAAGGTATAACTAGTCTAGCTATGTCTTGATCCCGTACAAGATTGTTTCCTGTCTTGACTTTCTTACATTATTATATTTCCGATAAATGGTGGGAAACCAAGATCTGTTCAGATGAAGGGTTACAACCCCGGTCCTTGTTTGGTTTACGGGTTGTAACCTGGCTATCGGAATAATTCCATGGTTATCTCGTCGTATATCATCCTGACATATTTTCATAATTTTTTTTAATATTAGATTTTCTGTGCTGATTGCTGGCTTTTGTTCTTATTTCGTGGCCCCCTTGTGGCACTTGCTCTTTCTGGGATTGACCCAGCTGGTTTTGTGTGGCCAGATTTCAGAGCAGCTTCCGAGGATCTACCAAGCTTCCAGCCCAATGGTGGCGACTAGAAGGAACCCGGGCTACGAGTGGGTTTTCTATTTTGTTCGCTCACTCTATTGTAAAACTATTCTTTTGAGGCGTTTAGCCGACGAGCACCTGTTAGCTCGATGCACTTTTACTTACTGTCTGCCTACGGGCTGTAAACATGATTGACAAATCCTAGGGTTGATCATGTATGACTAAACTCTTGCTAGTCCTAACATTTTGTACAACTAGCTTCATGATCAGCTGATATGTAATATTTGGGACGCCTTTTATTGTATATTTGGTGGTCAAACATCTTGTAATTATATTATTTGCTTGAGATTGAGACAATAGGCTTGACCTTAAGAGACTGTTGGCTTGTAGTAAACCCTCATATCTAGACAGCCATGACCGTATAGTTGAGATGTATTCTATTTCAATATACGTAGCTGGCTATGTCTGTCCCCGCTCTTCAGTATTCTGGTCCTGGGACGTGACAATGAATACGGCCGGCACATTGGTCGCTCCAAAGGGCATAACAAGGAACTCCCAATGTCCATACCTCGATCTAAATGCTGTCTTCGGGATGTCCTGCTCTCTGACTCTGATCTGGTGGTATCCCGACCGCAAGTCGATCTTTGAAAATACTGAAGCCCCTCTGAGCTGATCAAACAAGTCATCTATCCTCGGAAGAGGATATCTGTTCTTGATTGTCACCGAATTCAAGGTACGATAATCAACACATAGCCTGGACGTACCATCCATCCTTTTCACAAGAAGCACCGGGGCTCCCCAAGGCGATCCACTTGCACGAATGAATCCCTTGGTCCTGAGTTCTTCAATCATCTTGTACAAAATCTCCAACTCTGAAGGTGCCATCCTGTAGACTCGTTCTGACACTGGTGCTGTCCCGGGAATCAAGTCTATAGTGAACTCAATCTCCCGCTCTGGCGGCATCCCTGGAAGCTCCTCTGGAAAGACATCTGGAAACTCTTCAACTATCCGGGGTAACTGCACTGCTGCTACTGCCATCCGTAATGCTGGGAGGATGGCTCCACTGCGTCTCTGGAAAACGAAAACTCTGGCTCGCCGGTGATACTAAAGACAACTCTGCCAATATGGCAGTCTATCCTAGCATACTGGTTCCTCAACCAATCCATGCCTAGGACTACATCATAGTCTGCCATAGGAAACTCTATGAATCTAGCGGAGAACTTCCTACCGCTAACTACGATCCGACACGAGGAAATACTTGATCTACTCCCACAAGACCATTACCAGTAAGTATATTGAGCCTCACTGATAATGACTCAGGCTCCAATCCTATCCGTGTCGCGAATCGTGCAGACATGAATGAATGCGATGCACCAGAATCAAATAATACCGAAGCCGAAAAAGAGTTGACGAGAATAGTACCTGCCACTACCTCACCTGGTGCAACTTCTTCTTCCATAGCCATCATCATGGCCTGACCTTGTCCTCTGGTTGCTGGTCCCCTCTGCTGGAAACCACTCTATCTATTCTGGGTCTGAGCTTGGGCTTGTACATACTGCTGGGGGTGCTGTTGCTGGAATACCTGAGACTGAGGCGGCAAGGGCCTCGAAGACTGATACTGCTGCTGCTGAACTGGTGCTGGGGCCGGTCCTCTCACCGAAGAGCTAGAAGGGTTAGATGCTGATGAACCACCCCTATTCAGGCAAGCTCCAATTCTATGATCTGCTGCTCCACAAGCCACGCACAATCCCTGCGCCCTGCGACAATCTGCCACCACATGCCCTGGCTTCTCGTAATGAGAACATCCCATTGCGGAAGTCTGCTTCTGCTTCTGCTGCTGCGGGTACGTCGAGGTCGAATGCTGAACCGACATTACTGAGGCTGCCCGCCTCGGAGTTCCAATGGTCAATCTCCTAGCTGTTGGGGCTGGAGCTGATGATTGGTGCATCTGACTGTGGGACCGCTTCCTACCTCCGGTCCTATCCACGATTCTCTGGGAGGTATACTCATGCCTCCTAGCTGCCCTCAAGACTGCATCGAACGTCTGGTGCTCGAATTGTTCTACTGCCATCAAGATCTCCAAATGTAGTCCCTGTTGGAACCGCTGGGCCCTATCAAACTCGGTCGCCACCAAGGTGGAGGCAAACCTACTGAGTCTAGAAAACTCCGATGCATAACTGTCGACTGTTCTGCCTCCTTGCTTCAAGTTGGTAAATCTGGTCTGCAGGTCGTACCGAGCCACAGCATCGAAATACTTTGTCTGGAATCTCTCTCTAAACACTGCCCAAGCAATGGGTGCCACTAATCCCATGGCCTGAGTCGCCCACCAACTGCGAGCCAAGTCCAACAACTGCAGGCGTACCACCGCCACCTTCTCATTCTCGGGTGTCCTAGCTGCTTCCTGAACCACCTCGGTATCCTGAAGCCATGCATCCGCAGCAATCGCATCCTCGCTGTCGTCGAAAAAAGGAGGGTTCAATCGCTTGAAGCTGTTCGTCGCCTGGTTCCCTGGATGTCCGCCTCGGGTCAAAGCATCTTAAACTGTCTGGTACAGGGTGTCGCTTCGATGATCCTGGGAAGCTATCAAGGTTCTGATGAGGACTACTAGGGTACCATCATCTGGCTCTGCGGGCTGGACGGGCCGAACTGGTGACTCTCCTCCAGTAGGTATCACTCTGGAGGCGACTCCGGAATGCTGGGCTTGATCTCCGGGTTGTTGCTGGTCCACGGGAGGTGCTCCTTCCTGCTGATCGGCAGGGTCAGGTACAGTGCCGCTGAGGAAGACGACACAGAGAAACAATAAGGAAGGACCAGGACAGGTCAACGATACAAGCATGTCATCAGGTCAAGAATTTTAAGGATTTGAAAATACGGGCAGAGATCAAGGACGAATACTGATTGAGACATCTATTCGGTAAACCCTCACATTTCTTGATTGACAAGACCTGCATGGGCCACCACTTAAACCATGTCACGCCCCAGGACTAGAATACTAAAGAGCGGGGGCAGACATAGCCAGCTACGTATATTGAAATAGAATACATCTCAACTATACGGTCACGGCTGTCTAGATATGAGGGTTTACTACAAGCCAACAGTCTCTTAAGGTCAAGCCTATTGTCTCAATCTCAAGCAAATAATATAATTACAAGATGTTTGACCACCAAATATACAATAAAAGGCGTCCCAAATATTACATATCAGCTGATCATGAAGCTAGTCGTACAAAATGTTAGGACTAGCAAGAGTTTAGTCATACATGATCAACCCTAGGATTTGTCAATCATGTTTACAGCCCGTAGGCAGACAGTAAGTAAAAGTACATCGAGCTAACAGGTGCTCGTCGGCTAAATGCCTCAAAAGAATAGTTTTACAATAGAGTGAGCGAAACAAAATAGAAAATCCACTCGTAGCCCGGGTTCCTTCTAGTCGCCACCATTGGGCTGGAAGCTTGGTAGATCCTCGGGAGCTGCTCCGAAATCTGGCCACACAAAACCAGCTGGGTCAACCCCAGAAAGAGCAAGTGCCACAAGGGGGCCACGAAATAAGAACAAAAGCCAGCAATCAGCACAGAAAATCTAATATTAAAACTAAAATTACGAAAACATGTCAGGATGATATACGACGAGATAACCATAGAACTATTCCGATAGCCAGGTTACAACCCGTAAACCAAACAAGGACCGGGGTTGCAACCCTTCATCTGAACAGATCTTGGTTTCCCACCATTTATCGGCAAGATAATAATATAAGAAAATTAAGACAGGAAACAATCTTGTACGGGATCAAGACATAGCTAGACTAGTTATACCTTATTCAATCAATCACGGCCAAGCAGATCCTACGGCTTACTACTTTAACTAACTAGGGTTATCACGGGCCTAATTACTAACAAGATGAAGTGAGATTGTTCCACAGCCACAAGCCCTGCAGACCATCCAGGCTACCCAGGACGAAAGATTAGGGTTGAATTCAGGTGGGTACATTGTCCAGGAGACACATGTACCCTTAGGTGACTTAGAGGGTGCAACACTCGACGGTGCACTGGAATGTGCCCTACTCGACGGCAGGCTACAGATCCCAAGAGCGCCCAGGTAACCAGATTGCCTGTAGCTGTGTCATCTCTTCATGACTACTGAGTTATTCTAGTTATTAACCTTAATCCATTTTAGTAGGTACTCCTGACCGTGGTACTCAGGAGTCCCCTCCTAGACATGATGCGAGACATGACAAGTAGATTAACAAGCAAGCAAGAAAGAACCACCCATGGTGTCAAGGTAAGTCAAGTTACCAAGATAAATCAGGTCAGGGTACTAGTCAGGAGTGCGCCACGACGGGCTACTATCATGTCAGGTTGGTCATGTCAGTAGTGCATCACTACGGGTCACTGTCGTGTTATGCTAGTTCCTTGCCATACCAAGCCATGTACAATAGTCATTCCAAACATATTAAGCAAAATCAAGTTCATGACAAAAGGCGTAAGGATATAAATGGGCATAAAATATCTAATAAAATATCAAAATACGGGGTTATAGAAGAGCCAAGCTTAAAGAAATAAAACCAAAACTCCAAGAATCAGTGGACTAAGCAAGGGGTCAAGGGGCAGCATACGTGCAAAAGCACGCACGCAAGGCTCACTCAAGTCTGCGTACCAAGGCACCCTCAAGTGAGCAGTGTACGTGAAAAGTCACGCACACTCAAGGGGCAGCGTAAGTGAAAAGTCATGCACGCTCAAGGGGCAGCGTATGTGAAAAGTCACGCACGCTACAGAGAAGCAGTGTGTGAAAGTCACGCACGCTCAAGGGAGGCAGTATTCGTGAAAGTCACGCACGCACAAGGGAGGCAGCATTCGTGAAAGTCACGCACGCTACAGGGAGCAGTGTGTGAAAGTCACGCACGCTACAGGGAGACAGCATACGTGAAAGTCACGCACGCTCAAGGGAGACAGCATTCGTGAAAGTCACGCACGCTACAGGGAGCAGTGTGTGAAAGTCACGCACGCTACAGGGAGCAGTATGTAAAAGTCACGCACGCTCAAGGAGACACGCTTCCAAGAGGAAGCGTACTCAAGCCTGCGTACGCGGTGCTAAAGAGCGCGCGTAGCTCAGTGTGTGTAAGCTAAACAGCTCTGCACACTGCTCACTGTCTTCTCCAAACAGCAAGAACACCAAAGAAGAACCCAAAGCTTCACAAGTTCATAACTTGGCCATCCGAACTCCAAATCCGGATTTCCAAAGTTCCAACTTGGGTGAAACTGAAAGCTCTTCCTCATGGAAACATCAAAACTCATAGAAAACCAACATGAATAGCTCAAACCATGCAAAATCCGAAAATAGAAATAACTTAGATCTACATCAACAGAGACTCCAAATCATAAAAACCCAAGAACTAATGTTGATCTCCATGTCCTAAACTAGCAAATGGACAAAGAAAAGAGGGTCCTCATGTAGTGGCAAGATGCACTTGCCTAGGGGTTGGGGAGTTGTGTGGAGGAAGAAGAAGAAGAAGAAGAAGAAGAAGAAGAAGAAATTAATGGTGGTTATGAAGAGAGAGAAGAGGTTTGTGGAGATATAAAGAGGGGGAGTTGTGGTGGGTTGAGGGTGTAGCATAGGGCTAGGGTGTTCCAACACATAAAACCGAACCAAATCGAACCATCCCCAATAAAACCGAACCATGCCAAAACCCAAAATACGAGAAATACCGAAATTCCACAAGTCGAGAAAATAAAATTCATGCCAAAAATCCAGATACGAGTAAAATACGAAATACGGGAAATGAGGGTGACACCATGCAAGCCTAAGTTGCGCTTGCACAAGGCCATATATCTGCACAAAAACAACTAGTCAAGCAAAACACACGCACGCACCCATTAGTCAAGCAAAACACACGCACGCACCCATTACAGAAAACCAAATGTTGGACACAAAGATTTGAAATGGAAATACTCATTTTATTCATAGCTTGATAGGAATACAAGTACAAAGCTTTGCAACTCAGATTTGCCTTATAATTTGGCTATATGATTCTCATTGAAACACTCTTTTCAAATTAGCCACAATGCCCATACATGATATCCCTTTATTACAAGCTGGAATTGAAAGACAACTTCAGAAGAAAAAGAAACTTGAACTTGACTTGAAATGAAAGAAAGCTTCGTGGCAGTCTGCAGCTCTACTGGGCTAGACGAGCTTTAGTGCCTCCTTGAAATCCTCCAGTCTCCTTTTGTTTTCTGAAAAGGATGCCCACAACGTGGGTCAGTACACATTATGTACTGGCGAGCGGCTTTTGGCCGAACTCGCAAATCTCTGCACTAAATTAATATGTTGAGCTAACATTTACTAGTGATCTTTCTACTTGTCTAGGTTCTTTTTAACAATTCATAAGAACATGACAGTAGAAGGTAATCATAGCAACTTACCCTCGCCGACAGTCATCCCTGCACAAAACCACGTTAGCACAATTTGTATAATAAGTAATTCATAATTCATTCTTGCAGATATTGAAGTTGTCATTCGAGTCATGCATGTGGACTATTCTACATGTTGGTCCATGGGTTATCCCCATGATTAGCCGCTGTGACTCTTTGGTTCAGTTCGTCGCTAAGGACTCAGATATCGGCTATACTTTTAACATGGATTTCTTTTACCAGTGTGCTCATAATATCTTCTAGGCCGAACGGTTCTAGGTGACCCAGATACCACCCGAGAGACAAATAATTCCTTGTATACAAGTTGTCCGAGACCAAATGCATGCTCTAGCCGTTCTATCAGATGAGACACACTTAGACTTATGCACAGATATACGACATGTTTGATTCGTGCCTTCAGGTTCTTCTCAACACGTACAAGTTCGTCTGTACGTGTCTACATATTCAAGCATACTAGTGACAAGCAGATGATCATTCTTATCGAGCAGACAGAGTAGCCACATATTCTTGCATTTGATTCAATTCAATTATCTTCTCTTATCTTTTGTGGATATGGTATCGTTGATCATTGGGACAAGGCAACAGAGTGGACTAGAGATCATTTTTCTTAGGCGTACAGATCAATGTTTGTTCGGTTGAAGCAACTCACCGAAACGAATCTTAGTTGAGAGAAGGAGGGACTTCACGCGCCATTCACGAACAATTCGTGCGCCCTACAATGGCACCAACAGTTGATTAGCATACTTCATCTCTTTCTCTCAAGATTTGGAATGAATGCGAAATACGATAAAAGTGAACAATGAAAACCAATCATCGAAAACCAACACGAAAATGCATTCATCAAAACCAAGCAGTGAAGAGAAAACATTCATCAAAACTCTTGGATTCATTTCAATAGAAGCCAATCCATCAATTGAAAAGATTCATTGCATTTCATCCGTGATCAAACGATACCGGCAAAGGTTTCACCAAATACTCAGTTCATGACTGAGTCAACAAGCCGTAGGTATTACATAGTGGACCGCGAGAAGCGGGGCACTACATAATAACCCACTGAGAAAAAGTTTTATCCTCCAAACTTAAGATACAAAGTTACCTCCACTTTCTGGATCAAGCAAGATGGAGAGATTATAGACACGAGCATTAGTCCGCTGCGGCTCGTTGTACGAATTATCTCGAAGGGGCGGTGGGCCTGGCAGCTGTCCACGCTCTTCAGTATCATCTCTATTTTGATTTCTCTTCGGACAATTTCAGATGGCGTGACCCTGTTGGCCACAACGAAAACAAGCATGGTTTGCGGAACGACAGTCCTCCTTGGTGTGTCCATGCTTTCCACAGTGACTGTATACCAAACCTATCGCAAAACGACATTCTTCATTCGTATGTCCTCGTCGACCGCAGTGGGTACAGATTATTTCATTTCGTGGTTCCCCATCGGTCTTTTTCTCTCCGTCATGATATCTCTTGGCAGGCTGATTCCGACTGTTCTGCGCTTTATTGGACGCCTTCTTCTGCTAGAACTGTTTCACCTGTAGCGCCGCCTCAAAGGCTTGAGAATATGAATCATATTCTCGATTCAGCACACTTAACTGGACGTCGTCATTCAGACCTCCAACGAATCGATTTATGCGAGTCTGTTCCGTAGGGAGCAAAGCAGTGGCAAAATTTGCCAGCTTAGCAAATTCAGACTCATAGTCCTCCACGGACATATTCCCCTGTTCCAGTGTGATGAAATCATCCTCCATCTTCTTGCTCATGGCTGGAGGCAGATATTGATCCAGAAATACCTTCTTAAATAAGGCCCATGAGATCTTCCCATTCCTAGCCGTTGTGAGCAGCGCCGGCTTCTTTGTCTTCCACCAATCCTTTGCCCGCAGCCGTAGAAGCATAACGGCACAAACTACCTTCTTGCCGCTTGGAACTTCTATGAACGCAAACAGACTCTCCACTTTATCAATCCAGTCTATCACCTTATCCGGTGATGTCCTGTCTTCAAATTCTGGAGGTTTCAGGTCTAAGAAGTCCTTTGGCCTAAAGAAAGTGTGCTTTTGCGCTGGCTGTGGCTCATCACCCTCTACGGGCTCGATTTCGGGCGTTTCCGTTGGTTTTGTCGCTGCGGTGGTATCTTGATTTGCCGCAAGCGCCGTGACAAGCTGGGTCAAGGCATCCAACTGCTTTTGTTGGGCAGCCGCTCGGGCCTGATGTATCTGATTTCGTTCCTCATTGTCCTGTCTCTGTAATTCCAATATTATCATGATCCGTTCTACCGGATCGGTCGAGCCAGTGGACGAGGAGGAGCCATTTCTCTACAAAATAGTATAACTTATGTCAGTCTCATATAATATTATGGACTTATTGTATGGGGCATTGGTTTTCATAACTCAAAATCGGGACACTTTTGAAAGCCGTCAAAGTACTTTATATACTTTTTCAAAATCGATATTTGCAAGAGGACAAGGACGTAAAACCTGGCTTTGATACCACTTTGTCACGCCCCGATCCCGCTAGGGTCGTCCATCTTGCTTGGATCCCTGTGCGATCGATCGTCCTCGCTAAGGTGTGATGTCGTGCAAGCCTAAGTTGCGCTTGCACAAGGCCATGTACCTGCACAAAAAAATTTGTCAAGCAAAACACACGCACGTACCCATTAGTCATGCAAAACACACGCGCGCACCCATTGCAAAAAACCAAATGTTGGACATAGAGATTTGAAATGGAAATACTCATTTTATTCATAGCTTGATAGGAATACAAGTACAAAGCTTTGCAACTCAGATTTGCCTTATAATTTGGCTACAAGATTCTCATTGAAACACTCTTTTGAAATTAGCCATAATGCCCATACATGATATCCCTTTATTACAAGCTGGAATTGAAAGATACCTTCACAAGGAAAAGAAACTTGAACTTGACTTGAAATGAAAGAAAGCTTCGAGGCAGTCTGCAGCTCTACTGGTCTAGATGAGCTTTAGTGCCTCCTTGAAATCCTCCTGTCTCCTTTGTTTTCTGAAAAGGATGCCCACAACGTGGGTCAGCACACATCATGTACTGACGAGCAGCTTTTGGCCGAACTCGCAAATCTCTGCACTAAATCAATATATTGAGCTAACATTTACTAGTGATCTTTCTACTTGTCTAGGTTCTTTTTAACAATTCATAAGAACATGACAGTAGAATATAATCATAGCAACTTACCCTCGCCGGCAGTCATCCCTGCACAAAACCACATTAGCACAATTTGCATAATAAGTAATTCATAATTCATTCTTGCAGATATTGAAGTTGTCATTCGAGTCATGCATGTGGACTATTCTACATGTTGGTCCATGGGTTATCCCTATGATTAGCCGCTGTGACTCTTTGGTTCAGCTCGTCGCTAAGGACTCAGATATCGGCTATACTTTTAATATGGGTTTCTTTTACCCAGTGTGCTCATAATCTCTCCTAGGCCGAGCGGTTCCAGGTGCCCCCAGATACCACCCGAGAGACAAATAATTCCTTGTATACAAGTTGTCCAAGACCAAATGCATGCTCTAGCCGTTCTATCAGATGATACACACTTGGACTTATGTACAGATATACGACACGTTTGATTCGTGCCTTCAGGTTCTTCTCAACACGTACAAGTTCGTCTGTATATGTCTACATTTTCAAGCATACTAGTAACAAGCAGATGATCTTTCTTATCGAGCAGATAGAGTTGCCACATATTCTTGCATTTGATTCAATTAAATTATCTTTTCTTATCTTTTGTGGATGTGGTATCGTTGATCTTTGGGATAAGGCAACAGAGTGAACTAGAGATCATTTTTCTTAGGCGTACAGATCAATGTTTGTTCGGTTGAAGCAACTCACCGAAACGAATCTTAGTTGAGAGAAGGAGGGACTTCATGCGCCATTCACGAACAATTCACGCGTCCTACATTGGCACCAACAGTTGATTAGCATACTTCATCTCTTTCTCTCAAGATTCGGAATGAATGCGAAATGCGATAAAAGCGAACAATAAAAACCAATCATCGAAAACCAACACGAAAACGCATTCATTAAAACCAAGCAGCGATGAAAAAACATTCAGCAAAACTCTTGGATTCATTTAAATAGAAGCCAATCCATAAATTGGAAAGATTCATTACATTTCACCCGTGATCAATTGATACCGGCAAAGGTTTCACCTAATACTCAGTTCATGACTGAGTCAGCAAGCCGTAGGTATTACATAGTGGACCGCGAGAAGCGGGGCACTACAACGCGTCAGAAAAGTTATACGAAGCAAATGGAGCACAAAATGGCATGTCTGAGTGGGACACGAAGGTCATGGGTGACGAACATCTCGAGTAGATCATGCATGAGGAGTTGGTTTCAAGAAACTGACTGGTCTTGCGCTCCCAAATTAAAAGTCACGGTAACGTGCTAATAATGATCAAGGAAAAGAGTAGGAAAATTAATTAATAATCAAATGGTCTAAATCGACCCGAAGTTCTGCGAAGCAAAAAGAGCACAAGGGAACAAGTTTGTGTGGGACACCATATACCGTCATAAAGGTAAAATCCTGTCCACTACAAAACTCGTGAAGAAGATTTCCAGAGTTGAACATCCCTGACACTCCAAATATCAATAGCACGAAAAAGTACACTTAAAAATAAATAACAGAATAAATTATTTATTAAAACTAAATCAATCAGAAAAATTTAAAAAAAATCAACCCGAATTTCAGGGTGCTCACAAAGTTATTTCAAATAGATGTCAAAAGCGCATTTTTAAATGGTTTTATAAAAGAAGAGGTTTATGTAGCTCAACCACCCAGTTTTACTGAGTTCAAATTTTTGAATATGTTTTCAAGTTGAAGAAAGTCTTATACGGTTTGAAACAAGCCCCTCGTGCTTGGTACGATCGTCTAAGCTCTTTTCTACTTGATAACGGTTTTTCGAAGGAAAAGGTTGACACTACTTTGTTTATAAAATCTTTGAATAACGATATTCTTTTGATTCAAGTCTATGTAGATGATATTATCTTTGGATCTACTGATGAATCTCTTTGCCAAGAATTTTTAAAGTGTATGCAGAATGAGTTTGAGATGAGCATGATGGGAGAGCTAAAATTTTTTCTCGGACTACAAATCAAACAAACCAACAACGGAACGTTCATAAATCAAGCAAAGTACATAAAGGATCTATTAAAGAAGTTCGACATGGAAGCAATTAAGCCACTTAGCACTCCAATGGCGACTTCAACCAAGCTTGATATTGATGAACAAGGCAAACCTGTCGACATACGTAAGTATCGAGGTATGATCGATAGCTTACTGTATTTAACTGCTAGTCGACCAGACATTATGTTAGTATTTGTTTATGTGCACGCTTTCAAGCTAATCCTATGGAATCACATCTGTGCGCAGTTAAGCGTATCTTCCGATACCTTAAAGGAACTTCTTCTGTCGGCTTATGGTATCCCAAAACCACATCATTTGACCTAACCGGTTATTCTGATGCTGATTATGTCGGATGCAAAGTAGATAGAAAAAGTACCAACGGCACATGTCATTTCCTAGAAAAAGCTATAGTCGCTTGGTTTAGTAAAAAGTAAAATTTTGTTGTATT
This sequence comes from Iris pallida, assembly GCA_029216955.1. Lineage (NCBI taxonomy): Eukaryota > Viridiplantae > Streptophyta > Magnoliopsida > Asparagales > Iridaceae > Iris > Iris pallida. Next base: position 983,908 of record JANAVB010010198.1, on the reverse strand, counting down.
ATCAACAACCGAGGCTGAGTATATCGCCACAGGACGTTGTTGTGCACAAATTTTGTGGATGAAACAAACTTTAGAAGACTATGGATTGCATTTTACACACATACCCATTTTCTGTGACAATACTAGTTCTATTAATTTAACTAAGAATCCAGTATGACACTCTCGTACTAAACATATCAAGATTAGACATCACTTTCTTAGAGATCATCAACAAAATGGAGATATAGACCTTGTATACATAGATACTCAGAATCAATTAGCTGACGTACTCACAAAACCTCTAGCGGAAGATCGTTTCAATTATTTACGTTAAGAATTAAGCATTTTAGATGTCAATAATATTAATTAATTTTGTTTTATTAATTATTTATTCAATACTCGATAACTGTTTTCGAGACAAGCCTAAAAAGAGTCTGTCTATCACCACGACTACGGTCGAAGCGAAGCGGTATTTAAGAGTTCCCCGGTGAACCTCCGTTAGCTGGGACAGTACTGCTACAGCTAATCTGAAATAGATGCTGAGTAAAGAATATTAATTTATAAAATAATATTAATTATATTATTTGAGATTTAAAATCACTAAATTCTGAATTAAACATTTGAAACGAATTAATGAAAAAGATGTGGCCCCATAATTTTATTTTTATATATATATATATATATTATATATATATATATAATATATATATATATATTTATATATATATATATATATAAATATATATATATATAAATATATATATATATATATATATATATATATATTATATATATATATATATATATATATATATATATATATATATATATATATATATATATATATATATATATATATATATAATATTTATATAGCCAGGCAACCCTTGGCGAATTCGGCCAGAGTTCGGCTGGGTATATATATGTGTCAGCCAGAACCCGAGGCCCCCATCTTCTTCATTCTTCCAAACATCCTCAAATAGCAGCAACCGTGCCTCCAAACCCTAGCTCTTCTCCACCCTTATTCTTCCAATCCGTGTGGAGATCTTCGTCAAAACTTTGGATTCGTACGAAAAATTTCGTCCTCAACAACATATCCAATTCTTGGAAGGTATAATTCCTTCTCTCCTCCACTTTCACATTCTTAGGATTTCTAAAATTTTTGGGAAAGAATGCCTAAGTTCAATCCCTTCAAGTGGAAGAAGACCAATGCCAGTGAAGAGGCATCGTCTTCGGATCCGTATAGGGATTCCCTCTTTTCTTCGGTCCAATCGGATGACGGTGCATCGGACGAGTTTTACTTCAAAACTTTTGACCAAGCTTTATTATGGTATACCGATTTCATTATGCGTACTATCTGTACCGGATCACCGATTAAATGGACTGTCTTTTCTGACTATCGCCCTTACTTTGAGGCATTAGGGTTACAACACTTATTACCTTACAATTTCCTATTGCTACTAATGCCATTAGATTATTCTATTGTAATTTTGTGTTAGACACTTTTACCGCGAGAACATATGTCGGCTAGGTGGAGACGTTGACACACATTGATTCGCAAGGACAAGACAAGTACTTTTATGATTTTGACTCATTTACTTTATGATATGATCTTTTTATATTGGATACATTGTTGTCGAATTGATCTATATTCTATTTCATGATCTTTATTTGTATCTTGGGGAGAGAAAATACTACGGATATGTGACCAAAGCCAACATTAGTTATTGCATGATAGCTAAATATCATACCTGTGCATGTGGGATTTGAGCCGTACAATTATATTGTTCTTATTTATGATCTTTTTCCAGCCGGTCACATATTTTATTAGTTATTTCAAATTCACATCTCATGATCTTTAGATTACATGTTCCAGTCTGGTAGATTATGTATTTACAGCTCATGTTCATCATGTTTCATTGTTCATTTAGTTGTTCACATCTCGTACTTGTTTCATTATTGCAGAATGTACATTGCTCTGCTCCTGAATGTATATGTTGTAGGTGAACTTAAAGCTACATATTTTACCTTTTATGGACAGAAGCCCGAGACTTTAGTTGAGCATGACGGTACTATGGCTTAGGACCTAAAAGTTGATGTTGATATTTAGAACTAGTTTTATTTTGTATAACAGACTTTACTTCTATATTATTGTATTGTGATGAACTCTGGAACGTAATATATGCAGTGTTTGGATTATATCTTATCTTGTGAAGTTCTGTAGATAGTTAGTACATCTTACTACGTTAAGTCTATAACGTAGGCTGGGCGAGTCCAACTCATTTTTGATTATTCGAGAGCGGATCGTGACACCAAAAAAACAAGAGTATGATAGATAATGAAATAATAATATCCAAATCCAATAACAGAGAGACTAAATCCAGAATAATAATATGGTCCATCCGAAAAAAATTTGGTCCAATTTATGAAAGTAAAACTAAAGCATAATAAAAGGTAAATTTAGATCCCTCAAGAGATCGATCGTATCTCCTGAGTCAGCACCACTCTTTGATGGTCCATAATAAGAAGTGTAGAGATAGTCGTCATCCTCTCCTATACTGTCAACGATCCTATCAGGAAAGAAGCAAAGTACAATCATATTGCATTTAATATAGTTAACACAAAATAAGCTAGAACAATGAGAAACAACAACGGAAAGAACATATAAAGGACTAGCATGATACGAGTAGTATATGAGAAACAATAACCATAAACAAGTAAGCCAATAGGAAAAAAATATGTAGATAAAGAACTAAACTATAATTATAAACAATGGAAAACAACCGTATGTGAAATACCTTTCGATACGTGAACGGCTGGGCTAATACGGTACATCATAGATGACTATCACATATTTTTGGTATGGCTAACCCATACGTGAAGTGTATGACTTAGCTATCATTCATTAAACATTACTTGGATTTGTTCATGTATCGACCAAGTATTTTTCCTTCTGACTCACTAGCAGCAATAACGGTCAATGATACAATAAACTTACCGTGTCACCATCGCGTCTCAATGGATTTCAAACAAGAAATAATAAAGAAAGCATTATAACGTACTAAACATAATGGAATACTATACTTACCTAAACTTCTGAATAAACTATAATCATAAGTCGAGGATGAGAGGAACACCGACTAGAAGCTATCAACCCATATTGCACATCATACTGCGAACCATGCACAAAATCCACAAGTCAATTTTAAAATTATGGAATAAGTGGCTAATGGGTTACTTGTCTAATATTATTTAATTGTTGAATAAATCACTTAAAATCTAATTTAATCTAGTAAAAATCTGAAATATAATTCAAGTAGGGAATTTTGGCCATAGAAAGTCACGTTTCCAATTTTTGAAAACTATCGCATGCAAATCGAAGCATACCGTTAACTAACTATTCAAACATTACGAACTCGAGGTTTTAAAAGTGCATCATGGTATATTATAGCACCATGAGTGCACCGGAATCGATCATGTCACAAAATCACGATTTGGCCAAAAGTTATCTTTGTTATGGCTAACCGTGACCAAATCGGTAATTTATCGATCAAATCTGAGTTCATCGTAATAAATAAAATAGGAAACAAATTTGTAAAATTTTGAAAAAAATTTATGATGAAGATCATCGTGTTAGCTTTCCAAATCATCAAACAGTTCGCAAATCGGATTCGAGATCTCTTGAAATCTCGAAAACCGTACGACGTATCGAGTTTGGACAACCAACACTCAAATAATTCTCCAAAAATTCAAAAGCAAAATATTAATAAATAATTTATATATTCTATAAGCTGACCTCGAGATGATTCCAACAAAAAAATGTCGCGTGAAAATAAGGTCATGGCTGTACGCAATCGCTCCGGGAAGTCGAAAGTCTCATAGGGATCAATCTCTCAAATTCTGCCAAAAGTAAATAGGGTTATATTCTCTGATATTACATATATATGTGTGTGTGTGTATAAAAAAAATATATAAGTTATGGCTTATGAGAGGCGGTGGAGCAGCTCGCTCGATCTACCACGTGTCGTCAATCCGACGGCTCCGCCCAAACAGCCAACGATTGGTTGGCGGGTAGGGTTAAGAAAATCGGCTATTAGGGGCATAGTCAGCACCCCCTGGATGACAGGTAGCCCTGTCCTCGATGAAGTGAGGGGTGACGGGTTGGCCCGACCACTGCTGACTTTGTAAATATTTTCCTAAATTGATTTAACAATCAATTTTAAGCTAAATAAATCCAAATTAATATCTAAAAATTCTTAAAAAATTCTAGAAAATTATAAAAAATATTTCTAACCGTCTAGAGCCTAAATAAAAGTACATTGTCCAAAAATAACTGCAAACGACTCTCCAGTAAATCTTGAAAGTCATTAAAATATATAAACTTTCATAAATATCTAAAAATTATAGAAAAATATAAAATCACTAAATAATACTTATATAATCTCTTTAGGGGCTATATGACCTAAAGATGGTCATAACTCACCTATGAGCTTAGGCATGACACCTAATGATCATAAAAATTAATCGTAACTAAATAAGATAATTTTTTTCTAAATTTCTAATCTGGGAGCAATTGCCACAGGCTCGTACGGTATCAAGACCATACAAGAAAGATCGGCTCTACAAAATCGATTCTTGATTTAGTGGTATCAGAGCCAGCTTTAGATCCTGGGACATGTGGGTTATGGAGCCATCACGCTTGAATCAGGGCATGACACCTTAAGACTTCTTATCTCCTTTATTCTGTCATCTACTTCTTTCTTAATGCGTGTTTTATTTTTTCTCCTTTCTTCTTTACTTGTTTCTTAAGTCTTCTTTCATTCATATCCTTTATTCTTTCTTTCTTTACTTCCTTTCTTTACTTCTTTTCCTTGCGTCTTCTTAGAAACTGAGAGTAACTCAAACCTTCCAATTCTAAAACCGAGAACACCCTATGTCACGGCCCACAGTCGAATGATCGGATACGAGTGCGTGGACACGTCCATCCTATACAGCAACATCGGTAGTAGAACTCTGTCTAGATCTCAAAAGTCATCATATTCTCAATATTTATCAATCTTACTTAATCACAACAACTATAAAAGTAGAAAATAAAAATCCATGCATAGTTCATCTCCAAAGACAAAATTTGGTAAAATAATCATACTCAAGCCACATCAAATAGATATATGTTGTATAAAGATAATTTATCTAAATCCTCCAAAAATAGTCTCCCGATTCAAGTGCTATCAATATATACTCACCTAATATATCAACTATCTTGTTAGGATTAGAGAAAGTACATCATACAAAATATCGTGCATTACAAAATAAAGTTATAAAATAAATAAAAAAATGAACTAGATAATTCAACACTGGATGTTGTAATAAAATGAAACCTGCAACACAAAAAATCATGAGAAATAGACTATAAAAAGAATGATATTATAACTAACTTGTATATGTATTTAAAATATCATTTTCTATATGTAGACGATTGGGTTTTTTCTCAGATTGGTGCGGCTCAAACACATGTTTGGTGTATATCAGGTTATCCTTCAGATTCTAATGCTTTGACCACATATCTACTTGGTATTTTTGTAGTACCCACTCCTAGCGGTGCACTATATAAGACTTGTGTCTCAGTAGACTCGGTCAGAACCGAGTGTTGGAAAAACCTATCGACATCAAATTGATCACGGACGAATGCATAAGAGCCATTCCATCTCATGGATTGGTTTCTATTATAATGAGTCCAAGATTAAATCGGTTAGGGTATTAGTGAACGAGCATAAATGGTTCGTCCCATATCTCTCCGTTGTGGTTTTTTGCTAGATGTTTTTGCTGCTTAGTTTTGATGGATGCATTTTCTTGATGGTTTTCAATGATCTGATTCTTTTATCCATTTTTATCAAATTTTCTTCCATTCATTCTTAAAAATTCTGAGAGAAAGGAGTATAAAGAGGTGTAGTTATTAGATGTTGTTGCCATTACAGGCGAACGAGTAACTGAAGGCTAATTGTACAAGTGTTCCTCCTTCTCTCGACAATTCTCTAATTGGTGAGTGGTGGATTCTCTGTGGTGATTTATCCCTTCTCCGCTACTCTTTTATGCTAATTAAATGAATTCTCTTACTTACCGTGCTACGTCCACTGGTCGATGATGCTTAGCTGATATAATTCTACTATTTGATACCACTAAGATGTTAATTGATGCAGGAAAATATGAATTGATAATACAAACGCAACAATAATGAAATGATGTATGTCCCTATGTGAAATAAAATGATATAAAAAATATTGCAATGTGATGAAATAATGCTATAGTGAAATTGTAGAAGCATGACAAATTTTCAGTAAATGAAGTCCCATGCGCCCAAGCCAGTGAAGCTCCATGCGCCCAAGCCAGTCAGTGAAGCTCCATGCGCCCGATCAGTGGAACTCCATATGCCCAGTCAATAAAGCTCCATTTGCCCAGCTAGTGAAGTTTTATGTGCCCAAGACTAGGTCCTCCTAAAAAAGGGCATATAGCCTGAGACATGGCTATGCGCCCAAGCCTGACTCATTCAAAACCATGATCAAAATTTGCACCGAAGCACACAGCCACGTCAGTCTCCACGAGCAGTCGTGCACCGAAGCATGTGGCCACGTCAACACCACGACCAATCCACGATCTTGTAGCTTGTGTGCGCCTACATCCTATTGCCCAAAGCAAGACTATGCGTCCACATAAAAACCAGCAAGTTTCCTCATGTGGGCGCATAACATCATTCCAGCTCAAGAACGACTATTAATGGGGGGCCTCATCCCTCTTCAAAAGACAGAACGGAGAGCATTTTCAAGAGCCAAATTGCTACACTTCATGCCAGTGAGCCAAGAGTTAGCAATTTTCTTAGGTTTTCTCCCACTTTTGTAATCGGAGTATCAACGGAGTAAAGGAGCAGCTGCCGCTCGATCTCTATCGTCCCACTCTCCAGAATTCTTTTTTGTATTCGGGGATCCTCAGTACAGGATCTCTCAGGCGTACTTGATTTGTGGTGCCTTACACCAATAAAGAAAAGACAATATTTTTTTTTCTTTTTTGTGTGTGTCAACAAAAAATGACGACTCTGCTGGGGACTACCTTTTTCTCTGATGAAAAGGTGGTAACGCAATCCAATACCGACAAAGTAGAGAGCACTCAGAAGATGGTGATCATAAAGTTTGATCAGCAGGCGTTCGAAGAGATGCTCTCGATGGATGGCTCTACTCCCTCAAAATCAGCAAAGCCAAACAAGTCTGGCAAGACTTCGCTTTCGAAGGCTCGCTGTACATATCCTGCTAGTATCATAGAAGATATGCAACTGGAGGACTCTGTCATATGGGCGCATGACTCTGCCATAGAAGTTCTCCAAATGGAGAAGGCTGACACCGTTCCGGGCACTACTAGCCCAGTGACTTCTTCCCTGCACAACCAATAACAGGGTGTTTAACACCCGAGACTTGGCAACGGAAAATACTATGATGCCAAGAATCGGGGTGTACGACACTCTGGCCAAACCCGACGATGCTCACAAACGAAGGAGGCAAAATTGGAAGAAAATAGCGTTGCTCCACCAAGCATGTGCCTAAAGCCATGCGCCCAAAGGAGTGTTTGGGCGCATAGCCCCAACCAAAATACTTCTGTCTTCAGCAGGCTAGGCATCCAAAGCTATGCGCCCAAGGCTATGTGCCCATGCTCTCTGGATCCATACTATATGCCCACATCAAGGAGGCTCAGACATGCTGTCTGGGAGCATACATCCAAGGCCAGTCTCTAAGGCCTATGTACCCACAACAAAAAGACAGGTCCCAACGCGTATAGAACGGGGCTGTCTTAAAGGACATCACAGAACTTAGGTGTGGGGGTTGCCCCTACACGTGAACTAAGTCTGGATGTGCCTACTCTTCTTACGAACCCGGATGTAAAGCTCGACGATACATGCAACATGGGTTGTAAGACAAAACTCCCTTTCGCTGACTTGTGCGAGATGATAAATTATAAGCGTAAAGTGATAGAGGACATAAAAATTCATAGTGCACATCCATGCACCAGTATTGTTATCAACTGTTGTTGCTCCAAAGCAACAAGAGTGCCTCATAGAAAATTTGGGTTTCGACGGCTGTACTTCTCTGACGATAAAAAGCCACTGTGTGTTTCATCCAACATGGCTTCATGGGTTCCCCTTTACAGAAGCCCCAATCAAAGACAGTGGACTACGAACCCAACTTTCTCTCTCAGTTCCATGAAAAGAAGAAGAAGTCTACCAACAGATGGCAAGCAGGCTGTCACATCTGAAGGAGTTTATATGGGTACTCGATCAAAGGCAAGGTTCCGTACGGACGACGAAGAATCCCAAGCTGGGGGTAGTATTCCCTCAGAGTCTGAAGTGGATGACCCTCACACTGGGGGTAGCCTTCCATAGGACGATGATCTATTTGAATCTGATGGCGACTATCTGCCTCTTCTACCTGAAGATGAAGGACTGGTCAACTCGGAGACAGACAGTATCAGCACCAGTTGTACTGGTTCCTCTGTTCTTTCTCATATGTTATCTACATATATAGCGGACGGAGAAAGACCTGAAGAAGCCAGTGATGAGACCAGCAAATGGCTTGAGGGCCTTGAAATAATATTCGTTAAGATCACTGATATGCTTACCAGTATCATAGCTGTTCAAGCTGCTGGGACTGTTCCTCCCCCTCAACCAAACATCTCGGCCTGTGCTAGTCCGGCTCACAGCAACAACCCTCCTTCACTACAAAATGAGTATTATTCCGTTGCGTCTCCTCTAAATCTTAAACATGCTGGAGGTGGTCCTTCGCCAACAACGCCTGACAATCATTCAGCATCATTTCCCAACAGCTGCTCAATCAATAGGATACAATTGATTCCCTGGCCGCTTGTCTCGACAGCATCTCACACAAAGACGAGCTTCATAAGATGGTGATATCTCAATCGTATCCCTCTGAGTGGGAGAACGCTACCTGCCCTCCTAACTACAAGCCGCTGACGCTGAATTTATTTGACGGGTTGACTTCTCCTCGTCAGTACATGACATATTTTAACACGCAGACTCTGCACTTGCCTAGAGACGATCCGTTCTTGTCGAAGCTGTTTATTAGCATCTTGCAGGGGTAACTTTTGAATGGTTTTGCAGTCTGCCTGACGGATGTATCAATTCATTCAAAGACTTAGAAAGATTGTTCCTCAACTGGTTTTATGAGAGCGACATGCATGTTAGTATGTCCACCCTCATCGAGACCAAAGAAAGGAGGACTGAGTCTGTCATCACCTTCATCGAAAGCTTCAGACGACTAGCACTGAAGTTGTCCTTCTGCATACCAAATTCAGAACTTATGGAACATGTCGACATAACTTCCTTCCTACAGTAAAATTTTGTCTAGGTATACATAAGTATGATATATGGCCCACTTTTATTGGGGCCGCTGATGCTGCTGAAAATGACGTTCCTAACTTGGAACTATTGGGGTTGAAAACACTCAAATCCGAAGATATGGGCAAGCATCCTCAAACTATCCCTGTTCGTGGGGTAAAGGAAAATAAGTCGTAAAGGTCGACACATCCAAAGGAGCTTTCAATTCTCAGGACGCCTCCGACAAGCCCAAGAAGACCTTCTCTTTTGACAAAGATGATGCGATTACCATTTTTCACACATTAATGAAGGATAATAAGCTGACATTGCCTCCACCACGATGTCCTGCAGAGGCGAGCCAACTCAACGATCCCAAGTACTGTCTCTATCATCAGTATATGCATCACTCCACAAAGGATTGTATCATCCTGAAGAAGAAGATACAACAACTTATCGACAGCCAAGTGATCAACCTTGAAGCTGAAGACAAGGTCGTATCTTCTAACATGATCAATCTTTAGTTTGGTGACTTTCCTCCCATAGAAGTCCCAGACGACGTGGTCCCAATTCCCAAGGCAATAATAGAAGTAATCAACCTACTGCCAGCTCGCAACTCAATATTGGTCCCACTTACGACTAAACATGGTGAGATCATGTGGGTCTATCCAGACCTTGTGCAAAAAGTAATACAGGGGGTAGTACCTCCCAAAGCAAAAAGGGGCAAGAAGTACAAGTCATGCCATATGGTATCCTCTTCCATCTACGAGGTTCTATCTGGCGAGACACGTTCGGGGAAGATTTACCTTCGAACGTACAATCCTGCATAAAAAGAAGTACCTCCTCAAGCTCCTGCTGCCCCTACAAGCTCAGAAGTCGGCCCATCTAAACCTACAACTACGGATAAAGCCAAGCAGAAAGAGATGCAGTTTGACAAGTCTCTGAAGGTGCCAGCTTCCGAAGGCATAGATCGGCCCTACAACTTTAACATACTGGCTCAACTAGCCAATATACCTGCCAGGTTGTCTCTGTTCGATCTATTGCGACTCTCCAAAGAAATGCGGAAGGCCTTAAGTGAGGCATTACTACATGCCAACTCTTACCTCGCCGAAGTCAAGGCCCCACAGAAGACCCTGTCTCCTATCCCCACTACCACAGTACTATGGAAGTGGTGCCCAACATCACCTTCTTACAGGAGGACATGCTACTAAAAAATAATTATCATGATAGACTCCTGTACTATACAGGGTATATCGGGGCAATCAAGGTGGACCGCATGCACATCGATCCAGGATCCTCCCTCAGCATCATTCCTAGAAGTCTGCTTCAAATTCTGGGAATCCTTCTGCACAAGCTATCTGCAACCAACACAACTATCATGTCTTTCAATGCTGGTTGAAGCCATCCGCTGGGCAAGATCTGTCTCAAGTGCCAGATTGGTGATCTTCGAACAGAGGTTTCCTGCTATGTGATCAATGCCAACGTATCCTACAACGTCTTGTTAGAACGTCCATAGATACACGAGAATATGATCGCTCCTTCCACACTTTACCAGTACTTTAAGTACGTCAACAGCGACAGTGTCGTAAAGACGGAGTTTGCTGATGTCGATCCTTTTAAGGGCATCGAAGCTTACTATGGAGATTCGGTACTTTTCCAATCTCAACCCCCAAGGATGATGGCAACGAAGCTGACAATGAAGCTGAAGCAAGCCCATTCTCCAATGATGGTCCCCTGATTATTCGAGTCAAACGACGTATTACTCCAAAAAGTACTCCGAAGCCTCTCACAATTTGGGTAAAAAATAAGAACCCAGACAAGGTCAAACCATTGACCATCACTCTCAGCAAGACACCCCTGAAGGAACCTGCTGATGCCCGTCCTCCCAATTCTGAAGAATTATCCTACGTGGTGAACTCGTTCAAGACTGTGGCTCCTCTTACAGACGATGATCCTCTCAATGAGTATATTAATACTAATAATAATGTACCTTCAGCGAATGATATTATCCCTGAAGAAGAACTTGCTTATTTCCTTAGTAAAGGTTTATCTTTGAATTACTCCGATGTCTATCAATCTGTAAACAACTACATGGATACGATATACGCCCTGAAGACTTGGAGTAATTTGCCAAAACTGTGGAGTGCTACGTAGCACTCCACAATCTGGTTTACTAAGGCTTATTTCCTTAGTAAAGGTTTATCTTTGCGATCATTTGCCAAAACTGTGGAGTGCTACGTAGACGATATTGCAGTCAAAAGTCGTCTCAAGGGGAACCACCTCCAAGACTTGAGAATGGTGTTCGAACTAATGCGTGCACACCAACTCAAGATGAATCCAACCAAGTCTTTTTTGGGAGTATCCAGCGGCATTCCTTAGTTTTGTCATAACTTCAAAGGGTATATATCTGGACCCAGAGAAAGTGAAGGTTATCCTCGACATGCATCCTCCAAGAAACCTCAAAGAGCTACACAGACTACAAGGAAGGCTAGCCTACATCTGACGATTCGTTTCGAACCTCTCTGGAAGGTGTCAACCATTCACTCAGCTCATGAAGAAAGGCATATCATTCGTCTGGACTGAACAATATCAACGCGCATTCAACGACATCAAGGCATACCTTACAAGCCCTCTAGTATTGGTAGCTCCAATAATGGAGAAGCCCTTCTTACTATATGTCTACACTATGGACCATTCTCTTCATGCCCTATTGGCTTAGAAGAACGAAGGCGGCCATGAATAAGCAATCTACTACCTCAACCGTACTATGTGTCTGGGCAGACTACCTATATTATATCTAAAGTTAACCCTCTCAGAATACTCATGACAAAATCGGGCTCTCTTAATTCCCGTTTAGCTACAAGGGTAATGCTGTTGACTCCATACGATATGATCTTCGTTCCTCAGAAGGCAGTAAAAGGCCAGGCATTAGCTGATTTCATAGCAGCTCATCCGGTGCCAGAATCGTCTAAACTCAATGACGAAATCCCCGATGAAGTGGGGGAGTCTAACACTGCAACTGAAGAAATTCCTATTTGGCAAATTTTCTTTGACGACGCATCAAGAACAGGACCTAAAGGAAATATCGTGGCTGGAGTAGGTATCATGCTCATATCACCTGATCATCTGGTAATACACCGTGCATATTCGTTCGTGGAACTATGCACCAACAACGTGGCCGAATATAATGCTCTATTAATCAGCTTACAACTGGCGAAGCAACTGGAAGTTGACTATCTAGAAGCTTACGACGATTCCAAGATAATAGTTAGTCAGGTCCGAGGGGATTATGAAGTTCGCTACGAAGATCTCATGTCCTACCACAGAGCAACAATCGAGTTGGCATCTACTTTCGTTGGATTATTCATCGAGCACGTGTCTCAACTACAGAATATAGAAACAGATGCTATAGCCGGTCTCGCTGCTTCCTTGACAGTTCTTACCAATACTCAGCAGTCGATCACAATGTCTGGTCGAGAACTATTTTGTGTGAAAGATGTCTTGTATTTTCATTACAGTTACGCAACGAAAATAAGCGTCGATGCTAAAGATTAGAGATTTCCCTTCATAGACTATACCGTCTATGGAATCCTCCCCGAGGACCCGAAGGAAGCAGTATCCATCCAAAGACGATCCCTCATATTTTACTATGACACAGCTACAAAGATGCTGTACCGACGCTCTTACGATAGGCTACTATTACGATGCTTATCAGACACAGAAGCCAAATATGCACTCCGAGAGGCTCAAGATGGAGTTTGTGGTGCACATTAACCCGGCCCTAAATTACAAGATCACCTTAAACGAATGGGTTACTACTGGCCCATAATGATAGTAGATGCTGTTGAATATGCAAAGAAGTATAGAGCTTGCCAGTTCTATGTCGATTTCATTCATCAACCTTCGAAGTTTCTACACCCGACGGCAGCATCCTGGCCATTTAAAACCTGGGGTATGCACGTCATAGGACCAATTATCCTGCCATCCTCTAAAGGATATCGGTTCATCCTAGCCATAACTGATTACTTCTCCAAATGGGCGGAAGCTATACCGTTCACCGACGTTAAGACGTCAAACGTGATCAGTTTCATCAAACATCACATCATCTACCGCTTCGGCATACCTCGTATGAGCATCCATGATAATGGTCCACAGTTCGTAGGCCATAAATTCTATCGGTTCTGTGAGAGGAATCGAATCCAGAACGTAGCCACTACTGCCTATAATCCAGTGGGTAACGGGCTAGAAGAAGCCTTCAACAAAACTATCATAAAACTTATCAAAAATTTCGTGTCTTCAAACAAGCACGATTGGAACGAGAAGCTCGGTGAATGTCTATGGGCCTATCGTATAACAGTCCGAACTCTAACATGCAGTACGCCATTCTCTCTAGTTTTTGGGAGCAAAGCAGTTCATTTCCTAGAAATTCAGATTCCTTTTCTTCGAGTAGCCCTAGCCATCGAGCTGACTACCGAAGAAAGCTACCATATGAGACTCCAGGAGCTCGAAGCGCTAGACGAAAAATGCTTGTTAGCTCAGCAGCACATTGAGCTATACCAAGCACGCCTTTCCAAAGCCTTTAATAAAAAGTGAAGGAAAGGATCTTCCAAGTCAGCGATCTGGTCTTAGCAGTGAGAAGACCAATGGTCATGACGCATAAAACAAAAGAAAAGTTCCAGCCTAAATGGGAAGGTCCTTTCATCATAGAATTAGTATATTCTAACGGTGTGTACCGACTAACTAAGCCTGATGGTGACTTGCTCATGATGCCTATCAACAGCAAGTTCCTAAAGAAATAATATGTGTAACCTCTTTTACATAATGTCCATATGTAGTCAGTCATGTAAATGTACAGTACGATGTTTATATGATTCAAAAAAAATTATCTAACTATTATTTGTATTTCAAGCATCTTGAATACGTCCTGGATAATAGGTCCTCTAAAATATTTCCCCAGTGGAATCATTTCCGTTTTTGACTCCGTCCAAACTCGGTTTGACGAAAATAAGTCACGTCCCTATTACCTCTGAATTGTTTTTTGATAATTATTTTCCAGTTGAATCATTTCCGTTTTTGACTCCGTCCAAACTCGGTTTGACGAAAACAAGTCACATCCCTATTACCTCTGAATTATTTTCTGATAATTATTTCCCCAGTGGAATGATTAAATGTTTTGCCACGTCCACATAACCTCTGAGCAAAGCATTCATCAATGATAATTACGTCCCTATTACCTCCGAATTATCCTAATGTTATATATCTTTCCACGTCTATATTACCTCTAGTAAGATATAGAGCATCCTCTGCTATTACGTCCATATTACCTCTACTAGCAGCTTCATTCAACTTATTATCTATATTCAAATAACTTGAATATAAAATGGATAATAGGTCCACATCACAATTCCCCAGCAAAATACCTACCAAAAATATCCTTGCTACGTCTACATTACCTCTAGCATCGATATTTCACAAAACTACATTCACTTCCGAAAAGATTCTTCATTTTGTACTTGAACATCTATCAAGAGACATAAAAAAAGTACAAGAGCCGTGACGGCAAGGAAAAAAGTTACAAAATCTATGGGATATACAGGCGATTGATGCTGTCCCTTAGAGCCACAATCTCAGCCTCAGATTTCACAGTAGCTCGGCATCGTGCCTCTTCTTGACGAGCGGCTTCATCTTCAAAGAGGGTCAGACTCTGATGCTCCCCCTCCAACTTCGTCAGCTGTTCATCTAAATGGGCAGAAGTGGTGGCAGTTATGGTAGCCTGGGATTAATAATTCTCATGTTCAGATGTCGTCGTCCTCAAGTCAGCTTCCAGCTGGGCGATCTCATTTTTGATCAGCAAAATATGATTATATTTCTCCGTGATCTGCACAGCTAGCCTGTTCTTCGAGGCAGTACAGGCCTCACTTGCAGTACTGAACTGGCCATATTGGTCAGCCAACTCGTCGATCTCCCGAGCGAGGGCGTCATTTCTTACCTGAAAGGTAGCCTTCTCCTTCGTAAAAGCCATCATTAAAGCCTCGTCCTCTGTACAGAACAGTGACATCGGACTCCGCTGTTTAGTGTCCCGGAACCTGGCTACCTGACCCTCCAGGTCATTCAGGATCTTCCTTAGAGTGTTGGCCCGCTCCCCGTAGCCAGCCATGCTTTCGAGAGCCACGACTTGACATTCGGCAACAGCCTTCACAGGGTCGAAGGCAGCATTCTAATTCAGGACTCCAGGAAGCTTCACTTTTAGTATAGGGTAGAAAGCTTTGACAACTTCCTGGGCCGTCTCCTCATCTTCGGTAGAGGTCGTCGGAGAACAGGCTTGGAAAGTTTCTTCCACATCAAGAAGGGATACCTGACAAGAAGCCGAACCTGACAGGGAAAACAATATATACATCAGTAACCAAAAAGGAAGTGAGAAATACAAAAGAGTTATAATTTTGTACCTTCGGCTTCCTCAACTCCAGCCTAGACTGCGCCATCAGCCTTGATTTCAGGGAAACCAAGAACAGGCCTGCTGTAATGCCTGTGGTTCATATTGCATATCTCGGTATACGTATACGTAATATAACCCATTTTGTATGTCTTCATGCTTGATTTATTCTAGCATTTCATTGATTAGTTTATTCTTGGGTTGGTTCGGCTTAGCTTGGTTTGCTTTGGTTCATTATGAACCAAAGGTGAACCCTCCTACCTACCACCACCCTCTTTATTATAACCCCTTCCCTTTCTCTCTCATTATTACTTCCTTCCTTCTTCATTTACTCTCCACCACTAACCAAAAGAACACTAGCCTAGGCAAGTGTAACTTGCTTCATGAAGGAACCCACCATTTTTATTGTTCTAAACTCTTCTATTCCACTTTCTAATCCACCTTGGTTCTAGTCATTTTATATTTTCTTGTATATTTTCTTGTAGATCTAGGTTTTAGCCATTTTTGGATTTTTATGGTTTTGATCTATCAAACATTCTTGTTTTCAAGTTTTGATGGTTCCATGTTGTAGAAAATTTGATTCTACCCAATTTAGATCATTGGAAGTCCTAATTTTGACTTATTTTGAGTGATTTATGGTCTTTTGGTTCAAGGGTTTTCATAGCCATTGGAGGCTGTTTGCTGGCGCATGTTATTTTACTGGCAAAAAGCTTTTGTCTGCTGTTTGCTGGCACATGCTGTTTGCTGGCGTATGCTGTTTGCTGGAGCATGCTGTTTCCTGATGTATGCTATTTGCTGGCAAAAAGCTGTTGTCTGCTGTTTGTTGGCACATGCTTTTTGCTGGCGCATGCTGTCCGAGCGTATGATGTTTTTTGGCGTATGCTGTTTGCTGGCAAAAAGCTGTTGCCTGCTGTTTGTTGGTGCATGCTGTTTGCTGGCGCATGCTTTTCTGGTGCATGCTGTTTCCTGGCGCATGTTGTTTGCTGGCAAAAAATTGTTGCCTGCTGTTTGCTGGCGCATGCTGTCCTGACGTATGCTATTTTCTGGCACATGCTGTTTGCTGGCAAAAAGTTATTGCTTGCTATTTGTTGGCGCATGCTGTTTGCTGGCACATGCTGTCCTGGCGCATGCTGTTTGCTGGCGTATGCTGTCTTGGCTCATGCTGTCCTGGCGTATGCTGTTTGTTGGCGCATGCTATTTTGCTGGCGCATGCTATTTTGATGGCCCATGCTATTTTGCTGGCGTATGCTGTTTGCTGGTGAATGTTGTTGCAAGCTGTTTGCCGGCGTATGCTGTTTGTTGGCGCATGCTGTTTGCTGGTGCTTGCTGTCCCTGGTACCCCTTTTGATATCTTGTACCATTTGTTTTGTCGTGACAAATCTTGTTACCTTATCCGTGTTATTTCTCTTGATCCTTAGTATAATATGGGATAATTGTGACATGAACACGACATGATACATGAACCTGACATGATACATGGGCATAACATAATAATGTATGATAGTGGCCCGCCGTGGCGTACTTCTGACAAGAAAACCTGACGTGCTGTTGCGACAGCTAACATGACAAGACTTGATAAGTATAAATAACCTGGACACTGTGGGCGATTGTGCTTGTACAATTAAACCAGTCTGGTCTTGCATCATGGTTAGGATGGATCTCCTGAGTACCACGGTCAGGGGTACCTAATAAAATGGACTAGGCCTAATACTAGAATAACACAGTGGTCATGAAGAGATTTCCCAGCTACAGGCAATCCCGTTACCTGGCGCACTTGGGATCTGTTCCTGCCGTCGAGTAGGGCACATTTCCAGCACACTGACATGTGTTGCCCCCTCTAAGTCAGTTAAGGGTACATGCGTTTCCTGGACGATGTACCCACTTGAATTCAACCCCTAATATTCGACCTGGGTAACTTGGATCTGCAGGGCTTATGGCTGTGGAATAATCTCACTGTATCTTGTTAGTAACTAGCCTTGTGATAACCCTAGTTAGTTAAAGTATCAAGCCGTACTTATTGCTTGGCCGTGATTGTTGAATGGGGAATGATCAGTCTAAGTCTTGTTTTGATCTTGTACCAGATTGTTACATGACCTAATTTCTTATATTATCTTGCCGATAAATGGTGGGAAGCCAATTTCCATTCAGATGAAGGGTTACAACCTCGGTCCTTGTTTGGTTTACGGGTTGTAACCTGGTTATCTGAATAGTTCTACGGTTATCTCGTCGTATATCATCCTGATATTTTTATATTTCCAGTTCTTTATTATTTATACTCTTGTACTAATTGCTGGTTTTAGTTCCTAAGTGAAGCTTCCTTTGTGGCACTTGCTCTTTTTGGGATTTGACCCAGCTGGTTTTGTATGACCAGATTTCGGAGCAGCTCCAGAGGATCTATCGACTTTTCAGCCCGATGGTGACCACTAGGCGTAACCAGGACAACGAGTGGGTTATTTTTGGCTCTTCTACTTTATTATAAAAAAATTCTTTTGAGACATTTAGCCGACGAGCACCTGTTTAGCTCGATTGCACCTTTACTTACTATCTGCCTACGGGCTGTAACATGATTGACAGTTCCTTGGGTTGATCATGTATGACTAAACTCTTGCTAGTATTTATATTTTGTAATGACTAGCTTCATGGTCAGCTGAATATGTAATGTTTGGGACGCCTTACTATCGTATATTTGGGTGATCTTACATCTTGTGGCATTTGCTTACTTGCTTGTGATTGAGACACTAGGCTTATTCATGACCATAAGAGACTGTTGGCTTATAGTTAAACCCTCATGTATCTGGACAGCCATAACCGTATAGCGAGATGGATTGCACTTCAATATACGTAGCTGGCTATGTCCGCCCCCGCTCTCCAGTATTCTGGCTCTGGGGCGTGACAAGGTTTAAGTGGTGGCCCATGCAGGTCTTATAAATCAAGATATGTGAGGGTTTACCGAATAGATGTCTCAATCAGTACTCGCCCTTGATCTCTGTTAGTATCCTCTGAATTCCTGGATTCTTGACCTGATCACATGCTTGTATCGTTGATTTGTCTTGGTCCCTTCTTATTGTTCCCCATGTCGTCTTCTTCAGCGGTATTGTACCTGGCCCTGCCAATCAGCAAGGCGGAGCACCTCCCGTGGACCAACAGCAACCTGGAGATCAAGCCCAGTATTCAGGAGTAGCCTCCAGAGTCATGTCTACTGGAGGAGAGCCACCAGTTCATCCCGTCCAACCTGCAGAGCCTGATGATGGCACTTTGGTGGGTCTCATCAGGTTACTATTAGCCTTCCAGGATCGTCGAGGAGATGTCTTGCACCAGGCAGTGACGGATGCTCTGACCAGAGGAGGTCATCAGGGTAGCAGCGGGGCCAACAGCTTCAAGCGCTTGAACCCTCCCTTCTGAGATGGTAGCGAAGATGCTATCGCCGCAGATGCTTGGTTTCAGGACGCAGAGGTGATTCTAGAAGCCACCAGGACCCCAGAGAACGAGAAGGTGGCCGTTGTGTGCCTGTAGTTGTTAGATCTTGCCCGCAGCTTGTGGGCGACGTAGGCCGTAGGATTAGCCGTACCTACTGCTTGGACAGTATTTTGAGAGAGATTCCAGACCAAGTATTTTGATGCTATAGCTCGGTACGATCTACAGACGAGATTCACCATTATGAACCATATGGTTAGGATGATCGACGGATATGCAAGCAAGTTTTCCAGACTCAGTCGGTTTGCTTCCACCTTGGTGGCAACCGAGTATGATAGAGCCCAGCGATTCCAGCAGGGGCTCTATCTAGAGATCTTATTGGCAGTAGAGCAGTTTGAGCATCAGACCTTCGATGCAGTATTGAGAGCAGCTATGAGGCATGAATATACCTTCTAGAGGATCGTGGACAGGACCGAAAGTCGAAAATGATCTCACGGCCAGATGAACCAATCTTCAGCACTAGTCCCGACAGCCAGGGCTTTGACCATTGGAACTCCGAGGCGAGCGGCTTCAGTTACGTCGATTCAGTATTCAACCCCGACGTATCTCCAGCAGTAGCAGAGGCAGAAGCAGACTTCTGTAGTGGGTTGCACTCATTCTGGAAAGCTAGGGCATGTAGTGGCAGAGTGTCGCAGGACACAGAGATTGTGCCTGGCTTATGGAGCACCGGACCACAGGGTTGGGGACTGCCCGAATAGAGGGAGTTCCTCTTCATCAACCTTTTCTAGTCCTTCGGTTAGGGGACCAGCCCCAGTACCAGTCCAGCAGCAGCAGTAGTACCCGTTGCCGAGGCCCTTACCGCCTCAGACCCAAGTGTTTCAGCAGCAAAATCCCCAGCAGTATGCGCAAGCCCAAGCCCAGATCCAGAACAGGCAGCAAGGATTTCAGCAGAGGGGACCAGCACCCCGAGGGCATGGTCAGGCTATGGTAATGACCGTAGAGGAAGGATTGGCACCAGGAGAGGTAGTGGCAGGTACTATTCTCGTCAACTCCTTTCCCGCTTCAGCTTTTTTTGATTCTGGTGCATCGTATTCATTTATGACTGCACGATTCACAATACAGATAGGATTGGAGCCCGAGTCATTATTAGTAAGGCTCAATATACTTACTGGTAATAGACTCGTGGGAGTAAATAGAGTATTTTCCTCGTGTCGGATCGTAGTTAGCGGTAGAGAATTTCTCGCTAGATTGATAGAGTTTCCGATGGTCGATTATGATGTGGTCTTAGGGATGGATTGGTTGAGGAACCAGTATGCTAGAATAGACTGCCATATTGGCAGGGTTGTTTTTAGCATTCCAGGCGAGCCAGAGTTTTCCTTTTCCTGAGGCGAAGTTGAACCTTCTCCTCCGGTATTGCGGATGGCCGTTGCAGCAGTGCAGTTCCCCCGGCTAGTCGAAAAGTTCCTAGTTGTTTTTCCAAAAGAGCTTCCAGGGATGCCGCCAGAGCGGGAGATCGAGTTCACCATAGACATGATTCCTGGGACAGCCCCAGTATCGGAGAGAGTCTACAGAATGGCACCGTCGGAGTTGGAGATATTGTACAAGATGATTAAAGAACTTAGGACTAAGGGATTCATTCGTACAAGTGGATCGCCTTGGAGAGCCCGATGCTTTTTGTAAAAAAGGAGGATGGTACGTCCAGGTTATGTGTTGATTATCGTACCTTGAACTCAGTGACAATCAAGAACAGATACCCTCTCCCGAGGATAGATGACTTGTTTGATCAACTCAAGGGGGCAGCAGTATTTTCGAAGATCGACTTACGGCCAGGATACCATCAGATCAGAGTCAGAGAGCAGGACATCTCGAAGACAGCTTTCAGATCCAGATATGGGCACTGGGACTTCCTTGTTATGCCATTTGGAGTGACCATTTATGGACCTCATGAATCGTATCTTTATGCCTTATTTGGATCAGTTCATGATAGTGTTCCTATATGACATCCTGGTCTACAACAAGAATGTAGCAGAGCATGAGCAACATCTCCGTGTGGATCTTCATATTCTCAGAGAGCACCAGTTGTATGCCAAGTTTAGTAAATACGACTTTTGGATCGACCGTATTTCGTACTTGGGTCATATTATCACCAGAGAAGGGATGGAAGTGGATCCTCAGAAGATCATGGCCATTGAATCGTGGCCGGTACCCAGCATAGTTACAGAAGTCCGTAGTTTTCTTGGTTTGGCTGGCTACTACCGGCGATTTATTTTAGACTTTGTGCGGATTTCAGTGCCATTGACCTACTTGACCCACAAGGATGTGCAGTTTACTTAGACAGCAGAGTGTCAGAGTTCTTTTGAGCAGTTGAAGCGAGGCTTGACGACGGCTCCCATTCTCATGCTTCCAGATGGAACTGGAGGATTCTCAGTATATTGTGATGCTTCAGGTAAAGGCCTAGGATGTGTTCTGATGCAGCATGGAAAGGTAATAGCTTATGCGTCACGATAATTTCGTGATCATGAGAGAAATTACCCCACCCATGACTTGGAGCTGGCCAAAGTAGTGTTTGCACTTAAGCTTTGGAGACATTACTTGTATGGAGATAGTGTGGAGATTTTTATCGACCACAAGAGCCTGAAGTATGTTTTCACCCAGAAGGATCTTAACATGCGTTAGAGGAGATAGCTAGAGCTACTTATGGATTATGATGTCAACCTGCAGTATTACCCGAGGAAGGACAACGTTGTTGCAGATGCATTGAGCATGAGAGCCGGGGTTTATTTTCTAACAGCTCAACCAGAGTTATTAGAAGATCTTCAGAAGATGGGTATAGAAGTTGACCTTCCAACCAATGTGGCATTGATGGCCAGTATGCAAGTTCAGTCTAGCATAGTTGAGAGGATCTAGATGGCTCAGTCAGCAGATTCCAAGCTTCAGCGACTCAGGGTAGAGTGTGAGGCAGGACGAAGATCGAAGGTATACATTTATGAAGATAGTACACTTCGACATGGTAAACGTCTTTGTGTACCCAGTGGAGATATCAGACAGGAGATCATGGCAGAAGCTCACGTTCTCAGTATTCTATTCATCCTGGCAGTACGAAGATGTACGGTGACATTCGTCAGCACTTTTGGTGGAATGGCATGAAGAGAGAGATAGCCCAGTTTGTCTCTCGGTGTTTGGTTTGCCAACAGGTTAAGGCTGAACATCAGAGGCCAGCTGGACTTCTTCAGCCCTTGCCGATTCCAGAATGGAAGTGGGAGCATGTAACCATGGATTTCGTGACTGGATTACCTAGGTCCCTAGATGATAGAGATGCTATATGGGTTATAGTTGATAGGCTCACGAAGGTAGCACACTTTCTCTCATTCAGAATTGGTCAGTCGACAGCTCAGCTGGCAGAGATGTACCATAGGCAGATAGTCAGGATGCATGTTGTTCTAGTCAGTATCACCTTGGACTGAGATTCAAGATTTACGTTGCACTTTTGGCGTCGCCTGCAAGAGAGCTTGGGAACTCACCTCTCGTTCAGCTAAGCATATCAATCGCAGACAAATGTTCAGTCAGAACGCACGATCCAGACTCTTGAAAATATGTTACGGTCCTGTACGCTCGACTTCGGTAGTTCGTGGGAAGATCACCTGCACTTGGTGGAATTCTCGTACAATAACAGCTTCTAAACCAGTATTCAGATGGCACCGTTCGAGGCACTGTATGGTAGAAAGTGCAGATCCCCGCTAGCCTGGGATGATGTTGGAGAGAGGCAGATGCTCGGCCCGGAAATGATTGACCAGACAGTTGAAGTGGTCAGAAGAGTTAGGGATTACCTTCGAGTTGTCCAAGATCGCCAGCGCAATTGGGCCGATTCTCATCGGCGCCCTCTTGAGTTTTCGATCGACGACCATGTATTCCTGAGGATTTTGCCTAACCGTGGCGTCATTCGTTTCGGCGTACGGGAAAAGCTTTGTCCTAGGTATATAGGGTCGTTCGATATTTTGGAACGAGTAGGTAATGTATCCTATCGTCTCGCTCTTCCATCGTCGCTACGTGAAGTGTATGACGTATTCCATATATCCCAATTATGACGATATATCCCGGACCCGAGCCACATCCTAGATCATTCGGAATTGGTTGTTGGTACCAACCTTTCGTATGAGGACAGGCCCGTGTCTATATTGGACCGGAGAGAGAAGATACTCAAGAACAAAACTATCAAGTTAGTCCGAGTTGCTTGGGGCCATCACTCTTTGGGTGAGTCAATGTGGGAGCGTGAGGATGATATCTGATCGCGATATCCTGACCTGTTTTACTCGTGAGGTATAATATCCTCCTTATACCTTATGCCTTCGATTCCTTGCTTGTATGATTGATTGATTGCCTAGTATAGCTTGCTTGTGATTAATATAGCTTGTCCATGTCTCTCTAACCACTAAATTAAATTCCGAGGACAGAATTCTTTTAAGGTGGGTAGAGTTGTAATGCACGTGGTTCGTATTGCGTATCTTGGTATACGTATACGTAATTTGACCCGTATCGTATGTCTCCCTACTTGATTTATTCTAGCATTTCTTTGATTAGTTTATTCTTGGGTTGGTTCGGCTTGGCTTGGTTTGCTTTGGTTCATTATGAACCAAAGGTGAACCCTCCTACCTACCACCACCCTATTTATTTATAACCCCTTTCCTTTCTCTCTTCTCATTACTTCCTTCCTTCTTCATTTACTATCCACCACCAACCAAGAGAACCCTAGCCTAGGCAAGTGCAACTTACATCATGAAGGAACCCACCATTTTTAATGTTCTAAACTCTTCTATACAACTTTCTAATCCACCTTAGTTCTTGTCATTTTACATTTTCTTGTATATTTTCTTGTAGATCTAGGTTTTAGCCATTTTTAGATTTTCATAGTTTTGATCTATCAAACCTTCTTGTTTTCAAGTTTTTATGGTTCTATGTTGTAGAAAATTTGATTCTACCCAATTTAGACCATTGGAAGTCCTTATTTCAACTTATTTTGAGTGATTTATGGTCTTTCGGTTCATGGGTTTTCATGGCCATTGGATGCTGTTTGCTTGCGTATGCTATTTTGCTGGCAAAAAGCTGTTGCCTGCTGTTTGCTGGTGTATGTTGTTTGCTGGCACATGTTATTTCCTGATGCATGCTGTTTGATGGTAAAAAGCTGTTGCCTGCTGTTTGCTGGCGCATGCTGTCCTGGCACATGCTATTTTCTGGTGCATGTTGTTTGCTGGAAAAAAGCTGTTGCCTGCTGTTTGCTGGCGCTTGCTGTTTGCTGGCGTATGCTATCCTAGCGCATGCTGCTTCATGGCGCATGCTGTTTGCTGGCAAAAAGCTGTTGTCTGCTGTTTGCTGGCACATGCTGTTTGCTGTCGCATGCTCTCATGGCACATGCTATTTCATGGTGCATGCTGTTTGATGGCAAAAAGCTGTTGCCTGCTGTTTACTGGTGCATGCTATCCTGGCGCATGCTGTTTGCTGGCACATGCTGTTTGCTGGCGCATGCTGTTCTGTGCATGCTGTTTGCTGGCGCATGCTATTTTGCTGGCGCTTGCTATTTTGATGGCGCATACTGTTTTAATGGCGTATGTTGTTTGCTGGTGAATACTGTTGCTGACTGTTTGCTGTCGTATTCTGTTTGTTGGCGCATGCTGTTTGCTGGTGCATGCTGTCCCTGACACCCTTTTTGATCTCTTGTACCATTTGTTTTGCCGTGACAAATCTTGTTACCTTATTCGTGTTGTTTCTCTTGATCCTTAGTGTAATATGGGATAATTGTGACATAAATACGACATGATACATGAACCTGACACGATACATGGGCACAACATAATAATACATGATAGTGGCCTTCCGTGGCGCACTCCTGACAAAAAAAACCTGATATGCTGTTACGACGGCTAACATGACAAGGCTTGATAAGTATAAATAACCTGGACACCGTGGGCGATTGTGCTTATACAATTAAACCAGTCTGGTCTTTCATTATGTTTAGGATGGGTCTCCTGAGTACCACGGTCAGGGGTACCTAATGAAATGGACTAAGGCTAATACTAGAATAATACAGTAGTCATAAAGAGATTTCCCACCTACAGGTAATCCCGTTACCTGGGCGCGCTTGGGATCTGTAGCCTGCCGTCGAGTAGGGCACATTTCCAGCACACTGTCATGTATTGCACCATCTAAGTCACTTAAGGGTACATGCGTTTCCTGGACGATGTACCCACTTGAACTCAAACCCTAATATTCGACCTGGCTAACCTGGATGGTCTGCAGGGCTTGTGGCTGTGGAATAATCTCACTGCTTCTTGTTAGTAACTAGGCCTGTGATAACCCTAGTTAGTTAAAGTATCAAGCCGTACTTATTGCTTGGCCGTGATTGTTGAATGGGGAATGATCAGTCTAAGTCTTATCTTGATCCTATACCAGATTGTTACATGACCTGATTTTCTTATATTATCTTTCCGATAAATGGTCGGAAGCCTAATTCCATTCAGATGAAGGGTTACAACCTCGGTCCTTGTTTGGTTTACGGGTTGTAACCTGGTTATCTGAATAGTTCCATGGTTATCTCGTCGTATATCATCCTGATAGTTTTATATTTCCGGTTCTTACTTATTTATACTCTTGTGCCAATTGCTGGTTTTAGTTCCTAAGTGAAGCTTCCTTTGTGGCACTTGCTCTTTCTGGAATCTGGCCCAGCTGGTTTTGTATGGCCAGATTTCGGAGCAGTTCCAGAGGATCTTTCGACTTTCCAGTCCGATGGTGACCACCAGGCGTAACCAGGACAATGAGTGGGTTATTTTTGGCTCTCCCACTTTATTATAAAAATATTCTTTTGAGGCATTTAGCCGACGAGCACCTGTTTAGCTTGATTGCACCTTTACTTACTGTCTGCCAACGAGCTGTAACATGATTGACAGATCCTAGGTTGATCATGTATGACTAAACTCTTGTTAGTCTTCACTTTTTGTAACGACTAGCTTCATGATCAGCTGAATATGTAATGTTTGGGACGCCTTACTATTGTATATTTGGGTGATCTTACATCTTGTGACATTTGCTAACTTGCTTGTGATTGAGACACTAGGCTTATTCATGACCATAAGAGACTATTGGCTTGTAGTTAAACCCTCATGTATCTAGACAGCCGTGACCGTATAGCGAGGTGGGTTGCACTTCAATATACGTAGCTGGCTATGTCCGCCCCCGCTCTTCAGTATTCTGGCTATGGGCGTGACACCCGGACTGCTCAAGAAGAACAATATCAAGGCCTTGAGTGACATCAGGCCTGATATCCTCCACAAGCTCAGCCAGAACAGGAGCAGATTCAGCGACAGCCCCCTCAGCAGGTTGCTCATCCTCTCTTTCTATGGCCGATACCGGCTCACTAGCAGCTCCGTCCACACCAGCAAAATCTGAGAAGCCGGGAACAACTTCTGCCCCTTACCTAATGGCATGGACTTTCTTCGCGAGGGTTGTTCCCCCTTATCTACAAGGGAACATACAGTTGTGGTCAGCCTCACAAGTAGCACGCAAAATCGAAGTCAAAACATCTCATCCGAAGAGAGGCGCAAAGGCAACGTACCCACAGGAGGATGAGCCGATTGGACTTGTTTCTCATCTAGATCTTTCATCGCAGTTCCTATTGCATATATATCCCCCACAGATATGTCATAGGAAAAACTGATCTTCTGATCGCCGTCATGGTCCGGGCCTCTGCCTCGATCTTCCCGCTCAAGTTTTACAGCTGAAGAAGATCCGTCCTCATCCATCGGTTGAGGATGAGCAGGGGCACTGGTGTCACCTCCACCTCCTCAGACGAAGAGACATCTGCCTCAGCTGCAACTTCGGGGTCCTGTGCAAAGGGAAAACGCAAGGGTGAGAAAGCTTCTAAAGGCTTGACCAGAACGGCTATGGAGTCTAGGAAGGGGTCTACCTCCCGAATAATAACGGCCCGCGACGCCGTTTCTTCTGTTACAGTTTGTCGAGAGGACCTCCTCAAGGGAGGCGAGCCGGCACCCACTTCCTTGGCTCTCCTCAGGGCAACAGTTTTCTTCTTTCGCTTTAAGGTTGGCTTCTGGACCAATTCAGTTGAAGCTTTCCTCTTCTGAGGAGGCTTAAGAGGAGAAGAATCACGATCTTTCGTACCCTCCTTCGGAGACACTGTTGGCTCCCTAAAGATAGCTTCTGACTGTGGTACTACGGTCGGTTTCATAATAGAAATAGTACTTTTCTTCTTACGGCCCTTCGACGCCTTTTTCGTCGGAAGGGGGCCAAACCGAGTCTCCAATATCAAGCTATGTTCACGATCATACTGAGGATGAAAAGTATTGATCTGAACGTAAAATTTGGTGACAGCAAAGCCCAAATGGGTCTCAGGCTTATCCAAGGAATGAGTGAAGATCGCTCCCATGCACCCGGCGTTGTAGTACACCAAGCATGCGCCCCATCAATCAAGCTGCCTATCTACTCCAAATACATGCTAGCATTTCCCAGAAGGAGCTGGCTGTAGCCGAACTGCTGCGTGAAATAGCTTTGCAGATACGGCTCCAGATATGCATAATTTCTGTTCCGGAGCTCCATATACGATGGTCTAATAGACTGGAGCCAGCAAAATGCCCTAGCAGTCAAATTAGTGGCATAAACTCCCTCATCTACTAAGATATCGCTCGTATTACCCCTGCCGGACGGAGGGGATACTCTGAAGAACTCGTAGTTTTGTAAGAAGCCTAAAGCCTTTCTGTGAGCAGGTACACCAGTGACGGCCCAATTTGTATCACAAAATCTACGAAGGAAGGCGTCTCCTGCTAAAGAATCCACCACCGTCCCGACATTCTTTAAGGAAGGACAATGCAGTAGCAGCCACCCCATCAGGAAATGATACGGAAGCTCGGTCCGGGCAAAGTGGGGCTTGCCATCGGGAGTCACCGTATTTCTAACAAAGTCCCGCAGACCTCATCCAGTCGCACGGACCATCACGGGAAGCAATCCAAGACGGCGTCCGAACGCCAGCTTCACAGCCAGAAGTATCATGACCCGGCTGATTCTCTCAATAGACCCTGAACCGCCAGGGACTACGCAGTCACGAAGCCAGATCATTAAGAAAGCCGCCAGCACAGCTTTCTCCGACAACAGATGTTCGGCTTGACGGAAGTAGTGACCAATAGGAGACCCGGGATCATCACTGTCCTTAGTATCTGACGTCTTATAATCCACTATTCGGGCTTCTATATCGGACTTGGTCATAGGTTTTAAGATCGAAAAGAAGGCCGGATCTTTCCCTTCTCCTTGAACGAAGATATAGCCCATCCTGGCTCTCGTGTGGGGATTGGCCCCCTAGGTCTTCCCTTTCTTATTAATCCTATGGCAGATAAGAAGGTGGTAGAGCAATTCCTTGTTTACATCAATCATTCCGGAGTTTTCACTCTCCAGATCTCGGAGTTCTTCATCACAAGGCACGTACTCTTCGTAGGGCTCCGTACCCCAGAGAAGCTTCGACACTTCCTGTATTTCATAGAGAGCCAATCCTATCTCCCAGCCGGAGTAAATGAGGTACAAGTTTGAAGGTTATATAACTCGGCCAAAGAAACAAACATTGGCCAGTTGACCCTTACACCATATTGAGTAGCCCTAACAGAATAGTAAAGGCCGACAGTCTTCAGATTGGCTTCATACATGGAAAGAATCCAGCCAGTGAGATTGCTCCAGAATGAAGACGGATACCTCCAGCCTTCCATCTGCATCTTTCCTGCGGAATATGACACACCCTCCGTCATCATCAAATGGCAAAGCGTGTTAGCGGCATAAGGGTGAAGGTTAGCAGGAATGTCGACCACTACGGCACCAGGTTGCAGTCCCCTCGTAGAGTAAGATGCAGAGCCCCGAACCCATTTGAATGCGTCCTTCCTCTGATTACTCGAGTCGAACTGTATTCTTCCGGAGATAACTCCGGGGAGCTCAGGAGTTAGCTCCCACTTCATCTGTCGCCGCACAGCTAAGGCAATGAAAGCAGACAAGGGATACTGGTGCTTCATCGATGGTAGCCATATCCTCTGATTTTTTGGACTGATCACCGTGGGGTTTCTCAAACGTATGGTCTCACCATCTTCAAACCCCACACTATCTTCAAATAAAAAGTATGGTTTCTTGAAGCGACATGCCCCTCCACGTACGAACTTCTCATCATTAATCATTTGCTTCAAGCAGGACTTATCCTGCTCAAGTGTGGCGAGGGTCCGCTCCGTAGGCTGATTATGACTTATCTTGGCCTGCACCGTGCTGATCATATTTGTTATAGGACTGGTATCAAGGGCCTGATAAGCAGAGCCGAAAGGGATTTCGTCAAATTTTGGGACAAATATGTTTACTGCAAAGACAGAAAGAAAGTCACACTCTGAAAACTGCAGGAATAACTAAGTTCTGAAAAAGCTTTTATGCGTACAAAGGGCTATGCGCCTAAGGGGCTATGCGCCCAAAGGGATATGCTCCCGAAACTAACATATGGGCGCATAACACACAAACAGTACGTGGGCGCATAATATGCCACAGGTAAAGGGCGCATAACATGGCAACACGTGGGCGCATAGCACACCACAGTCTTGGTGCATGACTTCTGTGGGCGCATAATGATGCTCACAGAAGCATATTGCCTTAAGAGCAAGCACCCAGACAGAAGAAAAGTCCAAGCGTCACAAAATAACGCTCAAAACTTTATTTTTTGAAGCATGCCCTCAGCCAAAATCAGGTCCTGGACAGTCGAGGACGCTACCGTGGGAGGAGAGCCAATCGGCGCAGCCCCCTTGTCCTTCGAGGATCTCTTGGCGACCTTTGGAGACATTGTTCTCAAAGAAAGAAGATGAAGAGTTTTCTGAAAAATTCAAAAAGAAGGGAATAATGAGCTTTCTCTCTCCTTCAGGGCCTATTTATAGGAATGAGCCACTTCATATGCGCTCACTTACTTAATGCGCCCATGCGCCCGTTGTATTGTATGCGCCCACAACAACCTATGCGCCCACGTGAAGAATCAGCTTCCTGCACACTATACGACTGTCACTTGCTGACATGGACGACGTATGAAGGATGGACTGCTTCAAATTCCACTCCGATGAATCTAATATTTCGGATTTCGAGGAAGATCTCAACAGTCGTATCTCTCTGACAGGCTGGCCAAATACTATGCGCCCAAGGAGAGGGCCATGTTATGCACTCATTGCATTACTGGATGATGATCCATGCTTCTTTCAAAGTATTTTGAACTTGTTCAAGTATCGAAAACTTTGAAGGGGGTCATGTAGAAGCGTGAAAGTTTTTCAGCAAATGAAGCCTCATACGCCCAAGCCAGTGAAGCTCCATGCGCCCAAGCCAGTCAGTGAAGCTTCATGCGCCCATTCAGTGGAACTCCATGTGCCCAGTCAATAAAGCTCCTTGCGCGCAGCCAGTGAAGTTTTATGTGCCAAAGACTAGCTCCTCCAAAAGTAGGGCGCATAGCCTGAGACATGGCTATGCGCCCAAGCCTGACTCAGTCAAAACCATGATCAAAACGTGCAACGAAGCACATGGCCACGTCAGTCTCCACGAGCAGTCATGCATCGAAGCATGCAGCCATGTCAACACCATAACCAACCCAGGATCTCGCAGCCTGTATGTGCCTACATCCTATGCGCCCAAAGCAGGACTATGCGTCCACATAAAAACCAGCATGTTTTCTCATGTGGGCACATAACATCATTCCTGCTCAAGAACGACTATAAAAGGGGGGCCTCATCCCTCTTCAAAAGACAGAACCAACAGCATTTTCAAGAGCCAAATTGCTGCACTTCTTGTCAGTGAGCCGAGAGTTAGCAATTTTCTTAGGTTTTCTCCAACTTTTGTAATTGGAGTGTCAACGGAGTAAAGGAACAACTGCCGCTCGATCTCCATCGTCCCATTCTCCAGAATTCTTTTTTGTACTCGAGGATCCTCAACGCAGGATCTCTCAGGCATACTCTATTTGTGGTACCTTACGCCAATAAAAAAAGACAACATTTTCTTCTTTTTTTTGTGTATATCCACAGAAATAATGAGAATGTGGGGACTGATAAGTCTCTAATTGATGCATGCGATAATGAATATGAAATACTGGTTCCATTATCGTCAATTCGTTTCTTTCCATGAAAATTGATTACTATTAAGTCGGATATGCATTTGCATAGTCATAGATGTCTTATGCACAAGGTTTGAGTTAGTTTTCTCGAATAGTACCTAGGCATTATGACCGATTCGACCTAGGGAAAATATTGGTCGTGCTGTGGTGGCACATGATATTATGGGACATTTATTGAGGTTTGCAACATTCTTTAGAATATGCGTCACAATACCCTGTTGGGATGTCCTTTATGGTGCAGTTTTCACCAACGACCAAGTCTGAATGCATAATACTGATTGTCTTGTGCAGGGATGGTAAGTATTATGTCTTATATTTTATGCAGCTATGCTGGATCAACAGTTGGGAATGTTTAATGCATATCTTATATGTTTTTACTACTGCTTTGAGTTTCAATGATTATGACTTGTTAATTGACCCTAGTCCTTAAATAGAAAGATCACATGTTTTAAAATGTCTGTCATATAATTTTAGACGTGTTAGTTTAGCTGAGTGAACCAATATGACTCACCAACATTTTTTCAAATGTCCTGCCTCTTCCACTAGTACTGGAGACACCCAGGTTACACGAGGGAGAGAAGGCTTTTATTGCTATTTTTAAGTTTCTGCCTAAATAAATACTTTCTAAGTATTTTGGAGTTTTATGTTTGTCATGACCCGCACCCTGTTTAGGGGCACGAGCACGTGGGTACGTCCAGCCTATACCGTAGAATCGGCGGTAGAACGCTGTAAACGTCATCTAGAATATATAGAATCTAATACACAATAATATAACCTGTCACCTCTGCACGGAGGAATATAAACACAACTCAATCACATAAATCTAAGAAAGATAGGCACAAATATGATAAAGAAACAAGGTGAATAAATAGTGCTGAATCATAATCACAAGTTCAAAATTTAAAGACATAACATAAGATCTCAAATAAATACTACAGGTCTCAAAGTATCAAGCTGGAATATAATCCAGACAAAATCTAGCTAAACTAAGTCACTACAGGCTGTGCGTCCTCTATGAGCACCGGGTACATAGGCTGGTCCTGGTCGTAGGCTCCATCTATACCAAACCTGTAGTAGGTCGGGCAATCTGCATCTAAATCCTCTGAAAAACAATGGAGGTTATCCTGTCAGGATAGGAGCAAGTACAAACGCTAACAGCAGTTCCATGTGAATTGAACAATACTATAAGAGACAATTATAATGAAATACAAGATGAAATATCAAGACTGAAAATAAAATAGTACAAGAGAACTGGATATCATGTCATGTGTGAGATATAAGATAAAACTAGAATATAAGCCGTAGAAAGTAATCTGTGGTATGATGTAAACATAAAAAGAAAGTGCCATGAGATATTAGAGCGTTATGTGATCGACTTGGGTCAAGATCAGGCTGTTCCATTTGACCGGCTATGCACCGGTAGTATAATAGTGTAGGGATCTGGCCGGCCAAAATGGAAAGCTATACACAAGTAGTATAAGGTCTGGTTATACCCTACGTGTGGTGAGGGTGGAGCTATGCACACGTAATAAACAAGTAAGGATAATTATCACATAACCTCTAATAACTCTCCGTCCCTGAGTAGTATAATAAATCCAGACATGACAGGTCATGACACGGTATTCGAAGAACAGAGGGCAGCCCACTCCCAAATTGGTGTCTATACAAGTACAAGAAACAATATCCAACAATATACTCATATACCAGGTAAACCATGAATGACATCTCATAGTGAGATTTACGTATACTAGTCCGTGTATCCTCGTGTCGAGAATCAATTATAAAACTATAACTGAATCGGATGTAGTAGATATCAAAGCAATAAAAACTATCAGAGAATGTATTTGCCTGTTGTCCTGAACTGAGAAAATCAAAACTACAACCCACTCAATGAGCCATGAACGGTCAACTCACACAACAGTCTCCTAATGCTAAAAGAGACATTACTAATGTTCTCAGAATGGTCAAATTAGCTGAAAACACCTATCTATAAGTCCAATTCTGGACACAGGGACAAAACGGTAATTTTGGATCAAAATAGTGTCCGCTGTTTGACCCACTTTGCACCGAAAAATATGCCAGAACCTACGGTCTCTAAAGTCATCAAACTACATATCTACATGTTCGGTTTGACGAGACGAACCCAACCGTATGTCCAAAGTTGGATTCCGGTGGGCCGTGCACAAATTTGCCTGTTAGATCGGGTCACGGACCCGCCAAAATAGTGATCCGATCGAGCTTCTCATAATCGGACCAAACTTGGCATACAAGACCATAAAAAGGATACAGTCCTGTTGGCACAAGTTTCATCTCGATATGATGAGCGTGCACAAAGTAATTGACAAATTTGCAAAAAGGCCGATAGGTTGAATTTTGACGGATACGCATCAAATTCGTGGCGTACATGCGACCAATTTGAATTCTGTCAAAGCCCACACATCCATGAAAATGATACACACCTTTCGATACTTTCGGTTCGCGACCACGTCGCCCGGATTGACGTAACGGACGACGTATCGGGACAATTTTCAAAAAATTCAGTTTTGAAAACAGTTTTTTTCTCCAACTTCACAAACCAATAACTTTCTGTATAATGCATAAAAATTAAATCTACAAGAAGGTTTTTTATCTCCTATATGTTGTCTATAAGTCTCTTCAGACCGATTTTGAAAACTAGCAACACGCTAGTCGCAAATCGGCCACAAAGTTGGGTATTAGAAATGGTGATGCCACTAAAATGATGTCCCAGAATACTTTTAGAATCTAATAATAACAATTATGCTATTTGGCTCCCAAAAATTGGCAATTTATAAGGTCACATCAAAAAGTGATCAGGGCTAGCCCAGGTTTTGGAGGATTTTACTCAGGACAACCCATTTCTTTGATCATAGGTGTCACGCCCCGATTCCGTCGAATCGATAGTCGTCCCCCGGGCGTGATGCCGTGCGAACCTAATTTGCGATCGCACAAGGCCAAGCCATAAGGTAATCCGAGACACGAGATCTAAGAGAGTACGCAGACAAATTGATACACATAATAAGTAAAGGAAACTTGAACTTTATTGATAATGAACATCTTTTTACAGACTCCGACACAAGACTCATTGCCGCGCGGGCTACAACATGACTCGATTACAAAAGAGTGCCGATGAGATAGCCGTTCCATACATTGCACACATCCCTCAATATACACAAGTACTCCATTGACCTGGATGGGAGGGACGCTGAGTCATTTTCCTTGGACTGTCGAGAGCCTTCAAAATGTGGAGTCGCTGAGAGATAGTCTTCGACGCACGGCCGAAGCTTCAAAAGTCACGAACGTCGCCTTGCTAGTTGGCACGTCCTTCCTGGCTCGCGGGACCTGCAAAGAGCGAGGATCAGCACGAAACACATGTACTGGCGAATGGCTAATTAAATCCAAGCTCTGCATTTGATTCAAGAAGTTTCATAACATGTTTGCTAGCTATTTCAATGATCTTTCTAACCATCCTGTATGATTTGCATGTTAACATGTTTTGAGGCAAGCAACTATCATGTTCATCCCGTGTCCCGTGCACCTGTTAAGTAGTGATAGGGGTTTAAAGGCCACTGGCAATGTCAAGCCATCGCGGACTATAGCATTCGGTTAGACGACGCCCCTTTCGCATCGGGTAGCGAGCCCTGTGCGAAAGTGCCCGCATAACTCGCGCCGATGAAGGGTTGGCGCTGCTACGCTCGTTCCTCCCGGGCCGAACCGGTCCCTTGGCCGAGGCAACCGTTCGAGGAACTTCACCTTGTCGACAAGTTGTCCAATGACCGCTTTCTTTGGAACTTAGTTGATTTACTCATTTTTCCGTATCGTTGCGATAAGCGTTAATAGATTCATTCGTTGGATTGGCATAGACCAAGTGTAATTGCATAGGGAAGCACGTTTTTCATTTCCAAAACCGACAGTTCGATAACAAGTGTTTCGTGAAGTATCGTGCCACGATTTCACTGATTCTATACTATTATGACAAGCATTTATTTTACTTCACATGTTGAGTTTTTGAAGTAGAGGGACGGGACGAAGGAGGTCAGCCACTCGCCTTAGCTTGCTTCAAGCGAGCGACCGGTTGGCTGCGCTGTCGTCGCCTACGCGATCACCTGCAATCGCATAAGCAACTGATTAGAACACTGTGTATTTCAAAGAATTTCGATATGAATGCGAGCTCAAAAAAACGCGTCACGAAAACCCATCGAAAGCATTCACAAAAACGAAAGCCAAAGCCAATTCAAGTGCGGCATGAAAACCAGAGCAACGGGAGGTCTCTCCCGACTCAGCCGCAGAGCCAATCCTCGAGGCGCAACCCGCTGAATATGGGACTTGGTTCCGAAGAAGCCATTCCATAACGTGGAATGGATCTTAATTCAACCGTTCCCGTTCGATCGACTCGGCCGATTCCGACCTATCGGTCCCGACCAAATCGATAGCGACAGTGTTCCTTTCTCGCGCACCCCGTGGACGGAGACGGGGCACGATGTAGGGACGGGGCACTACACCATAACCAACTAATAAAAAGTTTCGTCCTCGAAACTTTAAAGATGAAACCTACCTCTATGAGAACAATGAAGGGAATTTATCCTTCATCTCCGATTCAAGCTCCCACGTCGACTCTTCGACCGAGTGGTTCTTCCAGAGGACGCGGACAAGAGGGATCGTTCGATTGCGCAGCAGCTTATCCTTGCGTTCTATGATTCGAACTGGTTCTTCAACGTAGGATAAGTCAGACCTTAGCTCCAGCTGGCCAAAATCCACCACGTGGCTCGGGTCGTGCACGTACTTCCGCAATTGAGAGACATGGAAGACATTGTGAACACCTTCAAGCGCCGGTGGTAGGGCAATTTTATAGGCCACTGGCGCGACCCGTTCAAGTATTTCGAACGGCCCGACGAATCTCGGACTCAGCTTTCCTTTCGCGCCGAACCGACTAACTCCCCGCATGGGCGACACCTTGAGGAATACGTGATCGCCTACTTGAAACTCGAGTGGTCGACGATGAATGTCCGCGTAGCTTTTCTGGCGACTCTGTGCGGTCTTTAATCTTTCCCGAATGAGCTTGACCTTTTCCACAGTCTGTTCTACCAGCTCCGGGCCGAGTATCTGCCGTTCCCCGACTTCATCCCAGCAAATAGGAGATCTGCACTTCCGGCCGTACAAGGCTTCATACGGCGCCATTTGGATGCTGGATTGGTAGCTATTGTTGTATGCAAATTCCGCCAGCGGTAGGTGGACGTCCCAGCTTGATTTGAAGTCGATAGCGCAGAGCCGTAGCATGTCTTCAAGAATCTGGTTGACGCGCTCCGTTTGGCCGTCGGTCTGAGGATGGTAAGCTGAGCTGAACTGTAACTTGGTTCCCAGCGCCGACTGAAGGCTACTCCAGAATCGCGACATGAACCGTGAATCCCGATCAGAGACGATGGATACTGGAACTCCGTGCAGCCGTACTATCTCGTCAAGATAAATCTGCGCCAGGCGATCAACGCTCCAAGTAACTTTGATGGCGATAAAGTGCGCTGACTTGGTTAATCGATCGACGATGACCCAGATGGCGTCGTTCCCCCGTGGTGTCTTCGGCAGGCCAACAATAAAATCCATAGTGACATGATTCCACTTCCACTCGGGAATAGCGAGGTTCTGCATCTCTCCGCCCGGTCGCTGATGCTCAGCTTTCACCTGCTGACAGGCCATGCATTGCGACACGAAGAGCGCCACATCTCTCTTCATCCCGTGCCACCAAAAGGTCGTGCGGAGGTCCTTATACATTTTGGTACTGCCTGGATGCAAAGTGTATTTCGCATAGTGCGCCTCCGCCAGGATCTCCTTTCTAAGTTCTGAATCGTCCGGAACGCATAGCCTACCCTTCAATCGAAGCACGCCGGTTTCGTCTTCCGCAAAGTCGGTCGTCCTGCCTGTCGAAATTAGCTCTCGCACTTTCTTCAGGTACGAATCGTCCGTCTGAGCGGTCTTGATCTTATTCAGCAAGCTCGGCTCCAACTGTAACTTTGCCAACTGCACGTTCCGGAATCTTACTCGGAGCTCGATGCCCATCTCTTCAAGGTCGCGTAGCAGTCGAGGGTCGATGGATAACGAGGCAAGGTACTTCCGACTCAAAGCGTCCGCCACAACATTTCCCTTTCCCGGCGTGTAGTCGATAGTCAAGTCGTAATCCTTGATTAGTTCCAGCCAACGCCTTTGCCGCAAGTTCAGCTCCTTCTGCGTGAATAGATACTTGAGGCTCTTGTGATCGGTATAGATCGTGCACGCCACACCATAGAGATAGTGGCGCCACAATTTCAACGCAAACACAATCGCCGCTAACTCCAGGTCGTGCGTGGGATAATTTTTCTCGTGCGGCTTTAGCTGTCGGGACGCAAAAGATATCACCTTGTTCCGCTGCATCAGCACGCACCCCAAGCCCTGACCGGACGCGTCGCTAAATATCTGGAAACCCTCAGTCCCTTCTGGAAGTGCGAGTATCGGGGCCGAGACGAGCCTCTGCTTCAACTCTTGGAACGCAGCTTCACAGTCGTCTGACCATTCAAAGGCGACTCCTTTCTGGGTGAGGCGAGTCAGAGGCGATGCGATCTTCGCGAAGTCTTTCACGAAGCGTCGGTAGTATCCAGCTAGGCCAAGGAAACTTCGAATCTCGCCGACGGACGCTGGCCGCTTCCAATCGACAACGGCTTCAACTTTCTTTGGGTCGACCGCAATGCCTTCAGCAGAAATGATGTGTCCGAGGAATGCGACGCTGCTAAGCCAGAATTCACATTTGCTTCGCTTCGCGTATAGTTGATTTTCTCGAAGGGTCTGAAGCACGGTCCGCAGATGCTCAGTATGCTGCTGCTTATTCTTCGAGTAGACGAGTATATCGTCGATAAAGACCACTACGAACTTGTCGAGGAAGGGTCGGAACACCCGATTCATTAAATCCATGAAGGCAGCAGGGGCGTTCGTTAGGCCGAACGGCATTACCAGGAACTCGTAATGGCCGTATCGAGTGCGGAAGGCAGACTTCGGCACATCGTCCGGTTTGATCTTGAGTTGATGATAACCCGAACGCAGATCAATTTTAGAGAACACCGTGGCTCCTTGGAGCTGATCGAACAGATCATCTATGCGGGGCAGGGGATACTTGTTCCGGACGGTGGCTTTATTCAGCTCGCGGTAGTCGATACAAAGACGCATAGAGCCGTCCTTCTTCTTGACAAATAGTACGGGCGCTCCCCACGGCGAGACGCTGGGTCGGATGAATCCCTTGTCGAGCAATTCCTGTAACTGCACCTTGAGTTCTTTAAGCTCTGCAGGGGCCATTCTGTACGGGGTCTTCGAGATCGGTCGAGTGTCGGGGAAGGTATCGATAGTGAACTCAATCTCTCGATCGGGCGGCATGCCGGGCAACTCGTCCGGGAACACATCGGGGAATTCTGCCACAACGTCGGTCTGACCCGCGTTTGCACTATCCTGTCGCATGTCTCGAACGGAAGCCAGATAGCCTTCGCACCCGGAATGCAGCATCCGTCGAGCAGATATCGCAGAGATCACCATGCAGGTCGGCGACGCCTCACCACACGAGTAGCAGAATTCAGGCACTCCCGGTATACGGAAAGTGACTTTCTTCTCAGCGCAGTCTATGGTTGCGTTGCACGGACCGAGCCAATCCATCCCCAGAATGATATCGTAGTCCTTAATATTTAGAACTATCGCATCGAGACTGACCTTTTGACCACCTATACAGATGATTCCGTCTCCACAGACTAAACTTGCAGCTAGTGGCATGCC
The DNA here is from genome assembly GCA_029216955.1 of Iris pallida. Taxonomy (NCBI): domain Eukaryota; kingdom Viridiplantae; phylum Streptophyta; class Magnoliopsida; order Asparagales; family Iridaceae; genus Iris; species Iris pallida. The sequence goes on along the minus strand of JANAVB010010198.1, from coordinate 944,752 downwards.
CGACGGGATGTTAACAGTGAGCTCGAGACCGAGCGGCGTCAGGGGAAAATTGTGCTCGGCGGCAAAGTCCGCCGATATGAAACTATGCGTGGCACCTGAATCAAACAATACACGAGCAGGTTTATTATTGAATTGCAGTATACCTGTCACGACTGTGTCAGATGCGTAGACTTCGTCTCGGGTCATGGCGTAGACACGGCCCTGAGCATTAGGGCGACGGTCTTGGCCATTCTGTTGTGTGGTCGGTGGAACCCGAGGTGCTTGGCCTCGGTTTTGATGATGTTGGGGCGGGCGTTGAGTCGACGCAGCTTCCGGACAGTCCCTTACGAGATGATCTCTTTTGCCGCATGCGAAACAGACTCTGTTCTTAAGTCGGCAGTCGGTATCCAGGTGCCCGTCCTTGTGGCAGAAATTGCAGACCATCCGTTCCTTCGTCTGGTTGCCGCGATGTTGACGCTTATGTGCGTTGTTGCCTCCCGCATAACTATGGCGTTTGTTATTAGAGTTAACAACGCCGGTAGTAGTAGGAGGATACTCGGACTCCAGACGGATGGCGTGGTTGAGTGCCTCGCCCACAGTTTTGTATTCTGGCACCGAGACATGTGCACGGATAGTGGAACGCAGGCCCACTACGAATCGCTTTGCTCGGCTTGCAGTAGTAGGTAGATAGTCACCAGCGAACTTGGCCAGTTTGTTGAATTTGGCCGCATATTGTCGTACAGTCATATTCCCTTGCGTCAGCTGCATGAACTCGTTCTCCTTTTCCTGTCGCACGGCTGCAGAAAGATATTCGTTCTCGAACGCATTTCTAAATGTCGCCCATGAGATCGCCGCTGTCTCGTCTTCACGTCGAATAGCCCGCTTCTGCACAGCCCACCAATCGTGCGCGTTCATTCGAAGTAATAGTTGAGCACACGCGACTTTCTTCGGGTCCTCGACATCCAGAAGCTCGAACTTGTCTTCCAGCTCCTCCAACCAGTCGATCGCCACCGCGGGATCTTCTGTGCCATTGAAGGAAGTGCGGCAGCTTTTAGTGAACTTTGACACGTCGAAGTTGGAACTTCTCGGTGCTGCAGGTGAGAGCACGGGCGCCTCTGGTTCGGCTTCGTTGGATCGAACCGCAGGCTGGGTCACGGCAGGTGTCATCGTTGAGTTGTTGTTGCCGACGACCGACTGTACGATCTGTTGGAGGGTATTCAGCTGCTGCTGCTGCAGCTTGAATTGAGCCTCGAACTGACTCTCAAATTGAGCCTGACGAGCCTCCGCTTGCTGACGATGGAGCTCGTTTTGACGTTGCTGCATCTCAAGCATTTGCAGCATACGTTGCATCGGGTCGCCGGAAGATCCGGCTACAGTAGGCGTCATTCCCGTTGGGTTAACGGAATGCTCGGGCCTAGAAGCACTCGAGCCGCTCGAAGCGCTCGTCTCGTCTTCCGCCTGAGCTCCCATAACTGCAGGAAAAAAGGAAGGCAACTCTCGTTAGTTTCAGAAAATGTCCTGGGTTCAGCGTATGGAACAACTCTTCTCATCGACACGAGGTCAACGGTCGGAGACTAGAATTCGACACGAGAGGCCAAGGACGTAAAGCCGTGCTCTGATACCATTATGTCACGCCCCGATTCCGTCGAATCGATAGTCGTCCCCCGGGCGTGATGCCGTGCGAACCTAATTTGCGATCGCACAAGGCCAAGCCATAAGGTAATCCGAGACACGAGATCTAAGAGAGTACGCAGACAAATTGATACACATAATAAGTAAAGGAAACTTGAACTTTATTGATAATGAACATCTTTTTACAGACTCCGACACAAGACTCATTGCCGCGCGGGCTACAACATGACTCGATTACAAAAGAGTGCCGATGAGATAGCCGTTCCATACATTGCACACATCCCTCAATATACACAAGTACTCCATTGACCTGGATGGGAGGGACGCTGAGTCATTTTCCTTGGACTGTCGAGAGCCTTCAAAATGTGGAGTCGCTGAGAGATAGTCTTCGACGCACGGCCGAAGCTTCAAAAGTCACGAACGTCGCCTTGCTAGTTGGCACGTCCTTCCTGGCTCGCGGGACCTGCAAAGAGCGAGGATCAGCACGAAACACATGTACTGGCGAATGGCTAATTAAATCCAAGCTCTGCATTTGATTCAAGAAGTTTCATAACATGTTTGCTAGCTATTTCAATGATCTTTCTAACCATCCTGTATGATTTGCATGTTAACATGTTTTGAGGCAAGCAACTATCATGTTCATCCCGTGTCCCGTGCACCTGTTAAGTAGTAATAGGGGTTTAAAGGCCACTGGCAATGTCAAGCCATCGCGGACTATAGCATTCGGTTAGACGACGCCCCTTTCGCATCGGGTAGCGAGCCCTGTGCGAAAGTGCCCGCATAACTCGCGCCGATGAAGGGTTGGCGCTGCTACGCTCGTTCCTCCCGGGCCGAACCGGTCCCTTGGCCGAGGCAACCGTTCGAGGAACTTCACCTTGTCGACAAGTTGTCCAATGACCGCTTTCTTTGGAACTTAGTTGATTTACTCATTTTTCCGTATCGTTGCGATAAGCGTTAATAGATTCATTCGTTGGATTGGCATAGACCAAGTGTAATTGCATAGGGAAGCACGTTTTTCATTTCCAAAACCGACAGTTCGATAACAAGTGTTTCGTGAAGTATCGTGCCACGATTTCACTGATTCTATACTATTATGACAAGCATTTATTTTACTTCACATGTTGAGTTTTTGAAGTAGAGGGACGGGACGAAGGAGGTCAGCCACTCGCCTTAGCTTGCTTCAAGCGAGCGACCGGTTGGCTGCGCTGTCGTCGCCTACGCGATCACCTGCAATCGCATAAGCAACTGATTAGAACACTGTGTATTTCAAAGAATTTCGATATGAATGCGAGCTAAAAAAACGCGTCACGAAAACCCATCGAAAGCATTCACAAAAACGAAAGCCAAAGCCAATTCAAGTGCGGCATGAAAACCAGAGCAACGGGAGGTCTCTCCCGACTCAGCCGCAGAGCCAATCCTCGAGGCGCAACCCGCTGAATATGGGACTTGGTTCCGAAGAAGCCATTCCATAACGTGGAATGGATCTTAATTCAACCGTTCCCGTTCGATCGACTCGGCCGATTCCGACCTATCGGTCCCGACCAAATCGATAGCGACAGTGTTCCTTTCTCGCGCACCCCGTGGACGGAGACGGGGCACGATGTAGGGACGGGGCACTACAATAGGGCTGTCCTAATCTCAACCCCCCCCAAACCCATAGTTTTACATTCATTTCCATATATTCTTCTATCTCTTCCAAAGCCCTAACTCCACTCTTCTTCTTCTTCCTCTTCTCCTCCACCGTTCTTCCATCCCCAAGCAAGAAGTTATAATCTTCTTCTTGTCCAACATCTTTCTCTTCTCCATCACCATCCTCCTCTCCTCAAGAAGGCCGATGGCACCAAAACCGTCCTCACAAACAAGGTACAAATTCTTTCTAAAACTCTCTCTATTTGTTTCCAAAACCCTAGAAATTTATTTTAAAAATTCAAGCATCTATTATATTGTTTATTTCAATTGTTTGTAGAACATTTGAATTAGACTACATTCGGAGTAGGGAATTACCTATTTAAATTAAACCTATGTATGCACGAACGAGAAAACTTCGCATCAACCAGGACAGCCTAATTTTCTGGCAGTCCTACGAACTGAATGGACTGCCAAAAAACTGAGCAGTCCGAAGTCACACCATGTGTAATAAAGGATTGCCCAGTTTTTTGGCAGTCCTGACTGTATGTTGGACTGCCAGAAAATTGGGCAGTCCTAAGTCACAACATGTGTAACAAAGGACTGTCCAGTTTTCTGGCAGTCCTACATACAGTAAGGACTGCCAGAAAACTGGGCAGTCCTTTGTTTCACATGTTGTGACTTATGACTGCCCAGTTTTCTGGTAGTCCTTTCTGTTTGTAGGACTTTAAAAAAATTAGGCAGTCATTGTTTGTAATAGTTGAACAGCAACATTTGTAGGACTGCCATAAATTCCAATCTTCTCGAATTAAGATTCAATATTAGTCATGAGAATAAGAGAAAGTAGAAGGACGTTGAGGCCGATCCTGAAAGAAAATGTCCTACCGTATCAGATCGCAAGACGCGTGAAGCTGGTAGAGTTCTCGAGAAACCGATAACAATCAGAGAACCAACCTCACAGATAAGAACACGTGGAACCAAACATGTTGCAAGTCGTTCAAAGCAACCGATGACTCATCGTGATGATTCCTCCTTCGATGATGATGTACCCATTGCTCGAAGGAGATGTGACATTGGATCCGGCCCTTCTCATGTAGCCGAGCAAGAGAAAGATGTGGGCCCAATCGGTGGCTCTCTATTGAAGTCAATCGAGAACCACATTTCTTATGAAATATGGAAGGATCCGGTAAGTTGATTATCTTAAATATAAATTAACTATTCAAAAAATAGTTATATTTAATACTTAAACTTTGTTTATCTTTTTTTATTTGAAGAAAATCTTGCACCTTTTGAGGGTAATAAACCATAGAAGATGTGTAGTACATGGGGTTTTGATAATTTGAAAGAGAGTATGAAGGCTAAAATCACCTCCATCGGATTGGAAAATTTAGCAAAATACTCGTATCATATATTGGACCACGTAATAATTTCTGCATTTGTGGAGCGCTGGCATCCAGAAACCAATAGTTTCTATCTCGCAGACGGAGAGTTGAAGATCACTCTTGATGACGTCCACCACATTTTGGGACTTAGAGTTGATGGTCGTCAAATGTCGATAGATTATTCTGAGGGCAACTTTGAGTTGCATGATGAGATGGTAGAATTGGTTGCCAATTCTTTCGGGGTTGAGGCGGAGACTTTTGGCGCCATCCCCGAATTTAAGAAGTCGTACGGAGTTCCTTTATGTTTTTTGAGGAATACATTCGATGATGATGACGACGACGACGATGATGCTGATAACGATTTCGTGGGCTGGGGATACATGCCGTTCACCCTAGGGGCCGTTGGCATTACGGACAAGTCTAGTACCGCGATACATGTAAAATATCTAAACGATTTCATGAACTTGAACACTGTGGATCAAATATCCTTCGGAAGCAGTATACTAGCACATCTCTATCGTGAACTTGGTGCCGCATCTCGAATTGGGTCGAAGACAATAGCTGGTTGTCAAACTCTGCTCTATGTAAGCAAATAATATCGTACTTTGTTTATTGGTAATATAAAATTATGTCAATAACGATGATATTATTATATTTTACATTTTCAGGTATGGATATACGAGCATTTCTCGACACTTAAGAGGGCTACTCTTAATAGAGATTATGATGAGCAGATGCCTAGAATGTGTAAGTGGAAGCCGGCTAAGATGGATACCAGACATCCACATACGTTGGCTACCCTACGTTTCGCACTAGAAGATATAAAGACAAAGGAGGTGAAATAATACTAACTTAAAGTAGCATTACTTATGTTTCGTTCTATTATTTTGCATTAATTAATAACTTCTTGGATAGATTATTTGGCATCCATATCGGGATCTGTGAAATACTACTCGTCCTGTGCAACAAGTTGCACCATTTCAAGATATGATATTTTGTCATAAAATTGAGGAGCCTCACATGCCAGACAGAGTGCTTCGTCAGTTTGGCAACGTAGAGACTATCCCGAGCATATTAAATTTGAGGACTGTTTCAAAAGGGAAGAAACCATCGACCTATGTCCCACCGGACTACTGTTGGGGCTCATATTTCTTCACTGAGTGGCAACGTCATGTTGTCGGTAAAAATAAATGAACTCCAGTGGTGGAGATGTGGGATTGTAGTGAGGACTATATGCAGTATTATGTCGATGCCGGACATGGTATGATGTTGAACCCTGATTAGCGAAGTGCTAAAGTGCCGGTAGCAACCCCTCTACCATCCAAGTCAGCACTATATGATGCACTGCAGAAGATGGTACATGTAATTTATTGAATTAACCCTAGAAATGCTAAAATTTTGGTGCCTAAATTTATAATTTTTTATCATGCAGGCTTCCAAAGTTAAGAAATTAGGAAAAAGCCTCATCATGTGCAAGGACAAGAACTACGAAGATGTTGGTACCCAGATGCAAAATATCGCAACTGATTACACATTTCTCGAAGAAGAGCGATGCACGAAGATGCGTCATAAAAAAAATGACTATGTAGTTTGTATTTTACTGAATTATAACAGTTAAACTGCCAGCTGATTACCCATTTTGTAGTTTGTTGTACTAGAATTATAACATTTTGGGTTGAACAATTTCTGTTTCAACCGTAATTTGTTATTTGCGTATCATACATGAGTATCTTATTGCGTATCTTGTTGGGTATCTTACTGCATATCTTATTACGTATCTTATTGACGGCAAGTTTGTATATCTTATTGAGTATCTTATTGATGACAAGTTTGCGTATCTTATTGCGTATATATTGACGGCAAGTTTGCTTATCATATCGATGGCAAGTTTGCTTATCATATTAACGACAAGTTTGTGTATCTTATTGTGTATCTTGTTGATTAATGATAGTAAATATACAAGGACAGCCCAGTTTCTAGGCAGTCCTTACTCACAGCAAGTATTGAGCAGGACTGCCCAGTTTTCTGGCAGTCATCTGTACATAGTGGACTGCCAGAAAATTGGGCAATCCTACTCCAATCTTGCTATGAGTAAGGATTGCCCAGAAACTAGGCAGTCCATGCTCACAACAAGTTTTGAGTAGGACAGCCCAATTTTTTGGTAGTCCTCTGTACATAGTAGACTGTCATAAAACTGGGCAGTCCTTCTCAAAACCTACTGTGAGCATAGACTGCCCAATTTCTAGGCAGTCCTTGTAAGATACACAAAGTTTGATACGCAATAGATACTCAATGACATACTCAATACGATATTACACCTATAACACTGGGCAGTCCTTGTATAGGAAACATATATGATACATAAAATGTAATATATTTCTTCCATTCTATTACAAAAATAACATATTTTCCTTCCTTTCTTGTATACAAAATGTTACTTCATTACAGCTGCACATCAGTCAATTAATACATCATAGTGGCCCTCCAGCCACGGTATAAGTTCTGCATAGTTTATTGTCTTCTTGTAGAAATTTATAACATTGGTGTAGGGTATCGTACAAGCGATCGATTCTTCAGGAGCATGTTTATACCAAACTGATGCAGGGAAAGGAATAGGAGAGTGAACGATCAACCGTGGGATAACAGAGTGATTTTCGTTGAGTCCAATTATATGTAGATTAGATATACTGTAGTTCGCCGGAAGAGCCCACATTGGGAAGAATGTATTATTGATATCCTGGGAAAGAACGATAATTGGTATCTTGTACTTGTTAGCAAATAGATATGCAACAGAAGGTACCTCCAGGTTATGTTCCGGTCCAGTAGTTTGGGTAGCGCACGGAATGCTTGTCAATAATTTTCCAACATCTTCTTGGCTAAGTAATTTGCTGTAGAATGGAAGACAAGACTCCAACTCCTCATATAGCTCTGCTCTAACCTGTCTCCATCCTTCTTTAGCGGGGTAGCCTAGATGTTGTACAAGCACATGAAATCCACAATGTCAATCTTTGGACACATCATCAATAGACCAAATATATTCCTGTATGCTGGGCAAAAATGCACCAATGTACACTAAATTACTATTGGAATAGGTCTACATTGACATCGATATTCGTTGATCTTGTGTGCATAAGGAAGGCCGAGAGAATATCGGTGTGTACAACCACATACTTCGGTATCAAAATCGACTGAATTTGCCCGAGCAATCTCATGAAATAGTAATATCAATGCATGGTGGGACACTACATGGATTAAATCAGACAAGAGATGTTCTTTCTTATGTTGGTGCATTACAATATTGAGGCTCATCTCAAATGAAGCCTTTATCTCGTTCACGTTCGAGTTGGTCATTAGATTGATTGCTTCCCAAATTGACACAAAACCACCGACCGATGAGTGCAGATATTTTTTTAATATTGAGTGTGATCCATCGGCACGGATGGAAGTGGTCGTGCCGTAATACTTTACCATATTCATCCATGCCAAGACAAAATTTTCTTTATGTTGATGAAGCCATGTGTCTTTGATATAAGATATACATGTCGAGTTGCTCTTTTCCCACTTCTCTTGCATGTATCATGCTGCGTCAAAAGTTTTCTTAGTACTTGCTCGCCATACAAGGGTCCAATCGCTGTAGAATTCTTCGAAGCGGTCCATATCGACTTTGTCGTCTATTTTTTCGAACTTAATCTTGCATTGTGCTTGAATATTTTGATTTATATGCCAAATGCATAATAGTCTACGAGCATAAGGAAATACGATATCAATTGCATTTATTAAAGCATATTCTCGGTCGGTGACAAAAAAGACGACTCTCTGTGTCCAGTATAAAGTGACTTTAATTTGCTCAAGGCCCAGGTATAGTCCTCTACTATTTTATTCTTCAAGAAAGAAAAAGCAACTGAAAATGTTTTACCCGTAGAAGTGAACCTAACAATGTGAAAAAGAGGTATCTTGAATTTGTTAGTCTTGTACGTGCAATTAAAAACCAATAAATCGGTAAAGGATCGTGCCAAATGTGTGCAATCCGGATGGAACCAAAACATAGAAATAACTTCATTGCTCTGTAGATGTCTTCTATGGTATTCTACATAGTGATTTTTGGCAAGTAACTTCAACACTTGCTGCATCTCCATTCTTTCTTTTACAGTATTTGTTCTCGATCTCGATAGTGTATTGTAGATTGTCCTCATAATAGACATGTTCTTATCATTCTTCTGACGCACCGTAGAATAAATTTGTTTAGGACGAACTCCGAAAGATGGCAATTTTTTAACTAATTTTTTCATCGTCATTCAATCTTCCGGTGTACGGATGACCAGTAAGTGTCTCCGCCCGAGTATGATTGTTCATACAATTCCTCACCACAACTGTCCATTTTTTATCATTTTTGCACCCGAACATTACCTTGAATAGACAACCATATTTGATTGTCCCTGCCGCCTTCTCCGAAGATTTTATTGGGGGAAGTTTAACTTTTTTACGCTGAACCCTAAATGTCCCACCTTTTTCACATCCAAGATCTACAATTTTACGATTCGACCGGGATCGTAATGACCTTAAAATGACAAGGATTGTGTTCGATTGCCTTTCAACTTCTCTGCACCATTCTAATGCTTCATCGTAAGATTCAAAGAGTTGAGAATATATTCCTCAAATCAATGCAAATAGGAGATGGGATACCCTACAATAAATTTCCAAATTTTTTTTAAAACAAAATTAACGACAAAACCAAAGACTATCCAATTCAGGACTCAGACTGCTGCTAAACTAGAGTGCCATATCTTCCTAAGTACTTGATGGACTGCCAGAAAATATGGCAGTCCAGTTGAACAAAAGATCAACTTTAGGACTGCCACACTTTCTGGCAGTCCTACGTACTTACTAGACTGCCAGAAATTGTGGCAGCCCAGTTAATCATGAGATTATCTCCTGGACTGCCACACTTTCTAGCAGTCCTAAGTACTTCATAGACTGCCAGTAAATGTGGCATTCCAGTTGAACAGAAGATCAACTTGAGGACTGCCATACATTCTGGCAGTCCTTCAAGTACATAAGACTGCCTGAATGTGTGGCAGTCGTAGTGTCGACTGCACAATATTATAGGTAGGTCGGGACCTACCAAAATTCTTCGGAGGGAATGTTGTGTTCTTCGGAAGGACCAAACTGATTGATTGCTAGATTCGATGTCCCAAATTCTTCCATATTTTCTACATTATGACAAAATATTCAATAATTTGGAAAGAACCGATTATTTAACAAACTTTGCTATCTAGTAGTCTTAAACATACCAAGTACTATGAATATTCGTTGAGAATTATTCTAGGGTTTTGAGACAAGAAGAATTTGTTAGGTGTTGAGTTGGGGACCACAAATAGCGACAAAAGGAATCATTCTAGGGTTTGGAAAAAAGTGGAGAGAGCTTTGGAGAGAAAGAATACAGAAAAAATAAAAAAGTGACTTTTATACCAATCAATGGGATAGCTCTGATCAAATTTTTCAATGACAAACTTATAAATAAATCAAACTTTGAAATGAAATAGCCCTGATCACTTTTTGATGTGCCCTTATAAATTGCCCAAAATTTTTGGGTGATGCCATCTTCCATTATGTGGCATCTGAAATGGAGATGCCACTAAAATGATGTCTTCTAGTACTTTTAGAATCTAATAATAATATCCTTTGTCATGTGATAGTCCCTATCTCTTTTGTTTGGTGGTGCCTTCATAATTTTCAAAGAGAAAAGATGATAATACTGGCTTTTTGTACACAACTAAAAGGATAGTGCTCATATTAATTCATTTGTTATAATTACAAAAAATGAATTTCTGAACTTCAAAAGAAAATAACCCAAATTCACGGAGGAGGAGATTCCTTTGATGTTCTTCCTCAAGTCATCAACGAATGGAACTCTTCAAAATCTACCCTCCCATCGCCATTATTATCGGCCCTTCCGATCTTATATTTACACTATTTCAAGCTGAACTTGCCTATCCCCAAGCCCGCCATGATTTGCTGCAAGTCCTTAGCAGTTACGAACCCGTTCCTGTCCGTATCAAAGGCGAGGAAGGATTCCACGAGTTCCTCGTCCATCTCCTCTCTCTTTCCGGCAATCGCTTCCATGAACTCCTCCAAGTCTAAGAAGCCGTCCCCGTTGCGGTCGGCCTCCCTAACCATCCCTTTTGTGTCTTTTGCGGTGGTCAATTTCTCGCATCCGAGACTGAGCAGTATGACCCTAAACTTCGTAGGCAATATCTTGCCGTCCCCATTGGTGTCGATGAGCTTGAACACCTGCTTCAGATGGCTCTCTATCTCCATCGGGATGAATGAAAAGGAGAGCCAGGTTAAGGTAGGGGATGGTGCTGTGCTCTTAGGTGGCCTCCTCTTCTTCATGGCCATGTAGTTGAGTTTCTGGAGGAAGGTGTTAGTGCCGAGGCACAATTTTTTGATGGAAAACTTAGAATATGAAACAATTATAAGAATAATGTTCCAACGCAACACTTCTAGAAAGCTTACACAAGTATATCGAAGATCTAAGAAAATCTTGTTATAATATTACGAGAATTTAAAAAGATTTCGTAATCAACAACAGCATATGATATACGAGAATCTAAGAAGATTTCGTAATCCATAGGAGCGAAGAAGATGACAGGTGAAAGATGGAAGATGGCCTGCTGGGGTGAATGATCACCATTGCTCAAAGCTATATTCGCCCCACACGAATAGCTTCCAGGAACCAACAAGTTCGTCGGAGAACTTCGGAACACTTCTTCTCTTCTGACTCCTCGAATCATGTACGGACTCCCGTACAAAAGCAACGCTGGTGCAAAGCTTCTCTTCTCTCTGACAGGCTCTGTTTACTCGTGTTAAAAAACACTTATAAACGTTTGTAACTCTCTGAATATGTTCTATCTCGTATATCTACCTGTGAGAGAGAGGAGACCTTATATAGGCCCGAATAGCAACTGCCCGGTTAGCACAACATTCGGGACGTGGTAATAACCACTCCGAACGTGCAGTAACCGCTCAGATCATGCACAGGTACGATATGAAGCAAGTTGCACCACTTTAGCAACCCGTGCTTCTTGCACCTTGTGCACAGAGCCACTTGCGCCACACATCTTGCGCGCCTTGCACACCTTGGGCCGCACGCACAAGCGCACATTGTGCCACTTGTGCAACCTGGCGCAACCTGAGCACAACCTGCACGCAACCTGGCGCAACCTGTACGCAGCCTGCGTGCAACCTGACGCAATATGTGCGCAAACTGTGCGGAACCTAGCGCGTACCCTGGCGCACACCCTGGTCGCACAACCCAGGCCGTGCAACTTGTGCCGCGCAACGTGGCACGCAACTTGGCCGCGCAAGTGGCTCGCACAACGAGCGCAACTAAAGCACACTATGCACCTAGCGACGATGCTGACGTGCTAAGTACAAAGTGCGCCAATAAAATGCCATATTACACCTTATGAGCCCATGAGCCCGAGTCCGAGTCCGAGTACGAGTCCGATTCTGAGTCGCTAAGCCCCTACGGGGCTTAGCTCCCATAGAAATAAATTTTCCAAGAGCAAAAAGCATGAATGATGCTTTTAATTGTTGATCTAGCCTTTTTTATTAGAAAAATAACCCCACATGGCACACCCATGTGCACCTTCACACCACATGTGCATCTCTAAACTAGCATAGCTAATATATAGAGATACAACTCCTTTGGCCTAGCCGATGTGGGACTAAAGTTTCTAAACACAAAGGCCAAAATCAAACAATCCCCCACATATCTCTATAAATGGGTATAAGTGTTCTCTACAGTAACTGTCCATCATGCATTAGGAGAGATGTCGCTGACGACTTGAATCTTCCCGCATGGGTCAAACAACCGACTATAATACAAGAATGGACTAAGCCTTGAATTCTGCATCATAGCTGAAATTCTTTCCACTCACATAATGTAGTTACATGTGCTTCTGGCTACACATTAAAGGCCCTGTGCCAGTCTGGTTTCAGTGTATAATTTTTGGCGTCTACAAGTTTACCCTCAAGAGACGGCCTGATATCTCTTTGTCCATACACTATAGGTGAGTTTATTATAAGGAGAAATGGCATGAAGTGCTTTGCGCTTCCCTTGCGGTGCTAAGCCGCTATGACATGGCTTAAAGCCGAGGCCTTACCCCATACCAGGAACCTCATCATAGTGTCATACTACTGTAGCATGAGGCAACCGCCTCTTTGTAGTGCCAAACTATCCAGCATGAAGCCTTAGGCTCCCTTGCGGTGTTATACCGCAACGACATGACTTGCAAGGCCGAGGCTTTATCCCTAACCAGGTACCTCATCGTGGTGTCGTGCCACTGTGACATGAGAAACTCCTCCTCTTTGTAGTGCTGACTACACCCCTCTTTATTTTAACATACAGTATTAGGCTAACTGCCTATTTGCAGAGCTATGCTGCTGTGACTTGGCTAGCAAAGCCGAGACATTACCACATGCCTGACAACCTCATGGTGGAGTCACCCCATAGTAGTATGGAGTTTTACTCCTTGTAGTGATGTTCTATCGTGCTTTATGTAAAGCACACCAGGCATTCACTTTGCCTGATAACTCATTAAGGCATTTAAGCCAACCTTTCTACAGGATCCGTTTTTCGCAGAAAATAGTAATAGACAACAGTGGTTATAGGTTCGTAACCTCTCCATGCCCAATAGAACATGTACCCATCGTTCATGATATTCTTCCGATTAGTGGTCCTCCATTGAACCAAAAGCTAGATGCCTAGTAGATTAAACTTTGAACTATTAGCATAAAACTTTATGGTAGGAATACAATAATACAATATCAGAATGCCTTCAAGCCCATTTTATAAGCTGTGTCATTGACCAGCTGGCGCTTAAGGCCCTTGGTGAATGGATCTGCCAGGTTCTCGTGACTCCGAACATCAATTACTACAATAATACCCCTCTTTGTGAGATCGTGTACTGCCCTGTGCTTCAACCGTACAGTCATCTTCTTCCTGTTGAAGAGATTATTTGATGCCACAGCCGCAGTCGCCTGATAGTCGCAGTATATTATTTATGCCCCAATCACTGGAATATCATACATGAGCTTCCGAAGCCATTTTGCTTCCTCGGCTGCGGTATCAAGTGCAAAGAACTCAGATTTCATGGATGACCGCGAAAGCGTAGTCTGCTTCTTCGACTTTCACGATATAGCAGCCCCACCCATTGTGAAAATGAATCCTCCTGTGGACCTCTCGCTCTCCACCTCTGAGCACCAGCTGGCATCACTGAAGCCTTCCACTACCGACGGATCTCCGCTATAGTACAGTACATATGTCTGAGTCTTCTTGAGATATCTCATAACTCGTTTTACAGCTTTATAGTGTTTGACACTTGGGTTGCTCATGAAATGACTCAGCATTCCCACGACGAAAGCTATGTCATGCCTTGTGGCAGTAGTAGCATACATCAAACTCTAGATTACGCTTGCATACTCAAATGCCTGACGCTTTCTTCTGAATTTGGCTTCAGCTTCAGATCACACCTGTACGGCATATCGATCCCTAGAAGATCCTGATACCCATAACGAGTGATCATTTTTTCAATATAATAAGACTGTGACAGCGCTAGTCCAGTATCTATCCGGATGATCTTGATCCCTAAGATCACAACAGCTTCCCCCAAGTCCTTCATACTGAACTTGCTCGAGATGATTTTTTTTGTCTCCGTGACACAACCCATATCCGTACCAAGGATAAGCATGTCGTCCACGTACAGACAAACGATCACACCTCTTTCATCAGCGAACTTCGTGTAAACACACCTGTCCGTCTCAATGACCATGTAGCCATTTGACCTTATAACTTTGTCAAATTTTTTATGCCACATCTTGGGAGCCTGTTTAAGACCGTACAAATATTTCACCAACTTGCAGACTTTGTCTTCAAGACCCTTGATGACAAATCCTCTTATTATTGTATATATATATATCTCTTCGGTCAGCTCGCCATTTAGGAAAGCCATTTTCACATCCATCTGATGTATCACCATCTTATGTATTGCTGCAAGAGCAATCAACACTCTGATGGTGGTCATCCGGGCTACTGGAGCATACGTGTCAACATAGTCAATCTCCTGCTTCTGAAAAAATCCCTTGGCTACCAACCTAGCCTTGAACTTGTCAATAGTTCCATCTGCTTTCATCTTCTTCTTGAAGATCCATTTGCATCCGATGGGTTTCGCTCCTTCAGGAAGATCAACCAACACCCAAGTGTTATTTGAGGTAATAGAATCAATTTCATTGTCAATTGCCTCCTTCCAGAAAACTGCATCTCTGGTCTTCATCGCCTCATCATAGGTAAGTAGCTCAGCTTCCACATGATAGGTGACAAAGTCACTTTCAAAGTCCTTCGGCCTCCTCATATGCTTAGCTGAAGGCTCAACTTGTTCTAGTTCAATCGTTGTTTCAACAACATCTTCTTGGACCACATCTTCATTGAAGACTTCAGTTTTCTGTGCACCCTCAATATTCTCCGGTAGATCCGCAAGAACGATATTCTTGTGCCTTGCAAATTTGTCTTCAAAATATTCTGCGTCATGAGATTCAATGATATGATTTGACTCAATATCATGAAATCTCTGAGCATCACTCTTCTAGGCATACCCCAAGAAGATCGTCTTAGTAGTCCTTATCCCAAGCTTTTGAATATTCAGATCTGGAAGCTTGACATATGCCAGACACCTCCACACTAGAATGACATTCAAGTTAGGTCTGACCTTGAACCAGAGTTCATGAGGAGTAACGTCTAAAGTTGCATGAGGTACTCTATTTAGAATAAAAGTTGCCGTCAATGCAGTTTCTCCCCAGTAGTACTTAGGAAGGCCGTCAGTCAACAACACTGAGTTAATTATTTCTGTTAACGTTCTATTATTCCTCTCTGCTACTCCGTTTGATTGAGGAGAGTACGGAGCCGTAGTCTCATTGACAATTCCATGTTCTTTGCAGAACGATGAAAATTCATGAGACCTGTTCTTCCCACCTCGATCACTTCTTATTCCTTTGAGTTGTTGTCCAGTCTGCCGCTTAGCTTTGGCTCTGAACGCCTTAAACTTCTCGAATGCTTCGTCTTTTGCCTTCAGCAAGTAGAAGAACGCATACTTTGAGAAGTCATCGATGAAGGTTATGAAATACTTCATTTCGGCCTTTGTAGAAAATTGTTTGAAGTCACAGATATCGGAGTGTACCAACTCCAGAAGATCTGTACTTCGATTAACCCGAGGAAAGGTTTACTTGTGATCTTTGTTTGAGCACAAACTTTACATTTCTCTACCTTACCCCCACACTTGGAGATAAGTCCTAGACTAGACATTCTGTTTATTCGTTTACAATGAACATGTCCTAGCCTATTATGCCACAACTCAAGAGTATAAGCAGAATGAGTTATTGCATTAATTACATTAATTACATTGGACTGATTTACAAACAGAATTTTGAACATCCCTTCGATATAAAAAGTATTCCTTAAATATGTTTCCATAATAGACATCACCATCTGGCCAGCATTGATGTCCATCTTGAGGCCTGCGTTGCAGAGAAGGCCTTCCGAGATCAGGTTCTTTATGATAGTAGATACATACTTCACACTTTGAAGCATCAGAGACTTCCTCGAAGTCAGCTTCAACACCACCGTCCCGATCTTGAGAACTTCAGCTTGTGCCTGGTTCACCATCATAACTACTTCCGAAGTAGGTGTGTAGGTGGTGAACCACTCCTTACTAGAGCAGACATGGCAGGAGGCTCCAGTGTCTACCCACCAGTCAGAGTCAGTCCCTACCGCATCAACCTGCACAATCATAGCAACAACGTCAGTGATCATAGATACCTTGCTAGGCTCTCCTTGCTTTGATTGCTTGGTCTTTGCTTTGCATTCACTTTTGAAGTGGCCCTTCTTGCCACACTTAAAGCAAGGCATCTGAAACTTTTGCTTCTTTTGCTTGAAAGAAGTTCCTTTGACTTTCACATTGTCATGGTCCTTCTTCTTGCTGTGGGAAGCCGCCTGCTTTCCCATTGGTTCCTTGGTATGAATCATATTGGCGTTGGCCAATTGCTTGGACAATATGTCCACTTGAGTTGAGCTCGCATCTGGTCCTCAACATAGATTTCCTGTAAGAGATCTTCAAGGCTGATCTTAAGCTTCTTCCTATGCATGTTTACATAGAACTTACTCCATCCAGCGGGGAGCTTTGAGACAATCCCTCCAACAAAAAACTTGTCGGGGAGGGGCATCACCTCGTCTTCTCACTTCTGTTGCAGCTTCAGAAATTCTTTTACCTGCGGCAGCATGGAGTTCTCGTCCTCAAAAAGCCATTTGTGATATTTTTCAACCATAAATATCTTGCTCCTTTCTTGTCTTCTTCGTACAGTTTCTTCAGAGACACCCATATGCCTCTGGCAAATAGTTTTTTACTGTAAGATTCTGCTAGAGAATCCTCCATAACATTCAGGATAAGCAGCCTACAAATGCTCTTTTTCCTTCTCCACTTGGCCTGAAGTTTAGTAGCCGCAGTAACTGCGGCAGCAGACCCAACATCTGGAACAGATGGTTCCTCTTCAATAAGCACGTGATCAACGTCTCTGAGTTGAAGTGTGAGATAAACCTTCCTCTTTTAGACTTGATAATGCTCTCCATCAAACTTTTCTAACTTACAAAAGTCAGTATTGAGGAGTGAAGCATTAAAGTTTTCCATCGTAACAATATAGCTTTGAGAAAGTTAGTGCCGGGGCACAATTTTTTGATAGAAAACTTAGAATATGAAATAATTGTAAGAACAATGTTCCAACGCAACACTTCTAGGAAGCTTGTGCAAGTATAACGAAGATCTAAGAATATCTCATTATAATATTACGAGAATCTAAAAAGATTTCGTAATCTACACCAGCATATGATATACGAGAATCTAAGAAGATTTCGTAATCCACAGCAGCGAAGAAGATGACAGGTGAAAGATGGAAGATGGCCTGCTGGGGTGAATGATCACCGTTGCTCAAAGCTATATTCGTCCCACACGAATATCTTCCAGGAACCAGCAAGTTCGTCGGAGAACTTTGGAACACTTTTGCTCTTCTAACTTCTCAGATCGTACACAGACTCCCGTACAAAAGCGACGCTGGTGCAAAGCTTCTCTTCTCTCTGACAGGCTCTGTTTACTCGTGTTAAGAAACACTTGTAAACTTTTATAACTCTCTGAATATGTTCTGTCTTGTATATCTTCCTGTGAGAGAGAGGAGACCTTATATAGGCCCGAGTAGCAACTGCCCGGTAAGCACAACATTCGAGACGTGGTAATAACCACTCTGAACATGCAGTAACCGCTCAGATCATGCACAGGTACGATATGAAGCAAGTTGCAGCACTCTAGCAACCCGCGCTCCTTGCACCTTGCGCACAGAGCCACTTGCGCCACACTGTGCCACACGCCTTGTGCGCCTTGCACACCTTGCGCCACACGCACAACGCACACATTACGCTACTTGCGCAACCTAGCACATTGTGCCACATGCCAACAAAATGCCACATTACTCCTCATGAGCCCATGAGCCCGAGTCCGAGTTTGAGTCGCTAAGCCCTTACGGGGCTTAGCTCCCATGGAAATAAATTTCCCAAGAGCAAAAAGCATGAATGCTTTTAATTGTTGATTTAGCCTTTTTTCCCATTAGAAAAATAACCCCACATGGCACACCCATGTGTACCTTCACACCACATGTGCATCTCTAAACTAGTATAGCTAATATATAGAGATACAACTCCTTTGGCCTAGCCGATGTGGGACTAAAGTTTCTAAACACAAAGGCCAAAACCCAACAGAAGGTTCTCATGCTCCCATAGAGCTCCATGTGAGAAAGAAATTTAATTTGCAGTTTGCTGGTAGCAGCAATACGTACATACTTTTATAAGATCGAGTACAATAATTATTTCGGTTGCTGTCTCTGGTGATAAAGACCTGGATAGAAAATTGTGGTGAGAGATGAGCTAATTTATCTACAGTTTGACGGGATCTTCGCATCGAGCAATTGCTGTAAGCGTATGTAAAATGTCGATGGCGTGTCGGCCTGGCCATCAGTGTAGTACACTCCACAAGTGATTCGAACACTTCTACTGGCTTTCTAGTACAAATGTGGCTCTACAGAAGTTGATTGCGATGCTAAGGTCTACTTTGTAACAATATTTTTATCGGTTGGAATGTTTTAGTTGATGTTTTTTCTTGGGACTAGTGTAAAATAATTTCATATCGGCCACCCCACCAAATGAGTATGTCAATATAATACTTTGCCTAGGTTGAGGTGTGCACATGGGGTGTGGTGGGACACATGTAGGATTATTTTTCTACAAAGAAAAATGAATAACTCCTCAAAGAAACTATGTATACTTTTTCTCACTCGAACTCGAGCTCATAGGCGCAAAGTGGCGCGTCGCACAGGCGCATGCTCTGGTATAGGTGCGGATTGGCGCATGTTGCGGGATATAAATATCAAACTTGTTTTTAGAGTAATGGTATTTTAGTCCCACATCGGATATGAATGGAGACAGAGTTTCCACCACTTTCTATAAATAGTGCCCCCATGCCACCTTTTGGAGATGCACAAAGGTTTAAATGTAAGAGGAGTCGTTGAGTCCCGGGAGTCTGTTCAAGTCACACAGAGAAGTGAGTACGAGCGTTTCTGACATTTTTCGAGAACTTGCTTGTTCCTGGGAGTAGTTCGCGGCTGGCAAATCTTGCTGTGAGCAACGGTGGTCTCTACCATCCCAGCAAGAATAATAATTCTTTATTATATTTTTTTCTCCTTTCTTCTTCTACTTGTAAATGTTCTATCTCAATTGCAACAAATTTACAAGGATGCGAGTTCTACTTTGTAATAGGTTCTATCCCAACTACAACATGTTTGCATGGAAGAATGCTCTCTTTATGTCAGTTTGTAATTGGAAGAGAGAGTTGTAATATGAAAGGATAATGGTATTCAGTTGAATTTGATTTCTTTGGAGATCAAACTTGTTTGCATGATTCTCCAAAGTCTCGGTTGCAACTTTACATTCTTTCGAGTTCTTTGGAGAGCAAATTTATTTGCATGAATCTTCGAAGTCTCAGTTACAACTTCTGGTTCAGATCAGAGAGCAAATCTCCCTAGAGGTTTTGCATGAGATCTTTGTTTCCGGATTCTGTTCTTCCATCTTGATCTATTTCGAAAATAAAAATCTCAGATCAAGATTCGAGTAAGACGGAGAACTATCATATAATCCTTCTCGATACAAGTTTTACCAACTTGGAAAGATTGACGGGCAACACTACCAACATTTCGATAATAATTTTTTTTAGTCAAATGATTCGATGAGTGTTGGGCCAACCTATCCAGAATAGGTGATGCACAGTTCATGACAGATCAGATATGCCTATAGCTCATGAAGATTACAACTACGCTAGAGATGACGAGGAGTGTTCAAGAAGCATCTAAAGTCAGTTGAAAAGAAAATTAACACATTTATGTACATCACTCAGCTGTGTGGACAGCCTCTGTGTGCTAATATCTATGCGACAGTCTCTGTACGGCTGGATATATTCAACTAGTTATGCATATGGTCTGCTCAGATAATGCGCACAAGATCTGTTCAGATTATGTGATGTCACGACTCGCACCCTAGAGTAAGGGCACGAGAAGTGGGTACGTCCAGCCTACGTCGTAATGTCGGCAGTAGAACACTATCCTAGGTTACAACATCTAACAATATAATGCTAACAGTTTATACTCCCCGAATGGGGGTGACATAGCAGTAAGTAAACTCAATCACAACTAAGAAAGAAGAAGCACGATATGATATAGAACTCAAAGAAAATATAGATGATCAGAAGAGTCTAAGTGTCTAAGATAACATCTCAGCAAATGTCCAGAAATACAAGTCTCAACTACTGAATATGAAAGAATATATACAACACAGATCTCAAAGACAGAAATAAAGTCTAACTAAAACTAGTCTCAAGACAACATAAGTAAGATAAAGCCTAACTAAGCTAGTCTAGGCAGTAGGGGTAAAGACATCAGCTAGAGCTGGGTCCTCCTGAGAGTCCAGCTCACAAGTGTCGTCTAGGGCTGCCCCGTAGAAGGTATCCACACAGGCCTCCTCTTCGTCCTCTGTAATATTTTCAACAGGTCCAGTCAGGACATGAGTGAGCACAATACATCTCAACATATCATAGCAGGTTAGAAAATATAATCATGCAGTAAAGTAAGATACATGTACTAAAGAAATACAGTATGTAGACAGAGGGAGAACTGTAATAGAAATATCTACTATACATAGATAACTAACAGTGACTAGTGAGTCAGAGTACAATATAGACATATAAATGGCATAAGCGATTCTGATGCTATACTACGGAAGGATTCTGATGCTACACTACTTGGATAATATTCACAGGTCTACTTCTACTCACCCGTACCCTCAATCAATATACAAGGATCCAGCCAGGTTATGTTATGATTCCATGCAATGGCCCACAAGGGGTGATACATGGTAGGCCCATAAATGGGTGATTCTAGGATTGCCCACAAATGGGAGATTCAAGGAGACTCCGTGATCATGAGAGTACATGTCACAAGTGATCAATGAACCATGAAGCATAGTGATACACCATGTAAGTGAAATGTACAGAACATATAGTATCCGATGCTCCTTGAGGGGATAACATCTCAAGAAGAGATCCATATAGTACTAATCCGTGTGACCAACGTGACAGTATCAAGTAAAGTAATTTAAAGCAGGAAAATAATTATAAACAGGATATGAAATGATCAGAGAATGTACTCGCCTGGTATCTGAGTGTCCGGATGAAATGTACTGTCCGATGAGAGGTGTCTGGCTCCTAATCAGAACAGCATAAGTCACAACTAGTCTAAAATGATAACAAGATGCAATTCAATACATTCTAAATGAATCTAGGTCAATTTAGGCCAAGGTCAACTCTTGGTCAACTCTGGTTAACCCTAGAAGTCAAACTAGGTCAACTATGGTCAAACTAGGTCTAATAAGTCTAAATTGGTCTAACTAGTCTACATTAGTCAATACTAGGTCACACAAGCCTATACTAGCTAGTACACACCACTTCAAGGCTATCCAAGCCTAAGTCAAGCCAACACACATATTCATTATAATGTCAACAAGTCGTCTAACCTCACCATGAATACGTACTCATCTTGGCATTGTATTCACTAATATGCATATAGGAAATCCTATTCATCAACATACATTATAACTATATATACAAGCATGTGCATATGTATGCATTATACATACATATGGCTTAAATAAATATATACATTACATATGGGTTAGAGTACATATACTTAGGAAATCATCACATATATATACATATATATATAGGCTACCTACATTATATATACATTAACTACATATATATTAATTACATATATAGATATACACATATTATATATATAAATACATATATAAATAGAGAGAGGGAAGGCATTGTGTGTGTGTATACAAGTGAGTGTGTGTGTTAGGCAATGAGGAAAAAACAGTGTGGGTGTCATATGCATGTGGGTGAGTGTGTGTGTGACAGTTATCGTGTACAATGAAAGGAAATGAACTGTAGACAGTTAAGGGTGAGTCATAAAACAGTGTGTGAGAGTGGGAGGATATCCAGTGTACAGTTCAGTCAAAACAGGGAAGGAACCCAATTCAGTTTAATACCAAAAACCAAATACAACATTCCCAGATTTCTCATTACATTCAGTTCAGTTTTAGTCCAATACTTCTAGTCCCCAAATCAAAACAATGTTCAATGAAAAATACCCAAATTTGATACACAGTTAGGAAATATGTAGGATAACTATTTTAGAGACTTAAACGGTGATTAACATCAATCAAATAGGCTAATTAGTCAATTCAAATTTGATTTTTAAAAACTGGAAACACAGAATTAGGGACCGGGTATCAGAGTTTTAGGGAAATTGGAAATTGACACATAAAAATAACTAATATGTGTAATTAGTAGTTGGTAAAGAAAATATAGAATGTGTTCGTGTCTCAGAGGGTGTCTCGTGTCCAGCACAACGTGACACGACGTGTCCAACACAATAAAAACTAAAACAGCATACACAGACACAGTGCAGTCTCGTGCACAAGTGCATGCGTGTCGTGCACCCGACACAGACCAAACCAGGACACGTGTTCACAAACCTAGGTTCGCCATATGTCAGGCTACCTACGTGTCACCCTAATTGGGGTCGACGTGTCCCCGTGTCCGAGTTATCAAACCGTATCAGTGGCGACTGAACGCGTGAGCCAGTGTAGTACAAAATCGATACACGAGCTCGTGCTCCCTCGACACGACACGAGGTGTCATGCCACTTGGATAGTGTCGTGTCAGACACTGCCTCAACGTGTCCTCGAAGTATCACGTGTCCTCGTGCTGTGTCCAAAGTAAAATTGCCCCCGATTAGCAGAGGGAATACTGTAGCCGCATGCGTAGACTGTGTCCACGAGTCCAGTGCCACTCGGTCGTGTAAAAACACACAAGTAACATGAAAACATAACTTCCTATTCAAATACTTCCCTAAAATCAGCTCGAAATTCCCTTTGGGATATTTCAACAAACACCTATGCCTACAGTTGGATACGTGTCCAATACGGACACAAAATGGGTCCACCTTGACACGAATCCAATTCCTATAGCTAGGGGACACCTAGGGCTAGGTCTTTATGCAAAGAAATCCAGAATTCAATGGAGTTTAGGGTGATTTACCTAGTGGTGAAATCCTCAAGAAAAAGCCTCCTTCTAGATCCTCCTCCTTGTAAGCAAACTTCCCCAAATTGATCCTAAGCTAGAATAATTCTCCATGAACAGCAAGAATACTAATATTAGGATCTAATACAATTTGTTTGGATTAAAAAGGAATTAAAATAGATTTTCTAGGAATTTATAAAGATGGGATTTACCTCTTTTTCCAATGTGAACTTTCCTAAAGAGGCTTAACCTAATGGAGGAGAGTATTTATAGGGTGGGAATCCCTAGGCTAGGTGGCCGGCCATGCTAGGGTTAGCGTTAGGTTTACATGGTGTTGGGCTTGGGCCTCTATGGGCTTAAGTCATTAATCACGACTTGTGAAGTCATAAGTCCTTAATCCATTCTCTATTCAATATTCCTATTCCCAAATTGATTCTAATAACTAGGATATGGTTAACTTAAATTAACCTAGGGTTTCATAATATAACCAAGTCACTATAACTAGGGTTAGCTTCTAGGTTAGGCTCCAAAGTCAATACTAGTCAAAGTCTAGAATAACCCCTAATTAAAATATACCAAAAATCATATAAATTCTAATAAATCTCAATAATTCACAATAATTCCAAATAAATCCTAAAAATTCAAAAATGACCAAAATACCCTCAAACTAGAAATATGGTAGTAACAAATCTACCCTCCTTAAAAGAATTTCGTCCTCAAAATTGAAAGACGAAATACAACTAATGAGAATGATAGAAAGTATACCTCACGGTCCAAAAAGATATGGGTAACGCTCGCACATCTCATCCTTCCGCTCCCAGGTAGACACTCCTAGAGAATAATGTCTTCATGTAACGCATACCAAGGGTATCACCTGGTTCCTCAGAACCTTCTCCCGTCGATCCAGTATCTCCATTGGCTGCTCTGGATAGCTGAAGGAAGGTCCAACCTCAATCTT
This sequence comes from Iris pallida, assembly GCA_029216955.1. Classification (NCBI taxonomy): domain Eukaryota; kingdom Viridiplantae; phylum Streptophyta; class Magnoliopsida; order Asparagales; family Iridaceae; genus Iris; species Iris pallida. Next base: position 920,384 of record JANAVB010010198.1, on the reverse strand, counting down.
TTAATGATCGAGCACATGGCTAGGATCAGCCACGTACCGTCTCAACTGTGATACATGAAATACATTGTGGACCCCCACTAGTGCAGGTGGCCAGTCTAGCCGGTATGCCACGTCGTCGACTCTCCCGCTGATAACGAAAGGGCCGATGAAGCGCGGGCTAAGCTTTCCACCTCCACCAAAACGTATCGTACCACGAGTCGGAGATATCCTCAAGAAAACCTAGTCTCCAACTAAATCACAAGCAAGGTCTCAATTTAATTACGATAAACAACATGATCAAAATCATAAAGAAACAAACCTAAATCTAATCCTACTATAAAATGTACCTCAAACTCCAACGGCCTCCGGTGGCTATCGGTCCAGTGTCGATGTCTGTCCTGTGCCACGCGAAATCTGTCCCTGATGAGCTTCACCTTCTCGGCTGCATCAACAACCATCTCTGGCCCAAGTAAAGCTTGCTCACCAACATCATCACAAGATAAAGGTGTACGAAACCTACGCCCGTACAGAGCCTCGAAAGGTGACATCTCAATGCTGGCCTGGAAACTATTGTTGCAAGGAAACTCCACCAAATGTAGATGATCCTCCCATGAACCTCCAAAGTCTAGGACGGACGTCCGTAGCAAATCCTCAAGTGTCTGAATAGTCCTCTCTGACTGTCCGTCCGTCTGGGGGTGGTATGCAGTACTAAACTTGAGCTGAGTGCCCATGCTGGTCTACAGACTCCTCCAGAAATGAGAAGTAAAGCGACTATCCCGATCGAAGACGATGCTGACCGAAACCCTATAAATTCTGACTATCTACCGTATATACATCTCTGCACGCCTCTTTGTAGACGTACCCACCTTAAATGGCAAGAAGTGGGCCGATTTGGTCAACCTGTCAACGATGACCTAAATTACGTCTTTTCCTCCTGGTGTACGCGGTAATCCAGATACAAAATACATAGTGATATGCTCCCACTTCCACTAGGGAATGGGCAGCGACTACAACAATCTACCGGGCCTCTGCCTCTCTGCCTTGACCTGCTGACAGACGAAGTACCTAGCTACGAAGCGAGCTACCTCCCGCTTCATCCCGGACCACTAAACATGCTCCCTCAGATCTCGGTACATCTTGTTGGCACCAGGGTATATAGAGTACTGAGATCTGTGGGCCTCCTGCATAACCTTCTCCCTGAGATCTCCGCTGGGCATACATAACCTGGAACCGTGCCTCAAGGCACCATCCTCCGCAAGAGAAAACTCTCCATCCAGCAATCCTGCTCGAACCTGCTCTCGGAGGCACTGCAGAGCAATGTCCTCAAACTGTGTCGCCTTGTTCCTCTCTATCAAGTTCGATTATATCTGCATGCCCCACATCTACATCTGTACTCCAGGTACGATCATCTCAATCCCCAGTCTCTCCAAATCAGCAAGCAAGTGACGGTCCATGATTAAACACATGGCTGTCGGATACCTACTCAAGGTATCGTCAACCACGTTGGCCTTCCCTGGATGATACTGAAATAGGACGTCAAAGTCCTTCATCAACTCTAGCTATCTGTGCTACCTCATGTTCAGCTCCTTCTGAGTGAACACATACTTTAAGCTCTTGTGATCTATAAAAATCTCCACCCTCTCTCCATACAGATAGTGCTTCTACAACTTCAGAGCAAATATCACAGCTGCAAGATCCAGGTCATGGTAGGATAGTTCTTCTCATGGGGACGTAACTGCGTGGAAGCAATGGCAATCACCTTCCCGTGCTGCTACAATACACAACCCAGCTCCTTCCCTGAAGCATCACTATAGATAGTGAATCCCCCTGATCCTGAAGGCAATGTCAGAATCGGAGCTGTCGTAAGCCGCTTCTTCAACTCATCAAAGCTGCCTGACAGTCCTCTGACCAAATATACTCAGCATCCTCCCGGGTTAACTGAGTTAATGGCTCTGCAACCCGGGAGAAATCCTGCATAAATCTTCGATATTATCCTGCCAGCCCCAGGAAACTCCTGATCTCTGCCACTGAAGTCGGTGCTGCCCGTGCCCCAACTTCTACGATCTTCTTGGGGTCAACTAATATCCCATATCCACTCACTACATGCCCTAAAAAGTCAACCCGGTCCAAGAAGAACTCACACTTGGAGAGCTTCCCATAAAGCTGCTCCTTCCTGAGAATCTCTAGCACTATCCTCAAATGCTCCTCGTGCTCCTCCTCAGTTTTGGAATATACCAAGATGTCACCAATGAACACCACCACAAACTGATCCAGGTACTGGTGGAACACCTTGTTCATTAGGTTCATAAATACTGCTAGTGCATTGGTTAGCCCAAACGGCATAACCAAAAACTCAAACTGTCCGTACCTTATCCTGAAAGCGGTATTGGGAATATCCTCCCCCTTCACCTTCACCTGGTGATATCCTGACCTCAAATCAATCTTGGAAAATACTCGAGCTCCGCTTAACTAGTCAAAAAGATCATCGATCTGCAGCAGTGGGTATCTGTTCTTGATCGTGAGGTTGTTGAGTGCCCTGTAGTCAATACACATCTGTACTGACCTATCCTTCTTTGGTACAGACAATACTGGTGCACCCCATGGCGACGAACTCGAACGGATGAAGCCCTTGTCCTGCAGCTCATCCACCTGCTTCTTTAGCTCCACCAACTCACTGTTGTTCACCCGATAGACATGATGAGAGATGGGTTCTGCTCTTGGAACCAAGTCTACCGAGAACTTAATGTCTCTGTCTAGTGTCAATCTAGGCAACTCCTCTGGAAAAACATCTATATACTCTGCTATTAAGGGGTATGGAATCGTTTGCTCCTCAACCGAGACTCTACAGAAAACTCCGCTGCTTTGTTCCGCCTGACGTCTAGAGTACTCGAACTCTGGCTCCCCCGGCACTCTGAAGAGAACTCTACCCCCTCTGAAATCAATACTGGCATGGTGCCTGCTCAACCAATCCATACCGAGTACTATATCATTGTTCGGCAATGGCATTATGAGCAGGTTCACCTCCAACTCACGGCCTCCTAAAATAACACTTCGACCCTTACAAATATCATTTACGAGGATAATGCCACCCTCGGTCGTGATCTTGTATATCCTAGGCAACGATTTAGCTATGATACTATGTCTAATCGTAAATGATACTGATATGAAGCTATGCGAAGCACCAGAATCGAATAATACAAAAGCTGGACTTGAGTCGAGAAGAACTGAACCTGCGATCACCTCTCCTATCGCCTCTGTATCTCTGGCCGCCATGGCAAAAGCTCGCCCCTGCTGGCCTCCTCTGGCCTACTGCAGGTGCTGGACGAACCTCTACTGCTGTGTCGGCAGGGCTGGTCCCCTCTGCTGGCCTGCTGGAGCTCTGACTGCTGCTTCCTGAGCTGCTCGTCCCATACGACACTCCCACATCTGGTGGTCTGCTGAACCACACACCAGGCACTGGCCCAGTCTCTTCCGGTACTCATTGAAGACACGCCCGGGCTTCTTGCAGTAAGCACAAGTGATAACCTGTCTCTGGCCCTGCTGGTGCTGACTCGGCTGCTGCTGTTGTCTCTACTGGGACGGCTGCGGCTGGAACTGCCACGGCTGTTGGTGCTAAAAGTGAGGCCTCTTGGCCAGGCTTCCACTACTGCTACCCCCAACTGGGTCTCGCCCCCTCTTGAGCCTAAGCCCAAGATCATCCTTAGCCAATAAGGCTCCCGTCAGAATCTCCTCAAAAGTGGCATCCTTGTTGCCCTTGGTCAAGGACTTGACTTCCTTGACCAGACCCTTCCGGAACCGCTCGGCCTTCGTCGTCTCGCTCAAGCCCTCTATGAATCTGCTGAGGTGGCCGAACTCCCCAGCGTACTCCTCCACTGATAGGCTCCCCTGAATTAAGCTCTCGAACTACGATTCCAAGGCTCGGAGCGCTGAATCTAGAAAGAACTTTTTCTTGAAGAAGCCCTTGAACTCCTCCCAGGTCTGTCCAGCTACCCCCGCCCTGGGGTCTGACTGATACCAGGTGCGAGCAAGATCTCGCATCCGGCTAGCTGCTGCCTCTATCTGGAGATCTGTCGGTATTCGGGCCAGACGGAAGATCTCCTCTATATGCTCGATCCACTCGTCAGCATATAGAATCCCCTCTGTCCCCAGGAAGTCTCTGGGGCTCATCTTCTAGAAATTCTCTATACCGGCATCCTTGGCTGCTGAACTACTGGTCGAGCTGCGACTGTCGTAAGGGCTAACTCCATGCCCCTGTCCTGTCGGGTCTGCTGCAGCTCCATAAACTGCTGGAAGTAGGCGAACATCTGTGTCGCATCCATGTATCCTGTAGGCGGCGGCTGCTGGAACTACATCTCTGGGATGACTGGTCCTGCCTCTTAGCTGGTGGAGGCATACCCCTACTGCTGCTGCTGGAGTCCCAATACGAGCAGAGGTGGTAGGAGCTGCAGTCTTCTGTCCCTGCTGAACTGGCTGAGAGGTAGCAGTCCCCTCTACAGCATCCCCCTGAATGGAACGCTGCGATCGCCTCTCCACCATCCTGAAGACAGACCAACAAGAGTATCAATTTCTGAGAAAGATGCGATATAACAAAGACGGACAGTTAAAATTCAAAAGAAATCAGTTGACAATAAGGATTTAGATGGCAATAAAAGAGTTTTTCCTAATGTGATTGAGTACCTGGAAAACTAATGTCCTATATCCTACTGCAGGTTGTAGTGATACTCTGGTTCGAATACCACTACACTTCTAGTCTAGACCTGCATGGACCACCACTAAAAACGTGTTACGACCTGCACCATAGAGTAAGGGCACGAGAAGTGGGTACGTCCAGCCTACGCCGCAGTGTCGGCGGTAGAACGTTGTCCTAGGTCATAACATCTAACAATATAATGCTAACAGTTTATACTTCCCGAATGGGGGTGACATAGCAGTAAGTAAATTCAATCACAACTAAGAAAGAAGAAGCACGATATGATATAGAACTCAAAGAAAATATAGATGATCAGAAGAGTCTAAGTGTCTAAGATAACATCTCAACAAATATCCAGAAATACAAGTCTCAACTACTGAATATGAAAGAATATATACAACCCAGATCTCAAAGACAGAAATAAAGTCTAACTAAAACTAGTCTCAAGACAACGTAAGTAAGATAAAGCCTAACTAAGCTAGTCTAGGCAGTAGGGGTAAAGTCATCAGTTAGAGCTGGGTCCTCCTGAGAGTCCAGCTCACAAGTGTCGTCTAGGACTGCCCCATAGAAGGTATCCACACAGGCCTCCTCCTCGTCCTTTGTAATATTTTCAACAGGTCCATTCAGGACAGGAGCGAGCACAATACATCTCAACAGATCATAGCAGGTTAGAAAATATAATCATGCAGTAAAGTAAGATACATGAACTAAAGAAATACAGTATGCAAACAGAAAGAGAACTATAATAGAAATATCTACTATACATAGAGAACTAACATTGGCTAGTGAGTCAGAGTACAATATCGACATGTAAATGGCATAGGCGATTCTGATGCTACACTACAGAAAGATTCTGATGCTACACTACGGAAAGATTCTGATGCTACACTACTTGGATATTATTCACATGTCTACTTCTACTCTCCCATACCCCCAATCAATACACAAGGATCCAGCCATGTTATGTTATGATTCCATGCAATGGCCCACAAGGGGTGATACATGGTAGGCTCATAAATGGGTGATTCTGGAAATGCCCGTAAATAGGAGATTCAAGGAGACTCTGTGATCAGGAGAGTACATGTCACAAGTGATCAATGAACCGTGAAGCATAGTAATACACCCTGTAAGTAAAACGCACAGAACATGTAGTATCCGATGCTCCCTGAGGGGATAACATCTCAAGAAGGGATCCATATAGTACTAATTCGTGTGACCAACGTGACAGTATCAAGTAAAGTAATTTAAAGCTGGAAAATAATTCTAAATAGGATATGAATTGATCAGAGAATGTACTCGCCTGGTATCTGAGTGTCCGGATGAAATGTACTATCCAAGAAGAGGTGTCTGGCTCCTTATCAGAACAGCACAAGTCACAACAAGTATAAAATGATAACAAGATGCAATTCAATACATTCTAAATGAATCTAGGTCAATCTAGGCCAAGGTTAACTCTTGGTCAACTCTGGTCAACCCTAGAAGTCAAACTAGGTCAACTAGGGTCAAACTAGGTCTAACAAGTCTAAATTGGTCTAACTAGTCTACATTAGTCTATACTAGGTCACACAAGCCTATACTAGCTAGTACACACCACTTCAAGGCTATCCAAGCCTAAGTCAAGCCAACACACATATTCATTACAATGTCAACAAGTCATCTAACCTCACCATGAATACATACTCAACTTGGCATTGTATTCACTAATATGCATATAGGAAATCCTATTCATCAACATACATTATACCTATATATACAAGCATGTGCATATGTGTGCATTATACATACATATGGCTTAAATACATATATATATTACATATGGGTTAGAGTACATATACTTAGGAAATCATCACATATATATACATATATATATAGGCTACCTACATTATATATACGTTAACTACATATATATTCATTACATATATAGATATACACATATTATATATATACATACATGTGTATACAGAGAGAGGGAAGGCATTGTGTGTGTGTATACAAGTGAGTGTGTGTGTTAGGCAATGAGGGTAAAACAGTGTGGGTGTCATGTGCATGTGGGTGAGTGTGTGTGTGTGACTGTTATGGTGTACAGTGATAGGAAATAAACTATGGACAGTGAAGGGTGAGTCATAAAACAGTGTATGAGAGTGGGAGGATATCCAGTGCACAGTTCAGTCAAAACAGGGAAGGAACCCAATTCAGTTTAATACCAAAAACCAAATACAACATTCCCATATTTCTTATTACATTCAGTTCAGTTTTAGTCCAAGACTTCTAGTCCCTAAATCAAACCCAATATTCAATAAAAAATACTCAAATTTGATACAAAGTTAGGAAACATATAGGAGAACTATTTTAGAGACTTAAACAGAGATTAACATCAATCAAATGGGCTAATTAATCAATTAATATTCAATTTTTAAAAACTGGAAATACAAAAATAGGGACTGGGTATCAGAGTTTTAGGGAAATTGGAAATTGACACATAAAAACAACTAATATGTGTAATTAGTGGTTGGTAATGAAAATATAGAATGTGTTCGCGTCTCACAGGCTGTAGTGATACTCTGGTTCGAATACCACTACACTTCTAGTCTAGACCTGCATGGGCCACCACTAAAAACGTGTTACGACCCGCACCCTAGAGTAAGGGCACGAGAAGTGGGTACGTCCAGCCTACGCCGCAGTGTCGGCGGTAGAACGTTGTCCTAGGTCATAACATCTAACAATATAATGCTAACAGTTTATACTTCCCGAATGGGGGTGACATAGCAGTAAGTAAATTCAATCACAACTAAGGAAGAAGAAGCACGATATGATATAGAACTCAAAGAAAATATAGATGATCAGAAGAGTCTAAGTGTCTAAGATAACATCTCAACAAATATCCAGAAATACAAGTCTCAACTACTGAATATGAAAGAATATATACAACCCAGATCTCAAAGACAGAAATAAAGTCTAACTAAAACTAGTCTCAAGACAACGTAAGTAAGATAAAGCCTAACTAAGCTAGTCTAGGCAGTAGGGGTAAAGTCATCAGCTAGAGCTGGGTCCTCCTGAGAGTCCAGCTCACAAGTGTCGTCTAGGACTGCCCCATAGAAGGTATCCACACAGGCCTCCTCCTCGTCCTTTGTAATATTTTCAACAGGTCCATTCAGGACAGGAGCGAGCACAATACATCTCAACAGATCATAGCAGGTTAGAAAATATAATCATGCAGTAAAGTAAGATACATGAACTAAAGAAATACAGTATGCAAACAGAGAGAGAACTATAATAGAAATATCTACTATACATAGAGAACTAACATTGGCTAGTGAGTCAGAGTACAATATCGACATGTAAATGGCTTAGGCGATTCTGATGCTACACTACGGAAAGATTCTGATGCTACACTACGGAAAGATTCTGATGCTACACTACTTGGATATTATTCATATGTCTACTTCTACTCTCCCGTACCCCCAATCAATACACAAGGATCCAGCCATGTTATGTTATGATTCCATGCAATGGCCCACAAGGGGTGATACATGGTAGGCTCATAAATGGGTGATTCTGGGAATGCCCGTAAATGGGAGATTCAAGGAGACTTTGTGATCAGGAGAGTACATGTCACAAGTGATCAATGAACCGTGAAGCATAGTAATACACCCTGTAAGTAAAATGCACAGAACATGTAGTATCCGATGCTCCCTGAGGGGATAACATCTCAAGAAGGGATCCATATAGTACTAATTCGTGTGACCAACGTGACAGTATCAAGTAAAGTAATTTAAAGCTGGAAAATAATTCTAAATAGGATATGAAATGATCAGAGAATGTACTCGCCTGGTATCTGAGTGTCCGGATGAAATGTACTGTCCGAGAAGAGGTGTCTGGCTCCTTATCAGAACAGCACAAGTCACAACAAGTATAAAATGATAACAAGATGCAATTCAATACATTCTAAATGAATCTAGGTCAATCTAGGCCAAGGTCAACTCTTGGTCAACTCTGGTCAACCCTAGAAGTCAAACTAGGTCAACTATGGTCAAACTAGGTCTATAAGTCTAAATTGGTCTAACTAGTCTACATTAGTCTATACTAGGTCACACAAGCCTATACTAGCTAGTACACACCACTTCAAGGCTATCCAAGTGTAACGCCCCAGTCCCAAATACTTAAGACTAGATGCGTATCATGCCAGCTGTATACATACGAGTAAATATACAACTCGTATATATACATAAGCTGTAAATGTAGTAATCCAAGATAACTAAATCGCATCCACAAAGATAAATAATGATATAAAGCAACTTTGAGTTTGTCATGTACACAATAGTTGGACGGAGACAAAGTCCACTACCAACCAAATTAAATAGAGAAAAATATACAAGAAAAGAATTTAGCAAGCGAGAGCAAGTGACGAATCCAAGAGTAATCATCACGACAGAATAGAGCGCAAGTCATGGCCTTAGCTAGAGCACCTGCAAGAAATCACGAAAACACACACCTGGGGAAAAACCAGGTCCTCAGAGGGACGTAACAAGACACATAATATCATGCCGATAAACTGAATAAATAAGCTCAACAGAAAAGTATGCATGAGTAAAGGTTCCTATCCATTCTAGGTGATATGCACTTTGAGGACGACGTTCTACGCAGGGGCTGTAAGATCAGCAGAGTAATAAGAGAGGCAGTAAGTAGCGCTCATCCGAGACACTATCGCCCGGGGACCGAAAGTGATACTCATATGAGTCACTCTCGGCCCCAAAAGTGTGTAAAAATAAATGTAGCCCCTACGCTAATAATTGTCCCCTCCTCCCAAATGATACTATACATGCGTCGTCTCCACGACACTGTTTAATCCTTAATAACCGCCAAGTCTTCTACACAATCTATTGACAGTTATATCCTAACGCACGGCCTGTACGCACCGATGTACGGTCGGTACACAAGTCCGTATCTATATGCGACTCACAACTCACACACACAACTCGTGTTTAATCGTGACAAGTCAATGAGACACACTAATTTTGACGGTAGTCCCTTAACTCTAAGTCATTTGCCTAAAATATAGTAATTTGCACTTACATATAATTTAAAAAGAAACAACTAACACATGCATGATATTGAGCAAAAAATTTAAACAGTAAAGGCAAGGTGTCTTGCCTTATGTGTCGCCTGGTGTGACGTCGAGTGTGGTGCAATAATCCGACAAGTTACGATTGTCCAATAGCCACGGTCGATGTATAAGAGCTCGAGGTCGCAAAAAAATAGGCAAGCATGATCAGTCATGAGTAATAAGGTAATAAAAGAGAATTTGCTAGGAGAAATACTCGTACCTATCTTTTTAGAAAAATAACCACATTTATTTGGAAACCAGATTTTGGTAGTAAACGAATTTTAGTAAAGATATTTAATAAATCAAAATCATTCTAAGTTGTCAAAATAACTTCATAGCGAAAATATATCCTTTTAAATTGAAAAATACTACAAATTATTTTATAATTTGAAAGCTACTATATAATTTAGTCAACAAACTTGTATAAAAAATTAAATACTAAAAATTGATAACCCATATTTTTTTATAGATATTTGTAAATACTTATTTCTAACCTTTTTAAAAAAAAATAATATTCTTAATAATAATAATAATACTAATAAGAATAAGAATAATAAATAATGATAACAGTAAAAATAATATTTAAAACTAATAATAATAATTATATTAACAATAATAATAATGATAAAAATATCTCTTTAATCAACCTTATCCCCAGAATTCACTTAAGAGAGAGAGAGAGAGAGTGAAGAAAGAAAGCAAAACCAAAAGAAATGAAATCGAACAGCTAGCTGTCCCTATCTCCAAAAAGAGAACAACAGAGAAAGGAAGAAAGGAGGAGGGAGAGAAGACGAGAGGAAGAGGGTTTACCCAAAGGCGGATGTGCGCCGGTGGTGGCGGTTGTCGTCCGGTGCGCGGAGGAGGACGGCGACGATGAGTTGGTCGGAGTTCACGGAGGAGGAAACTCGGAGGGCGGAGCTGCCGGTGGCGCGGGGGTCGAGCTGGAAGGAGGCGGCGCGGACGGGCGCGCCTGCGCGGGGGCGGCGGCCTGTCGGCGAAGTTTGGGAGCGCGCAGCCGGACCGAGGCAGCGGCGGTGCTGGTCTCGAGCGGCGGGCGGAGGATGTGGGAAGCGGCCGGTGGAGGGTCGAGGTGGCCTGCACGGAGATGCAGGCGGCGGTGATAGGATTTTCCCGGCCGGGGCTGCCGTATCTGTGCGGACACGGCGGTGCGACAGTGGCGAGTCGGTCGAGTCTGGTCGGCCACTCCGCGTGAGCGGGAGACGCCGGATGGCGGAAGGCGACGGTCGTGTGCCCACACACGAAGGAGGCAGCGGTCAGCGGAGGTTACGGCTGCGTCGAGGTGAGCAACTCTCTTTTCCCCCCTTCTTCTCTGCTATTGCTGTGGTGTCGATGGCGGTTTTGGTGGTGGTGATAATGGCGGGGTGGTTGCGGGTCACCGGGGACGGCCAGGACGGTGGTTTTGGTGGTGGTGATAATGGCGGGGTGGTTGCGGGTCGCCGGGGACGGCCAGGATGGTGGTTTTGGTGGTGGTGATAATGGCGGGGTGGTTGCGGGTCGCCGGGAACGGCCAGGATGGTGGTTTGGGGAATCGCCGTGTCCTGCGAGACATGGCAGGGATTTCTAGGATTGTCGGAGAAGGGAAGAGAGATTGTATTTGTATAAAATAGAATTATAGTGGATGGGGGTATGGACACAGACACGGTGCACAAATTTTTGGATGTGTTGTGGTAGAAAATTTTGGAGGAGTACCTGCCTTTATATAGGATGTGGGAATACCCAATTGGATATGAATTGGAATAGTTTAAACCCAAAATAGAATATTCGTAATTTAATTTAAATCAATTTAAATCCAATCCAAATGCAAATCAAATTTTAAATCTAATTAAATTTTAGCTCAAAATCAAATGAGATAATTCAAACTTCAATATTTAACTATTTAAATAAATTCATGGAATCAAATCAGGATTTATATCGCCAATATAATTCAAAAATGTATTTTCCAAAATACCTATAATAATAATTTCGAAAATAATAAATATTTAAATATCTTTTTGAATAATAAAATATTAATTTTAATAAATTTTGAAATTTTATATTTTTATTTAAAAGAGACAAATAAATAATTACGAAATATATGTATGCACAAATAATGCATACATGCTTTTCCTAGTATATAATAAAATATTATTTATGATTAATAATTTTTAAAACAAAAGGCTTTTTATAGCAAGAATAATAATTATATAATATTTTGAAATAAAATAAAAATGTTTTTTTTTTCTAAAAATATGTACGCTCACACATATTCGCATTCGTCGAGCAATTTCGAAATCAAAATGTCGCGCGTGACGTACAATACGATTATGCGACGTACAATACAAAATTTTAAATCAGTACCAAAATAAAAATACCATAGAAATTTAGGGGTTTTACATCCTACCCAACTTACAAAAATTTCGTCCTCGAAATTAAGAATAAGTAGGGGGTGAGAAGGTACAAGGATATAGCGATAAGGAAGCACTGTCAATTCATTGGGCGAGACAAGGAAACGATGTTGAATGAAAACAGACATTAGTGTCGTGAATTTAATAAATGCGAAGATAACCATGGATTAACGCAAGAAGGAAAATGTTTTAAGATGACGCGCAATAAGCAATAGTATGGGTTCAAGTAAAATAAAATAAATTAGAGGCCTTAAAGTTATGGTCTCTTGAGAGTGGGTTGAGGGCACGATTCTAGAGAACGAATTAGATTTCACTCTATATTAAGTGAGTTGGAAGGTCTTGATAGGGCCGAGAAAGGACGAGTAGCAATATAGGGTGATAATGGTCACTATCGATAGAAAGGCTAGAGGAGGTCCTAGTATAACGCATTTGCCCTTCTAGAATAAGTGAAGGCGAAAGGAATAAGGGGTTCAAAAGGCGATCTTATCGGATACGAGTACGTGATTCAAGGACGACTAAAAATTTCAAAGGAATTGCCAAGGCAGTCGCGGAAGGGACTCTAAAGGACAAGTTTAGCTATGTCCCCATCCACGTAGAATAATAGACAAAAGCGAACCAAGTGCACTCGGTTGATCAGACCATCATGCACCGGTTCTGATTAGACAATATGTTAGTGGGTCGACCCAACAACATATGTCTTGAACAAGCTCGATAAAGGAATAAGCTTGTAAAACTAGGCTATAGTAGCAACATAAGATAGTCAAAATATAAGCAGTGGATGATGAAGAAAAGTAAATAGTCTAAGGTCCTTTAAATCTACGCCTTGCCTAAGGTTTGGGCCTATATAGTCGGCTTGATGGACTAGATAAGTTAGTGTCTACTGAATTCTATAGTCCAAGTGAACCTATCAATGTGGTCCACAAAAATGTTGGTTAGGTCATGAGATATTCTACTCAACTTACAAGAGTTAACTAGTAGTGTAAAGGGGTCAATGGGTCAAGCAATCAAGGTAAAGCGCAAGTCAAACTTTACACATCGGGTGGAAAGAATTGAGTCGAGGTCGAGCCTCATCTATAGTTAAAAGTATATTGGTTTCACGGTAGGGATTTGAGTCCAGTTATTTTTACCCGAAAGTCGCAATATGAAATTAGAGTACAAGGAGACGTGTTTTAGTGGCACGTGATATACCTACATGAAGGTGGACTCGTGTAGGTCTTGTTTGTGAAATTTGTGGGAAGGAAAAGTCTAGTGTTGTGCTCCAAATATCAAAGTCACGATAGGGACAACAAGAAACTTAAAGTAGAAAGTGGGAGTTAATGAGATAATGATTAACGAACCAAATAAATGACCGAGCTAAAGCATGAAATAAAGATAACTTAGATTCTAACAAATCAAGGTAAAATAAATTAGGAGTACAGTTTCGAGAGATATGATAGCCACTTAGATGGAGTATGAGAAAGTCACGATAAAATCTAGGTTTGAGGGAATGTCGAGTGAGTCAAGATTGAGATATCTTCACATAGTTTGGTAGATAACTAACTCTACTTGTGTATGTGCAACTATCATGGTCATGAATGATATGCTACTAATGTGGACTACTCTATCTCATTATGGCTATGTTATAAGTCTAACTTCTTGAACTCGAGCCTTTACAAAAATTCTCGAAAAAAATAATCTACCGTAATTTATGTTCATTCTAAATCGTCCAATAATAGCCATAACCTAAAATGTAAATTCCTTTAAAAATATCTTTTCATTATATCATACTTGTAACAAAACTCCATAATCCTATCGGTCGTCAACTCCCTTTCTTCTTTTTTTTTACCAAAATTTAAATATCCATAATCAAGGTTTTAAACTTGAAATCTAAATAACTTTTTAAATCATAGATCATATGACATAATTTAATTCAAAAATATTTTTACCAAAATTTACAATCATCCTCAAATTTTGGTCAATCCCAAATCATAATTCCATATTTAATATTTTAAGATCCTTTTCCAAATCAAATTTATATCACTCCAAAAATGTATAGCTATAACTCGGTAAATCATAAATGCTCAATGACTTTCAAAAACGCAATTCAAATAAATTTATCTTCTCGATCTAGATATCCTCTTGTGTATATCATCTTGTAATATCAAAATAAATTTCCAACTATCCCTTGGAAGCCGTAATTTGCTACTACCCAACTTGGAATTAACTAATCCTTAAAAATCATATTTCTAGGAAAATAATGCCCTTATAACTCAATAAAATCTCAATGTCTATTAATTGCCAATGCAATCCATCTAGCCATTTGTTTAACCTATGGGCATATACTAGTGTAGTCATCTTACTAAACACGAACTAAGAATTTACGGTAGAAGGAGTCAAGCAAGATGCAAATCAAGGAGGTCGAACAAAAGTTCGAAATCTGAAGTCAATAAAGGAGGTCAAGTAGGTGGATGAGATTCTAGACTCTAATCCTATATTGCAGGCTCATATCGGTACGGTAAAGTAACCGAAGTGATAAACCTGACCTGCATGGGCCACCACAAAAATATGTAACGCCCCAGTCCCAAATACTTAAGACTAGATACGTATCATGCCAGCTGTATACATACGAGTAAATATACAACTCGTATATATACATAAGCTGTAAATGTAGTAATCCAAGACAACTAAATCTCATCCACAAAGATAAATAATGATATAAAGCAACTTTGAGTTTGTCATGTACACAATAGTTGGACGGAGACAAAGTCCACTACCAACCAAATTAAATAGAGAAAAATATACAAGAAAAGAATTTAGCAAGCGAGAGCAAGTGACGAATCCAAGAGTAATCATCACGACGGAATAGAGCGCAAGTCATGGCCTTAGCTAGAGCACCTGCAAGAAATCACAAAAACACACACCTGGGGAAAAACCAGGTCCTCAGAGGGACGTAACAAGACACATAATATTATGCCGATAAACTGAATAAATAAGCTCAACAGAAAAGTATGCATGAGTAAAGATTCCTATCCATTCTAGGTGATATGCACTTTGAGGACAACGTTCTACGCAGGGGCTGTAAGATCAGTAGAGTAATAAGAGAGGCAGTAAGTAGCGCTCATCCGAGACACTATCGCCCGGGGACCGAAAGTGATACTCATATGAGTCACTCTCGGCCCCAAAAGTGTGTAAAAATAAATGTAGCCCCTACGCTAATAATTGTCCCCTCCCCCCAAATGATACTATACATGCGTCGTCTCCACGACACTGTTTAATCCTTAATAACCGCCAAGTCTTCTACACAATCTATTGACAGTTATATCCTAACGCACGGCCTGTACGCACCGATGTACGGTCGGTACGCAAGTCCGTATCTATATGCGACTCACAACTCACACACACAACTCGTGTTTAATCGTGACAAGTCAATAAGACACACTAATTTTGACGGTAGTCCCTTAACTCTAAGTCATTTGCCTAAAATATAGTAATTTGCACTTACATATAATTTAAAAAGAAACAACTAACACATGCATGATATTGAGCAAAAAATTTAAACAGTAAAGGCAAGGTGTCTTGCCTTATGTGTCGCCTGGTGTGACGCCGAGTGTGGTGCAATAATCCGACAAGTTACGATTGCCCAATAGCCACGGTCGATGTATAAGAGCTCGAGGTCGCAAAAAAATAGGCAAGCATGATCAGTCATGAGTAATGAGGTAATAAAAGAGAATTTGCTAGGAGAAATACTCGTACCTAATTTTTTAGAAAAATAACCACATTTATTTGGAAACCAGATTTTGGTAGTAAACGAATTTTAGTAAAGATATTTAATAAATCAAAATCATTCTAAGTTGTCAAAATAACTTCATAGCGAAAATATATCCTTTTAAATTGAAAAATACTACAAATTATTTTATAATTTGAAAGCTACTATATAATTTAGTCAACAAACTTGTATAAGAAATTAAATACTAAAAATTGATAACCCATATTTTTTTATAGATATTTGTAAATACTTATTTCTAACCTTTTTAAAAAAAATAATATTCTTAATAATAATAATAATACTAATAATAATAAGAATAATAAATAATGATAACAGTAAAAATAATATTTAAAACTAATAATAATAATTATATTAACAATAATGATAATGATAAAAATATCTCTTTAATCAACCTTATCCCCAGAATTCACTTAAGAGAGAGAGAGAGTGAAGAAAGAAAGCAAAACCAAAAGAAATCAAATCGAACAGCTAGCTGTCCCTATCTCCAAAAAGAGAACAACAGAGAAAGGAAGAAAGGAGGAGGGAGAGAAGACGAGAGGAAGAGGGTTTACCCAAAGGCGGATGTGCGCCGGTGGTGGCGGTTGTCGTCCGGTGCACGGAGGAGGATGGCGGCGATGAGTTGGGCGGAGTTCACGGAGGAGAAAACTCGGAGGGCGGAGCTGCCGGTGGCACGGGGGTCGAGCTGGAAGGAGGCGGCACGGACGGGCGCGCCTGCGCGGGGGCGGCGGCCTGTCGGCGAAGTTTGGGAGCGCGCAGCCGGACCGAGGCAGCGGCGGTGCTGGTCTCGAGCGGCGGGCGGAGGATGTGGGAAGCGGCCGGTGGAGGGTCGAGGTGGCCTGCACGAAGATGCAGGCGGCGGTGATAGGATTTTCCCGGCCGGGGCTGCCGTATCTGTACGGACACGGCGGCGCGACAGTGGCGAGTCGGTCGAGTCTGGTCGGCCACTCCGCGTGAGCGGGAGACGCCGGATGGCGGAAGGCGACGGTCGTGTGCCCACACACGGAGGAGGCAGCGGTCAGCGGAGGTTGCGGCTGCGTCGAGGTGAGCAACTCTCTTTTCCCCACTTCTTCTCTGCTATTGCTGTGGTGTCGATGGCGGTTTTGGTGGTGGTGATAATGGCGGGGTGGTTGCGAGTCGCCGGGGACGGCCAGGACGGTGGTTTTGGTGGTGGTGATAATGGCGGGGTGGTTGCGGGTCGTCGGGGACGGCCAAGATGGTGGTTTTGGTGGTGGTGATAATGGCGGGGTGGTTGCGGGTCGTCGGGAACGGCCAGGATGGTGGTTTGGGGAATCGCCGTGTACTGCGAGACATGGCGGGGATTTCTAGGATTGTCGGAGAAGGGAAGAGAGATTGTATTTGTATAAAATAGAATTATAGTGGATGGGGGTATAGACACAGACACGGTGCACAAATTTTCGGATGTGTTGTGGTAGAAAATTTTGGAGGAGTACCTGCCTTTATATAGGATGTGGGAATACCCAATTGGATATGAATTGGAATAGTTTGAACCCAAAATAGAATATTCGTAATTTAATTTAAATCAATTTAAATCCAATCCAAATGCAAATCAAATTTTAAATCTAATTAAATTTTAGCTCAAAATCAAATGAGATAATTCAAACTTCAATATTTAACTATTTAAATAAATTCATGGAATCAAATCAGGATTTATATCGCCAATATAATTCAAAAATGTATTTTCCAAAATACCTATAATAATAATTTCGAAAATAATAAATATTTAAATATCTTTTTGAATAATAAAATATTAATTTTAATAAATTTTGAAATTTTATATTTTTATTTAAAAGAGACAAATAAATAATTACGAAATATATGTATGCACAAATAATGCATACATACTTTTCCTAGTATATAATAAAATATTATTTATGATTAATAATTTTTAAAACAAAAGGCTTTTTATAGCAAGAATAATAATTATATAATATTTTGAAATAAAATAAAAATGTTTTTTTCTAAAAATATGTACGCTCACACATATTCGCATTCGTCGAGCAATTTCGAAATCAAAATGTCGCGCATGACGTACAATACGATTATGCGACGTACAATACAAAATTTTAAATCAGTACCAAAATAAAAATACCATAGAAATTTAGGGGTTTTACACCAAGCCTAAGTCAAGCCAACACACATATTCATTACAATGTCAACAAGTCATCTAACCTCACCATGAATACATACTCAACTTGGCATTGTATTCACTAATATGCATATAGGAAATCCTATTCATCAACATACATTATACCTATATATACAAGCATGTGCATATGTGTGCATTATACATACATATGGCTTAAATACATATATACATTACATATGGGTTAGAGTACATATACTTAGGAAATCATCACATATATATACATATATATATAGGATACCTACATTATATATACGTTAACTACATATATATTCATTACATATATAGATATACACATATTATATATATACATACATGTGTATACAGAGAGAGGGAAGGCATTGTGTGTGTGTATACAAGTGAGTGTGTGTGTTAGGCAATGAGGGAAAAACAGTGTGGGTGTCATGTGCATGTGGGTGAGTGTGTGTGTGTGACTGTTATGGTGTACAGTGATAGGAAATGAACTATGGACAGTGAAGGGTGAGTCATAAAACAGTGTATGAGAGTGGGAGGATATCCAGTGCACAGTTCAGTCAAAACAGGGAAGGAACCCAATTCAGTTTAATACCAAAAACCAAATACAACATTCCCATATTTCTTATTACATTTAGTTCAGTTTTAGTCCAAGACTTCTAGTCCGCAAATCAAACCCAATATTCAATAAAAAATACTCAAATTTGATACAAAGTTAGCAAAAATATAGGAGAACTATTTTAGAGACTTAAACAGAGATTGACATCAATCAAATGGGCTAATTAATCAATTAATATTCGATTTTTAAAAACTGGAAATACAAAAATAGGGACTGGGTATCAGAGTTTTAGGGAAATTGGAAATTGACACATAAAAACAATTAATATGTGTAATTAGTGGTTGGTAATGAAAATATAGAATGTGTTCGCATCTCACAGGGTTTCTCGTGTCCACCACAATGTGACACGACGTGTCCAACACAATAAAAACCAAAATAGCATACACAGACACAGTGCAGTCTCGTACACAAGTACATGCGTGTCGTGCACCCAACGCAGACCAAACCAGGACACGTGTTCATAAACCTAGGTTCGCCAGGTGTCATGCTACCTACGTGTCACCCTGATTTGGGTCGACGTGTCCCCGTGTCCGAGTTGTCAAACCGTATCAGTGGCGACTGAACGCGTGAGCCAGTGCAGTACAAAATCAATGTACGAGCTCGTGCTCCCTCGACACCACACGAGGGGTCATGCCTCTTGGGGTGTGTTATGTCAGACACTGCCCCAATGTGTCCTCGAAGTATCATGTGTCCTCGTACTGTGTCCAAAGTGAAAACGCCCCCGATTAGCAGGGGAATACTGTAGCCGCATGCGGGAACTGTGTCCACGAGTCCAGTGCGACTCGGACACGGCTCAAAATCACCTCAGTCGTATAGAAACACACAAGCAACATGAAACCATAATTTCCTATTCAAATACTTCCCTAAAATCAGCTCGAAATGCCCTTTTGAGCATTTCGACAAACACCTATGCCAACAGTTGAATACGTGTCCGATACGGACACGAAATGGGTCCACCTTGACACAAAACCAATTCCTATAGCTAGGGGACACCTAGGGCTAGGTCTTCATGCAATGAAATCCAGAATTCAATGGAGTTTAGGGTAATTTACCTAGTGGTGAAATCCTCAAGAAAAAGCCTCCTTCTAGATCCTCCTCCTTGTTAGCAAACTTCCCCAAATTGATCCCAAGCTGGAATAATTCTCCATGAACAGGAAGAATACTAAAATTATGATCTAATGCAATTTGTTTGGATTAAAAATGAATTAAAATAGATTTTCTAGGAATTTATAAAGACGGGATTTACCTTTTTTTCCAATGTGAACTTTCCTAAAGGGGCTTAACCTAATGGAGGAGAGTATTTATAGGGTGGGAATCCCTAGGCTAGATGTCCGGCCATGCTAGGGTTAGGGTTAGGTTTATATGGTGTTGGGCTTGGGCCTCTATGGGCTTAAGTCATTAATCATGACTTGTGAAGTCATAAGTCCTTAATCCATTCTCTATTCAATATTCCTATTCCCAAATTGATTCTAATAACTAGGATATGGTTAACATAAATTAACCTAGGTTTCATAATCTAACCAAGTCACTATAACTAGGGTTAGCTTCTAGGTCAGGCTCCAAAGTCAACACTAGTCAAAGTCTAGAATAACCCCAAATTAAAATATACCAAAAATCATATAAATTATAATAAATCTCAATAATTCACAATAATTCCAAATAAATCCCAAAAATTCAAAAATGACCTAAATACCCTCAAACTAGAAATGTGGTAGTGACATGTGAATGTATGTACATGGGTCTACTTAGAGATGCACATAGGTTTTATTCAGATGATATGTACGGGACTCAGATCATGCGTATGTGTGAGCATGGGTTTTGTTTGTCATGGCACATAGGTTTTGATCAAATAATGTGTATGCATCTACTCGAATGATGCACATGGGTTATGCTCGAATTTGGCACATAGGTTTTTTCCAACTATGCCCATAGCAGTTTCTGTGCGTGGCAGATTCTGTATGGCGATCTCGGCACATGGTAGTAAATGTCCTTGGCAGGTTTTTGCACACGATGGTATCTGCGTATGACTACATATGCGCTATCTTTATATGCACGTTAGGTGCTACCTATCTTGGCGCATGTCTCTTCAATTTGTCAAGCTAGTAACCGGTAAGAATGGAGTAGACTTCATTTAACCCAAGAATGACTGGGTTGATTTATCTAGCGTGGTTACTGACCAGTGGGCAAATACTGGTGAATATGTCCACATGTGCTCTACAAGAAGTTGTTCACCCAGGACGAGCCTATCTCTATCTGTAACTACCTAAATTGGAA
Organism: Iris pallida; assembly: GCA_029216955.1. Lineage (NCBI taxonomy): Eukaryota > Viridiplantae > Streptophyta > Magnoliopsida > Asparagales > Iridaceae > Iris > Iris pallida. The sequence continues at coordinate 899,410 of JANAVB010010198.1, read as the reverse complement.
AGAAGAGTATTTTTGTCAATTTATGTTATATATAATTATTGTGTCTAATTATTTATTTTATATTGTATATATTTATTTATTAATATTGTTTTAGTTATTACGGTTAGTGGCTAACCTATTGGTTAGACTTGTGTTAGTGAACCTATTAGACTAGACACTAGTTTAGAGCCCAATAATTAGCATGACATGACTTATGATCCAACTCATTGGACTAGGACCAATTAGACTCTTTAGTCATGATGATTTAATTATAATATATATTAGACCATTTGGCGAAATAGGTCCAAACTTCTTCATACAATTAATTAGACACATGACAAGCATTAGAGGGCAACTTAGACATTTTGGGTTAGCCTTAACCTAGGATTATATGGCCGGCCAAAAGAGGTTGTTCCTATTCATTCCATTCCATTTCCATAGTCCCATTCCTTCCCAATTTGGTATTCTTCCCCAGAACCATTCATCCACCAACTATCTCAAATATCACTCAATCTCTAATCAATCCCACACATTCTCTATACTAGAAGGAGCCTAGGAGCTTGGAGACTATAAGCACAAGAAGATGAGTCCATTTGCTAGGAGCTATATGGCCGGATTGTGTCCATTTGGCTTTTCATAGGAAATTCATCTCCCAATAGTTATATACCTCATTTTCCTTGCTATTTAGATTCTACTTGTGCTATTTGACCCTTAGGAATTCATCCATGGACTAGGACTGCCTATAGGAAGAGTTTGAGACCCAAATGACTCTCCACATGAAAGCTATATTGGATTTTGTGCCATTTTTGGTGAAATTTCGAGAATGGTGTACCAAGTGTTTGTCATTTGATTTGCTAGATCTATTTAGTGTAGATTTGGTTGTGTGTGTCTAGATTTGTTTGCACAAATGGATACATATAGGTCGTGTCATGATACGGTAGTATATGGGATCAATTTGGGGGTTTTTTCCCGACACTTGTGGTACACATGTCCAATTACACATGACCCTTGACACTAGCCTTGCCATGCTCTAATTATGTTTATCTATATGTTTTATACTTTCTTATGTAGTTTGGTAGGATTCAGACAAGGTTTGGTATTGGTATCTTGGCCGTATCACAAACGTATCGTAGATTAGTACGATACTTGGGCGGTGCATACTAAGTGTTTGGGTTTGGGTGTCCTATGTGTATAGTATTGGGGCGATCTATATATACACATGTATGTATGTATGTGTCTATATATATATATTTATGTATATATGTGTATAAATATGTGGTGTATACTACTTGTGTGTGTATATATATAGTATGGTGAGTGTATCTTGCATATCTATGTGTGACAGATATATGGAACAGTGTGCCTGTGTAAATGTTGTAGGAATATAGGACTGTATACACGAACATGTATAGGCCTAGGTATATATATGTGGAGTCATAAGGGGATATCTAGATAGATAGATAGATAGATAGATAGATAAATAGATAGATAGTAGAGGATGGAGAAAAATCAGGATTGGTGTGCTGCCTGTGCAACAGTAGTGTGTATTAGATAAGCGTAGGGATGTATGTAGCAACATAGGGCTTTGTACCTGTGTATACAGGTAGGGGTATTTTAACCACAGCTATAGGAAGGTGATGCAAATGCATGGGTGAATTTGGAGCAGAGGCCTTGAGTGCAGGAGTGTATAAGGTGTGCATTTGTGCCAGCAACACACTAGTTTAGTAGGGGCTACTACTATTAGGAAGTCTAGGACAGTGTGTGTAAGCATAGGGCACTTAGCCCTTGTGCACCCAGTGCATGCACAGTAGGGTCACCTGCCTATATTAGCTTGGGGTCCATAGCATTAGGCTACTGACCTGGTTATCAGTGTGAGAGGGAAGAAGGTTAATAACAATAAAATAGGGGAGTTTTTAGGCCTGTAAAGGTACTACACTGGCAGCCACATGATGTGTGGTAACAACACATGTGACATGTTGCCTTTTGTGTGAAATAGATGTATGTTTTAGAAGATGACAGGTATATAAATAGTATAGGTAGGTATGTGGACTTTGATAGATAAATGGACTAAAGAAAGGGATGCAGCAGTATTGCCCATGCACATGCATCTATAGGGGTGGGGTTCCAGTGGAGTAGGAGCTTGTAGGATCAGTGCACAGAGTGCACTGATCAGAGGAGGGGGGTTTAGGTAGCCATGTTGTGCAGCAGCACATTCCTGCCTATAGGTGTCACGTCCCGTACCCAGTGTAAGGGTACATATGCGTAACAACCCCTAGCCTACATCGCAGAATCGGCGGTAGAAGACTGTACTAGGTCACTATCTAACAACTTACACATTTATATAATATACCTGTCATAATCTCAACTCCGAACAGAGGACAAGTATAGATATAGTAAAACTCAATCACAGTCTAAGCACGATAAGATAACACAGAAGTATATAACTGAAAGATTAAACAACAACAAAATATAAACTACTAAATAATAATATCTTCAACAAATCCCAAACAAGTCGATATCTCAAGTTATTACAATTCAAGTTCTAAACATCAAAACTAAACCAAGTCTACTAACTAGTCTCCCGATCACTCCTGAGAGTCGGAGCCCAAAGTAGCTAAGCCATCTCCTTATCCATAGTAAGTAGGGCAAGTATCCTCGGGGCAAACATCTGTTGTAAGTCCTAAAAATCAAGTTGCATCCATCAAACATGCAGAGAAATCTAAAATTGAGCACTCTTTAAATTGCGCTGTAGGCAGACGGCGCTACAAATCAACTGCGCTAACCTGAACTGCGCCAATGTCCGAGCGCGCTAGGCTTACGTGGCAATGCCATCATTACCTGATAAGAAGATCAAATCTTCTAACAGCCTGACAGCCCGAAAAGCGAGGAGTCTGTTCGTTTCTTCTGTCGTGCCGCCTTCTAGGACAGTTGTCCAAATCCTAGCGCGGTCCAACTGCCAAGCCCTAGCGCGGTCCAGCTGTCCAATGCCGGTGCAATCTATCGACCAGATTGGAGCGCAGTCTGAAGCTAGCGCTATTCAAGTGGCACAATCCATCAAACTTATTGAAGATAACAGACATTTATTACGTGGCTTACATGCCATCAATTGCTCGCCATATGGCAACTGTCTGCACACGACCAAGCGCATTTCAATCAAACAATGCCATGCGTCTGAGTACAGTTAGCCCACGCTCGAGCAACTGCCCAATGGCCAGCGTGGTTTGCAGTCTGCGCAGTCTGCCTCCAGCATAAACCATTGTGCGTAATCCAGAATAACTACAAAATAGTTATTTCTAGAACTCTATAAATAGATTTTCAAGTTCTTTATTATAGAGGATCATATTATCATCAGAGATCAGGAGTTCTTGTCCAAGTGCTGCTGCATTCTTCAAAGGCTATCGTCTTCAAAGTTCACATCGTCTAAGGGATAAAACGATCGTCTTCAGATCAGATTCCTATAGTTGTACTTTCCCAGAATTTATTGTATTCTTGTACTATTCTTTAAAGTTTGTGAAATAAAAGAATTTTGTTTTTGCAAACAAAATGGCGACTCTGCAGGGGACGACTTTCTGCTCCAACGAGGAAGTGACAACTCAATGTGAAGTTGCGTTTGTCGAAAAGACGCAGAAGACACTGGTTGTGAAGGTCAACCAGACTGCCTACGAAGCGATGATCAACTCTGGGACTACTCGGCACACTGTGACTTCTTCCAAAAGCAAAGTCCATTCAAAGTGGATCCCAAAGTCCTCTGCGCAACCTGTTGTTTCATCTGACAGGAGGCCAGTATCTACTACAACTCCTGCGCAACCCATCACCCTCTTTGCCAAAGTACAATCTAGAGCTCCTACAACTCCTGTGCAACCCATCACCCTCTCTGTCAAAGCGCAATCCAGAGCTCCTACAGCCCATGTACAGCACACTACTCCTTTTGCCACAGCGCAATCTACAACTTATGCTGCTATGGCAAAGTCCAAGACCCCTCTCCCTCTGGCGCAGTTGGCGACCTCTGGCCCTCCTGCACAATCCACTATTCCTTCAAACAGAGCGCAACCTAAGCCCTCTGTAATCAATGCTTCACTTGCTGCTTCTTCTAGAACACAGGTTGTACCTCTTGCTTGTTATATGACCAAGGAGCCCTATGTCATCATCTCCAGAGGGTAAGTTGCTGCTTCTTCTATTCCTGCACAATCCACAGGGGATAGTCTTTTGACTAGTCTTCCCCTGTCTCAGCACAAGCGGAAAGGCCCTTTGGTCTTTTCTCAATCTTCCGTGGTCCAGAACCTGGAAAATAACAGACGGAAACGCTCTTTAGCCAACCCTTCTTCACAAAATAAAGGAAAAGGCCCTTTGGTCTTTTCTCAGTCTTCTCCGGTTTTTACCTCAGAAGGTCCATCTGAACTTGCTTTAGCACCAAACAGGACAAAAACTCTCTCAAACAAGAGTTCTTCTTTCCCTGCTAAAGATCAGAGAGGCATTTTGCCTACTCCAGTAGCACACTTCCAAGATCTCCCAACTCTTTGGATGTCCCGATCAAAGCAGAGGAAATTGCTGGTATCTCAGACAGAAGCTCCTGGGGGTAAGTTTGCCGATTTACGAACTTATCTCAATATATCAGTTTCTATGAAAAGCAAGCAACCAATGCCGAAGGCGAACTTGCATCAAAAATAAACTTCCAGGAGGAAAAATCCTGACACCTTTGCCAATGAGTTGAGTTCTTCTCTGTATACTCACGGGACAAAGCATCTGAAGAATCGAAATCATGTTTCGAATATCGTCAAAGAATATATCCCTGACCTTCGGGAACACCTCAAACAGAAGCGGAACAACACCTCAATACCTCCAATCCAACCATTGGAACAATATTGTAATCACAAGGTGATTATTAAGTGTTGTTGCCAGACGACCAAACGATCTGTCTTCGATCGTTTAACTTCTCAACCAATGTCAGAAGACGAAAACAAGGTGTTGTATGCCTCTGTAAACATGGCTTCTCGAGACACCGGGGTTAGGAAGTGTTCAAAGTACGGCAAACCCCGTAAGCCTAGTCAACGATATCTGGATTTACTCCATGAATCCTCTGAAGGAGTATTCTGACACACCCGATCTCGAAGTCGAGACACAGCTGGTCGCAGGGATCTTCTCCAAGATCCTTCTAGTCACTTCTCTGTTTCTCATTCAGGGGACGATTCTTTCTCTGATTATGATGCATACAGTGAAAGCTCTAAACAGACAGTGTCTTCTACTGTGCCCAGAGAAGTGTCAGCTTATGTTGTCACTGAAGATCCAGACGCTTCTAGTTCGGCAAATCAAGAACAACGAATCACCGCACTGGAGGATAAATTGAAGACTATGGATGAAATGATCACAAGTATGCATACTGTTATTATAGCTCAACATACAGTATCACCGACTGCACCTGCTGTCAATCCAAAGATTATAGCATCATCGGTGCCTGTCAATGCAGGTCTAGGGGTACCGTCCCCTCCTGTAGCCTCAATACCTATTCAAGTTACACCCAGTCATTCAGGGGCTGGGGGTAGTGCTTACCATATTATTCCTCCTCCTAACCCGGTGAGGCAACCTGTTACTTCTCCATCCTCAGCAGATGCCAATGAGGCTACAAAACTACTACGTAATCAGTTCGGGGCCTTCAAAGAGAAAGACGGTCTACGAAGGCTGGGGATCAAACAACCTTATCCAGTAGAATGGAAAGAAGTTCTATTCCCTCCAAAGTATAAAATTCCTACAATCACGCTGTTTGATGGCAGCACTTCTCCGAGTCAGTTTATTAACCATTTCGAGGTAATGATTGTCCAGCTCCAGCCAAGTGATGCTCTTTCTACCAGAGTCTTCGTCGGCTGTTTAGCCGGTACAGCATATGATTGGTACTGCAGTCTGCCTGACGGCTCTATCACTTCCTTTATTAGGCTCAAGCAGATGTTCTTGGAACGATTCTATGAGGGTATCAACAATATGTCTATATCTGCCCTCAACAAGATCAAACAAAGACATAATGAAACTACTGAGAGTTTCATTGGACGATTCTGTCGAGAAGCACTCAAAATGCCTCCCGGAACCCCATCTGTTGTAACGGTAGACACTTGTAAGTCAAACTTGTTGCCTATCATCAGCATGTGGACGGGGTCAACACAGTTCCAGGATTGGCCGTCATTCATTGTCAACGCTAAAGCAGCTGAAGTGAGTGCCGAGAAGTTCAAACAGTTGGGGGTACATATGTCTAACCCTGATCGAGATGAGTCTTCTGCATCCGGTAGCGGTAATCGTCAGAACAACCGCAAGGGTAAAGAAACCTTGAATATCAACCTCAAGAACAAGGAATCCTTGGCCGTTAACGTGGCTCAACCCACGTCTACCTCTACTCCTTCTGCACCTTCACCAAAGGAATCTCGCCCAAAAGTAGAATATTCCTTTGATAAAAATGATACAGCGAGCATCTTCGACTGTTTGCTCAGTGTCACAACCCGCACCCACTGTGAGGGTACAAGAACGTAACAACGCCCAGCCTACGCCGCAGTATCGGCGGTAGAGCGCTGTCCTAGGTCAACATACATCTAACAATATATATATCTAAACAGTTTATACTCCCCGAATGGGGGTAACATAACAGTAAAACTCAATCACAACTAAGGAAGAGATAGTACGAAATGAAATAGAACTCAAGGAAATAAATAGATGAAAACAAAACAGTAGTCTAAGATAATCCCAGCAATATCCAACAGTACAAGGTCTCAGATGAAAGAATATATACAACTCATAACTCCAAATAAAGTCTAACTAAGACATGTCTCAAGATTGCAAAAGTAAGATAAGCCTAACTAGTCTAGTCTAGGCCATCGGGGTGATCTCCTCAGCTAGAGCTGGGTCCTCCTAAGGGTCCAGCTCGCAGGTGTCATCTAAGGCTGCCCCGTAGTAAGTGTCCAGGCAAGCCTCCTCCTCGTCCTCTGTAATATTTTCAACCGGTCCAGTCAGGACAGGAGCGAGTACAGTATATCTCAACAGATCATAGTAAGTTAGAAAATATAATCATGCAGTAAAGTAATATACAAGTACTGAAAGAAGTGCAGTATGTAAATAGAGAGAGAAAGCTGTAAGAGAAATATCTACTATAAATAGAGAACTATCATGTGACTAGTGTATGAGAGTACAATATAGACATGTAAATGGCATAGGAGATTCTGATGCTACACTATGGAAGAGATTCTGATACTACACTACTTGGATATTATTCACATGTCCATTTTCACTCCCCCGTACCCCAATCAATATACAAGGATCCAGCCAGGTTATGTTATATGATGCTATGTAACAGCCCCTGAAGGGTAGTAGACCCCGAAGGTGATAGACCCCGAAGGTGATAGACCAAATCGGCCCACTTCTTACCATTCAAGGTGGGTACGTCTACAGAGAGGCTGGCGGAGATGTATATGCGGCAGATAGTCAGGATCTACGGAGTTTCGGTCAGCATCGTCTCAGATCGGAATAGCCGTTTTACTTCCCATTTTTGGAGGAGTCTGCAGACCAGCTTGGACACTCAGCTCAAGTTTAGTACTGCATACCACCCCCAGACGGACGGACAGTCAGAGCGGACTATTCAGACCCTTAAGGATATGCTACGGACGTGCGTCCTGGACTTTGGAGGTTCCTGGAAGGATCATCTTCATTTGGTGGAGTTTGCCTACAATAATAGTTTCCAGGCCAGCATCGAGACGTCATCTTTCGAGGCTCTGTACGGGCGTAGGTGCCATACATCCTTATCCTGGGATGATGTTGGTGAACGAGCTTTGCTGGGGCCAGAGATGGTTGTTGATGCGGCCGAGAAGGTGAAGCTCATCAGGGACAGACTTCGCGTGGCGCAGGACAGACATCGGTACTGGGCCGATAGCCACCGGAGGCCCTTGGAGTTTGAGGTACGGAGTAGAGTAGGATTAGATTTAGGTTGTTGTTTGTGATTTTGATCATGTTTGTTATTTATTTTAATTGAGACCTTGCTTGTGATTAGGTCGGAGACCCGATTTTCTTGAGGATATCTCCGACTCATGGTACGATACATTTTGGTGGAGAGAGAAAGCTTAGCCCGCGCTTCATCGGCCCTTTCGTTATCAGTGGGAGAGTCGGTGACTTGGCTTACTGGCTAGACTTGCCGCCTGCACTTGTGGGGGTCCACAACGTATTTCATGTATCACAGTTGAGACGGTACGTGGCTGACCCTAGCCATGTGCTCGATCATTCAGAGATAGAGGTTGGGCCTTCTCTCAGCTATCCAGAGCAGCCCGTGGAGATTCTGGATCGACGGGAGAAGGTTCTGAGGAACCAGGTGATACCTTTGGTACGCGTCGCATGGAGGTATCATTCTCCAGGAGAGTCTACCTAGGAACGGGAGGATGAGATGCACGAGCGCTACCCCTATCTTTTTGGACCGTGAGGTATACTTTTCTATCCTTCTCAGCAGTTTAGTTTCGCCTTTAATTTCGAGGACGAAATTATTTTAAGGAGGGTAGATTTGTCACTACCACTTTTCTAGCTTGAGGGTATTTTGGTCATTTTTCAAATTTTGGGAATTTTTGGAATTATTATGTATTATTATGATTTATTAGAATTAATATGATTTTTGGTAATTTTTGGTGATTTTTAGGATAATTGATTTTGGGCCTAAAGTTGACTTTGACTTGTGTTGACTAGAAGACTAACCTAGTGACTAATCTAGGTTATGGCCACTTAGTTAGGTTTAGTAACCTTGGTTTGACCTAATTTAATGAGGTTTAAGTCATTGGAACTAGTTAGGAGTGATTTGGAGTTGTTTAGGCTAATATGGCTTAAAACTTCATAAGTCATGACTTATGGTTCTAACCATTTAATAAAACAACTTAGCCATAGCCTATAGGACTTGGCCCAAAGCCCAAATTAGCAACCCAAACATTTTGTCCAGCCAACCTAGGGATTTTTCCACTATAAAACCCCTCCTAATTTCTAGGGCTAGCCTCCTTTCCATAGGAATCCATTTCAAGAAGAAAGAGGTGAGCTCCTATCTTTAGAAATTCATAATAAATCTATTTTTCCTCCTTTTTAATCAAAACATGTTGCAATAGGTTCTAATTATTGTTTTCTTGCTGTTGGAATTGGTTGTTCTCAGTTTTCTAACAATTTGGAGGAGTTTCACCATCAAGAGGAGCATCTCTCTTTAGAGTTTTTAAGGGTTTTGACACTTTGAGGTAACTTCCTATTTCCACCATAGAATCCTGAAATTTTTGCATCATTAGGGAGCCCTAGACCTAACCTAACAGTAGGGATAGGAAACCCTAAGTTTTTGTGTCATTTTGTGTCCTAACAGGACACGTATCAGTGTCCTGCTCTATGTGTTTGTGAAAATGCCTCTGTGGAACTTTTTGTGTTATTTTCGAATTGTATTTGAATGGAAATTTGCATTGTTGTGTTACTTATCCATTTCTGAAGCTCTGAGTCAATTTCGTGCTTGTGTCGTGTCGTTAGGACACCCGTACATACGTACTTGGACACGCGCGTGCGGCTACAGGAATCCCCTGCCTATCGGGCTCTTTCCTGGACACGACACGCACTTGTTGGACACAAAATTTTGTGGGAGCCTCGAGGCACCCATTGTGAGGGTACGAGAACGTAACAACGCCCAGCCTACGCCGCAGTGTCGACGGTAGAGCGCTGTCCTAGGTCAACATACATCTAACAATATATATATCTAAACAGTTTATACTCCCCGAATGGGGGTGACATAACAGTAAAACTCAATCACAACTAAGGAAGAGATAGCACGAAATGAAATAGAACTCAAGGAAATAAATAGATGAAAACAAAACAGCAGTCTAAGATAATCCCAGCAATATCCAACAGTACAAGGTCTCAGATGAAAGAATATATACAACTCATAACTCCAAATAAAGTCTAACTAAGACATGTCTCAAGACTGCAAAAGTAAGATAAGCCTAACTAGTCTAATCTAGGCAATCGGGGTGATCTCCTCAGCTAGAGCTGGGTCCTCCTGAGGGTCCAGCTCGCAGGTGTCATCTAAGGCTGCCCCGTAGTAAGTGTCCAGGCAAGCCTCCTCCTCGTCCTCTGTAATATTTTCAACAGGTCCAGTCAGGACAGGAGCTAGTACAGTACATCTCAACAGATTATAGCAGGTTAGAAGATGTAATCATGCAGTAAAGTAAGATACAAGTACTGAAAGAAGTGCAGTATGTAAACAGAGAGAGAAAGCTGTAAGAGAAATATCTACTATAATGGCGAGATTATGTGGATCCATCTTGATCTTGTTAAGGATTTTGAAGTTCCTTCTTCCTCCAAGCAACGCTCGAAGGGCAAGACAAAGAGCTGCAATATGGTGTCTTTTGACCCCATAGTTGAAGAAGAAATCCTGTTGGGCACCAGGTTAGGAAAAAATTATCTACGGGAGCATCCCGAAATTCAGGAGGATCCTGTTTCGTCCTCCGAAGCTGTTCCAGTACAGCCTGTCTCTACAGAGGGTATCCCCTCTACATCATTACCGGTTATGGAACCGACTTCTCCTAAACCGGCAGTAGTTGACAAAGGCAAACAACAAGTATGCTTCGACAAAATTTTGAAGAAGTCATCCCCCTTTGGACTTGAAAAGCCATAACTTTGACATATTGGCTCAACTGGCCAACACACCGGCTAGGCTGTCTATCTTCGAGCTCTTATGCCTCTCTAAAGAGACTCGAGAAACATTGAGTGAGGCTTTGATGCAGGCAGACACTTGCCTAACTCTTCTCAAGAAACCTGAATCAGAACCTGTCTCTTGTCTCCACTGTCACAGTGTGTTGGAATTAATTCCAAACATCACCTTCACACAAGATGATATGTTGATGGAAGACAATCGACATGACCGTCCTCTCTACTTTACAGGATATGTCTACACCATGAAGGTCGATCGTATTCTGACAGATCAAGGGTCAGCACTCAGCATTATGCCTAAGACGATATTGGATGCTCTGAAGATTGCAGTGCATAGCCTCTCCGACACTATCACCACCATCCTGGGATTCAACCACGGAAGAAGTGAACCTTTAGGCCAGATACGCCTAAAACTCTAAATTGGCAATTTTTGCACAAAGATGACCTTCTACATTATAGATAACCATGGTTGTTCCTACAATGCTCTTCTGGGGAGACCATTCCTTCATGAACACAACATTGTTCCTTCTACTCTCCACCAATGCTTCAAATACGTTGATAATAAAGGGGAAGTCCAAAAAGAAGTTGTGGATCTCTACCCGTTTAAAGGCGTTGAAGCATATTGCAATGACGCTCGCATGTACAAAGATGAGTTTATGAAGGTAGTTTTGGCCATGGATGGTGAAGAAGAACAGGAAGCAGTGCCCAGCGACACTCTGATCATACCTGTCAAAGGGCATGTCTCTCATCCTCAATCCTCTAAACCACTAGCTATTCATCTGCCAGGCCAGAAGCAATCAACTGGTGATAATCAAGATCAAAGGGAGCTCACCTCTTCTGAGCCATTAGTTATCGACTTACGTCGTAACAAAGATCAAAAGGAGCTCACCTCTTCTGAGCCACTGGTTATCGACCTTCGTCGTAACAAGAAGATAAGGGAGCTCACCTCATTTGAGCCGCTTGTTATCGACCTTCGTCGTAACAAGCCTAAACCTCCTTCCTCTTCTGTTCCTCCTCTTGTAATCGATCTGACCAAGCCGGCTAAGGCTAAAGGTCCTGTTGTAAATATGGATGTACAAATCAATGAAAAAGCATCTGCTTTCTAGTATACTGATGTCATTTATCATACTAAATACTATTTGGATATGCTAGACAGCTTTCAGTCATTTACAATAGGAGTTGTACAATCATTTCAAACGAAAGTATTATTTGAACATCCAGACGACTCATATTTTGTTATCCCTTCTCGATAGAGAGGTGAGAGTCCAATACTTTTTAGTAAAGGGCCAGAACAAAAATTCAGCTATACGGATGATAGAAAAAATAACGATATGGGACGTCTTCAACTTCGTCATTATAGTCAACAATCAAAAGACATCATCCGAAAGATGGGTTATGACTTCAAGAATGGCCTCAATTACGGTAAGGGTAGATGAACCCATATTCATACAGTTGTTCTGAAAGGAAAATCAGAGATGTACTAAAGTAGGACGAAAAGAGGTCTCGGATATCTTCACCTCTTGTCTTATCTCCAGAAGTCTCCGAATCCGATAGTGAAGAGCGCTCCAACTCTTCTGATTCTAGATCATGGGATTCTGACACCAGCATCGGTCAAGTTTATCGATTGATCGTATCTTCTAACATGGTCTCCGCTGAACTCCCGGAAGGTTATGACGAGGATATCGAAGAAAATCGTAAAACAGATCCTTCGGCTCAACGAATTGATATCCAATGGGAACTCCGATTCGAACAACGGGAACCTCCTACAAAAGATCAATTGGTTCAAATTTATGTAGGAGAAAATGGATCACCTCGTCCAATATTCATCAGCAAGAACCTTCTAGAGGCGGATAAGTAAGAATTAATTCTTCTTATTCGAGAATATATTGATGTCTTTGCTTGGAATTATGAAGACATGCCAGGTTTAGATCCCAAAGTTGCTACTCATAAACTGAATCTTTTGCCTAATGCACAGCCAGTCAAACAACAGCAAAGGCGATTCAAGCCAGAAATAATGGATACAATTGATGTTGAAGTCAAAAAGCTCATAGCTTGTGGCTTTATTCGAGAAGAACAACATCCAGATTGGGTAGCTAATGTTGTCCCAGTCTTGAAGAAAACTGGCAAAGTTTGAGTTTGCATTGATTTTCGGGATCTTAATGAGGCTTGTCCAAAGGATGAATTTTCTCTCCCTATTACAGATGTCATGATCGACAATACTTGTGGGTTTGAAAGGATATCCTTCATGGATGGATTTTCTGGTTACAATCAGATTCGGATGAACCCTGAAGATGAAAAATATACTTCTTTCCGCACCCCTCGCGGAGTCTACCGCTACACTGTGATGCCTTTTGGTCTCAAGAATGCGAGTGCAACTTACCAACGAGCTATGAGTACCATCTTTCAAGATCATCTTCGTAAGACTGTCGAATGCTATGTTGATGATATTGCAGTCAAGAGTCGTCTGAAGGAAGATCATATCCAAGATTTAAGAACTAATTTCAATCTAATGTGCCAATATCAGTTAAAAATAAATCCCACCAAGTCATTCTTGGGTATCTCTAGTGGTAAATTTCTCGGCTTCGTCATTACCTCTAAAGGTATGCACGTGGATCTCGAAAAGATCAAAGCCATTCAAGAGATGCGTCCTCCACGCAACTTAAAGGAGCTACGAGGATTCCAAGGTCGACTTGCATACATCAGGAGGTTCATTTTAAACCTGTCTGGACGTTGTAGACCGTTTACTCAGTTAATGAAAAAGGGTGTGTCTTTCGTTTGGACCGAATAATGTCAACAGGTATTCGATGATATAAAGTAATATTTGATAAACCTACCATTCTTGGTGCCACCAATCTCAGGCATAACATTCTTAATGTATGTCCATGCTATGGATCATTTACTGGGTGCTTTACTTTCCCAGAAGAACAAAGAAGGCCATGAACAAGCCATCTACTATCTTAATCGTACTATGATCGGTGCTGAACACTGTTATAGTCCGGTTGAGAAAGAATGCCTAGCTCTTATGTTCGCTGTTCAAAAGACTCGGCATTATATCATTGGCCAAACCATTCACGTCATTTCCCGAGTTAATTCTCTTCGGGTACTGATGAAGAATCCCAGCACACTCAATTCTCGATTGGCTATATGGGCCATTCTGCTAGCCCAATACGATATGGTTTATGTTTTGCAAAAATCTGTTAAGGGTCAAGCACTGGCTGACTTTTTAGCAGCTCATCCTGTACCAGAGACATCTAAGCTTTATGATGAAATTCCAGATGAAACAATGGAATCAAACATGATCTTTGAAGAATTTTCTACCTGGCGTCTGTTCTTCGATGGAGCATCCCGGATCGGACCCAATAGGACCATTATTGCAGGAGTTGGAATTATTCTAGTCTCTTCAGAAGGATTAGCTATCCAAAGAGCTTATTCCCTAGATCAGCCATGCTCTAACAATGTGGCTGAATACAATGCCTTGCTCATTGGACTCCAATTAGCAAAACAGTTGGGAGTTGAATATCTTGAAGTCTACGGCGATTCTAAACTGGTTACCAATCAGGTTAGAGGAGTATACGAAGTTCGCCATCAAGATCTAGTGCCCTATCATGAAGCTGCAATTAACATGGCTACATTATTCAAGGCTTTCTTCATTAAAGATGTTCGACGAGCTTGAAACACTAAGGCAGATGCTTTAGCTAATCTCGTAGCAGTCTTAGCAATTCCCGTCAAAAGACAACAAATGGTTGTTATTTCCAACAGAGAGTTGTTCTGCATTGAAAATAATCGCAACATTGAGTTTAGTAACTTTTCCGAAGTCAATGTTATCAATAAAGATTGGAGAGCTCCTTTCATCGACTTCATAGTTCATAACATACTTCCTGAAGATCCTAAGGAGGCTATAAGTTTTCGTCGACGATCTCTTCGATTCTACTACAATCAGACTACCAAAACGCTCTATAGACGGACTTATGATAGCCTACTCTTGTGCTGTCTTGCCGTGATAAAACGAAGCGAGTATTGCGTAAAGCTCATGATGGTGTTTGCGAAGCCCATCAACCCGGCCCTAAACTGCAAGATCGTATCCGACGAATGGATTACTACTGGCCCTCTATGGTATTTGATGCCTTTGAATATGCAAAGAAATGTCGAGCTTGTCAAATCCATGCAGATTTTATTTATCAATCGTCGAAATTCTTTCATCCGACTACTGCTTCTTGGCCTTTTGAAGCTTGGGGTATGGATATTATAGGTCCTATCAATCCTCCTTCTTCTAAGGGACATCGATTTATACTAGCCATAACGGATTATTTCTCCAAATGGGCCGAAGCTATACCATAGGCAGAAGTCAAAACCTGCAGCGTCATCAACTTCGTCAAACACCACGTTATCTATAGGTTTGGTGTACCTCGACGAATCATTCACGATAATGGACCTCAGTTTATCAGTCAAATGCTCACCAGATTCTGTGATGATCATCGGATTGACAATGTCACTTCTACACCTAACAACCCGGCTGCTAATGGCTTGGCTGAGGCCCTTAACAAGACTATTATCGAGCTCCTTAAGGAGTTTGTGTCTACTAACAAACAAAATTGGAGAGAAAAGCTTAAAGAATGTCTATGGGACTACAGTATTACGGTCTGCAACCCCATGGGCTGTACACCTTTCTCTTTGGTGTACGGTTGTGAAGCAGTTCTACCTCTGGAACTTCAAATTCCTTCCTTGAGAATTGCTATCGCTAACGAACTTACTACGGAGAACAATGATCTTCTTCGACTTCAAGAACTAGAGGCACTCGACGAAAAGCGACTATTGGCTCAATAACATATTGAATTGTATCAAGCCCGCATTTCGAAGACTTTTAACCGCAAAGTTAAAGTCAGATCCTTTCAGAAAGGAGAACTCGTTCTTACAGTCAGACGTCCCATGACTATGACTCACATGAGCAAAGGCAAGTTTGATACAAAATAGGAAGGGCCTTATATCGTGAGCAAAGTCTTCTCAAATGGAGCCTATCAACTCACAGAGCTGAACGGTCGAGTTGCAATGATGCCCATCAATGGCAAGTTCCTAAAAAAGTACTATATATGAATGTAAAAGGGATTTCTTATAAATATGACCAGACAGTTCATAAATAAAGTTTGATTTTATTTCATCATAAACGATGTTACATGATATCAAGGACTAGAATTACTATCGTCCTTCTTAATGACAGGACGAGGACCACTGCCGTCCTTTTCAAAAATATAGTCGGCAAAGGAGTCGAGGACATCCTTGCTCGATTTCACCTGAAACGCGCAAGCGGCCATCCTCATGGCTTCTTCTTCTTCAGCCTTTCCTGGCTCAACTAGGAAATCCAAGATATCCCGTGGTGGCTTGGGTACAGACGAACCTTCATTTGCCTCCGTCTGCTTTAACTGGTTTGGCTCGGCTGGACGCTCCTCAGTGACTTCTTCAATCTTGGGGACAATCTCAGCCTTCTTGGATGCATCTTCACACGACATTTTGTGTTAAAAGTGAAATTGCTCATTCTATCTAAATTTATGTTCTTTTTATAGGCAGAGATTCTTGAAACAGTTGATTATGCGAATCGAAGCGACGTATTCTTCACAACATTCATTCCATTCATTTGACGGTTCATCCGTTCATTCTATTCGTTTGACAGTTCACCCATTCATTCCATTCATCTGACGGTTCATCCATTTATTTCATTTATTTGATGGCTCACCTGTTCATTCCATTCATCCGACGGTTCATCCATTCATCCCATTCATACGACTGTTCATCCCGACGATTTATTTCGTTCATACATTTCGACGACTCATCCGTTCATCCATACCAACAACATGTCACATATTTATTACCTCTGATTAAGTTGTCTACCGAAATAATAATATTCAAAAAGAAAATTATATTATGCCATGTCCATATTACCTCTGAGCAGATATAATGAATATAATTATTTTCTAAATCAAGAAATATATCATGTCCTGAACCTCTGAATATATTTTCTATCGCTATTATTTATATCCGTAATGGGATATGCAACAAATAATCGAGCCACAAAAATAGTGTCTTTTCATTAATCAAGATCAAAGACATTACAAAAAAGACATATCACAAAGGAAAAAGTACAAAAGGTTTTCTTTTACTCAATCGGTAGGGTCATCAGATTAGCTATCTGCTGCTTCAAGGTTTAGAGTCGTTCTTCACGAGAATCTAATACCCGTCTTCTAGCCTCCTCCATTCCAGATTCAGCGTCAAATATTAGCAAGGTCACTAGTCGGCGAGTGATTTCATCTTGATGAAATTTGACAAACTCATCCTTCTCATGGGTCAGAATGTCTAGTTGTTGAACTGCAGCTTGATGTTGAGTGGTCTCTTCTTCAAGAGCAAGTTGAACAATTCTTAACTCCTCTTGAAGTCGAGCAAACTCTGCCTTCAGATCAGCAATCTTCTTCACTTTCTTCCCAGCAGCAGACGCTATTATATCTATCTGATAATCATTTTCTGAAGATTTTATGGTAAAAGTGTCCAAAAATTTCTTGAAATCTGCCTTCATCACCTCAGCTTCTCGAGTCATCTTTTCGAACTCGGCATTCACCAGTGGCTCTACCTCTCTTCGGTTAAGGTCTTTGTAGATCTTGATTGATTCCTCCAGCTCATCCAGTACATGTTCAAGGTAAGCAGCCTGAGCTTCATCGCCTTGATCTCGAATGCCACCAATCAGATAAGAAGTTGGACTTCTGACAGTGATGAAACCAACATTCTCTTTCTCCATTACCCTTTCTACCAAAGGTCCCAAGGAACTGAAGAAGAAATTGGTAAAAGAACCAACTATAAATTTTTTTGTAGCTACTGCACTAGGTGTAGCAGCTATTTCTACAGAAGCTTCAGCAGCAGATGTTTGTGAAGACGGAAGTTCAACTTCTTGAACATGGGCTGTAGCCTCTTTTGACGAAGGAGCCATAGTGGAGCTAGTTGCCCCTCCTAGATGCTCTTCTGCGAAATTAAGTAAACATTATCAGTTTTCTGTTACTAAGGACTATCAGAAAAAAGATCAAAATGAAGGCAAGCTTACCAAAACTGGGTTTAGTGACAAGATTGTCATTTGATGGAATATACTGGAGCCTCGCGGAAGTCGTTTCAGACATTACTGCCTGACTACTTCCTGCTTCAGAGCCGCCTGATAGATGACGGCTGCCGCTGGCTATCGTCTCTATCTGCACTATGTCAGTGCATACCGGAAGAATCGGGGAAGGCTGAATCCTTATATGAATGAAAATTAAAACATCAGTCATCTGATCTATAAATAAAGATTACTAAAATCAGTCAATACCTCTTTGATCGGGGACTATAGCTTCCTCCGGTGCTGCTTCATTAGCAACATTCTTCTCCTTAGATGCATGGATAGCAGCATCCTCTTCAGAAGTTAGATTATTATTAACATCCTCCGCAGATGTTTCTTCGTCATCTGCCTCCTCCTCTTGTGCTTCCTCATCATCACTTGTATCTACTGGATCTATGTCATGGAAGCCGAAATCACATCTATCCAGAGCCTCGATCATCAGTCGATCTTCTTCAGCACGACGCGATCTTGGTGTAGCCGAAAGATGAGTAGCTTCCATTGCAAGTATGGAAGATGGAAATACTTCAACAGATGATTTCGACTCATTGATTGGGGTGGAGTTACAGTCGCTTCTGCAGCCTCATCTTTTGTTTCTGCAGTCTCTTTCCTTGTGTCTGCGACCTGGTCCCTTATCTCTACACTGATAGCTCCTTCTTGTGTATCTGTTACCTGTTGAGGCTCAGGAGTACGTGTAGGAGAAGGCATCATAACCCGACGGTAGCATTTATCAGGGCAGAAGTATGGATAACTTTTGGAGGGGTGGCCACTTTCTTTCTGAAAGCTATTTTCTTTCTGCGTAGAGGTTCTTCCGGGCTCTCTACATCTGCAGCATGTGTTTGTCTTTGGGTGGAAGTTGGGGTCATTACTTCTTCTCTGTGAGCCAACTCAGCCTGTTGCCGAGACTACGATCGAGTAGTGACCCTTTTCGAAGAGTCTACAGCAGTCTTCTTCTTAGAGACAAGAGAAGATGGTTCTTCCGTCTTCCTCTTCTTCTCCTTGATCGGAGATCTTAAAACTTTCAAAGAAACACGCAGCAGTTCGTAGACTTCTTCATGGAAGTTGGCTTCCCTCGAAGCTTCTAGAGGCGCATCAGCCAGCTCGTGCTCTTCATCATTACCAGGAGGAAACAAAACAGGTGCTCCTTTTCTAAATCGTGTCACCATCGCAAAGCTATCTGTTAAATTGAAGTTCTCAGCAAAACTGTTTGCTGACGTATAAAAGGTCGAATAAGTATATAGCATGCGGGGGCCACGGTCGTTCTTTGTCGGCATCGAGAACGTTGTCTTTGTGTCACGGGCATTATAATAGGTCCAAGCCCGGGCTCCATCAATCAAATAACCTTTTCCCTATAGGCATGTTAGGGTATTGCCTACGTGGAATTGGTCGTAGCCGAATTGGCGTACAAAATAGCTTGGGAGATAAGGTTCAAGATAGCATTCATCTTCGAACCAGTATACTAGATGTGATGGCCGAATCGTCCTCAACCAGTCAAAAGCTGTATGACCCACAGGCTGCATTCTCACTGAGTCGACGAGGTTCGTTGACATATATTCATAATCGGTTGGAGGTGGAACACATAAGAAGTTCCATCCTTTGCCCAGGTTCAAGACTCGCCTGCAGTCTTTCAAAGTGGAATAGATCCACTTACATCCAGAATATCTTCTCAGAAAACTGCTGCTCACTGCTCCCATAGCAGGGTTCATTAAGGAAGGATGGTGTAGAAGCAGCCATCCGAATAGATATTTATACGGTAGTTCCAGTCGAGGAAAATGTCCATTTTTACTTTTTTATCGAATCATCGAATCAACGAAGTGACGGAGGCCGACGTTTATTCTGCATGTCATTACTGACAATAAATCCATCCGGTAGCCGAAGACTAGACGGACAGCAGCAAACAGTGTGCCGCAATGGAAGCGGTCAACTGCACTGGCCCCAGGAACGACATATCGTCGAAGACAGTAAGTAAGGAAACCTGCCAGTTGGGCTTCCTTTGACATGGGCCTGTAACCCATCCTCATAAAACTCTCGACGACGTCTCCTTCCTTGAAAGGAGGATACTGAAGATCATCCTCAATCTTGATATCCATCTCATTGTGCGTCTCCATCTACTCTATTACCTCGCTATTGCTAAGCAGTTTGAAGAAGTTGGGATTGTATTTTTCATGTTCTTTGGTCTTCTTCTCGATAATATGGTTGAGGAAAAGATATGGCAACCATTTGGTCGAATAGCACATACCGGCAGTGCCACTCTTATAGTAGAGAGAGAAAATCTTGTAATGACATAGTAGCTCTTCAAAAATATCTACTATACGGGCATTCTCCTGGCGCAGTCTGTCCAACTCATCATTTGTTGGGACAAACTCTTCATAAGGGATATCCTCCATCGACAGATTTGAGATATACTTCATCTCATGCAAGGCTAATCCAATTTCCCCGCATGGCGTCATAAAAGTCCCAGTCCTATAATTGTATCTCTCCGTCAACGCAAGGAATAGATATGGATTAGGGGGGAAGCCATAGACCGTGGCATATACTGCCTGATACAGATCAATCTCTTTAAGCTGATCTTCAAATTGGACTAATATCCAATTGGCTATACAGATCTATCTCTTATTGTCCGGGTTCACAAGACCTGTCAACCGCAGATCTTGGTCTGGATACCTCCCTTCCACCTTCGCAAACTCATTTGCGAATATTAGAGTTCTTACTGGTAGCAGTAGAGAAGAATCTTCCGGCGAGATGCAACCGAGTTTTAGTCCTCTGAGTAGAGAGCTATGTCGCTCAGAAGAACTGTAGAATATATCTTTATGATCTGGCCCCTTCTTAACAGATATATTACCCACTCGGGCCTGCTGCAACAAAATTAGGTCCCATTCCATTCTTCTGGGATAGCTTTCAAAAGCATATCTAGGCAGAGGGAGACATCTGGAGATCTCTAGCAGAAGTATCGTCTTCTCGCCCCTTTGGAAAATTCTCTGCTCCATGCAAGGCCTTGGCTGAGAATTCTTGTCAAAAGCCTCACCAAACGAAAACAAAGGTTTCTTATGAGTGACAGTATCAGCAGTTTGAAGAGGCTGTTCGTTCATTAGACACAATAAAGTATCATTATCCTGTGCAATCAGGACAGCCTGCCGAGCCAACGGTAAAGCATATTGAGAAAAAGAGACATGAGAGAGATCTTCCTTGAATGTGATTCAGACAGAGATCCTGTAAGAACCTCGTAGTTAGGATCTTTTTTGAGGTTAACTGCATCAAATAAAGAGACAAAGATCTGTATGTGCAAAAGATTTCTCCATAAATTCATCAAATTGCGTTATATGAAATAAACTATCTGATTGTGCCAGCACAACCAATGTGCGCAAGCATCAGATTGCGCCAACCTACTTGCGCAAGACAGCAGTTTGCGCTAGCAACTGACTTGCGCAAAATATCAGCTTGCGCATCAATGCGCAAAACGATGGATTGCCCTGATTATTTTGTCAGCAATTTCCAACCAATTGTGCAAAGATACAGTTTTCATAAAAATAAAAACTGTTGAACATGCAGCCGAAACCCTAAACAGGGGAGCACAAGTGGTTGAGAATACCATCAATCTCTAAAAAGAGAGAGGCATGAAAGTTTAAAACATCAAAAACCCTAAAAAGGGTTTCGATTATGGTTCGTCATTCACCTTGCAGAGCTGGGTGACCCGTCTCGTGACGAGAGACTCGTGGTTCAACATGAGTCAAAGGTTCGACAGGGGCCTTTCCCTTCTCAATGGCTGATCACTTGGGCGCCATTGATGTTGATAACGAGAAGAGGAAGAAAAATTCGGAGTAGGAGAGGAGTTTCTTTCTCTTGAGAAATCGAAGGCAAGTAAAGATTAAAAGAATGGGAGAAGAAACTATTTATAGTTTCTCACAGAATCGTAACGGTCACCTCCGATTGCGCCGAGAAAGTCGGAGCTAATTCCTCCAAATGCGCAGCCAGAGCGCAACTTGATTTCAAATTTGAAATTCAAAGTATTTCGAAACTTTGAATATTTTCAAATTTTGAAAACTTTGAAGGGGGTCTTGTAAGCCCTAAAAATCAAGTTGCATCGATCAAACAGACAGAGAAATCTAAAATTGAGCACTCTTCAAACTGCAATGTAGGCAGACTGCGCTACAAATCAACTGCGCTAACCTGAACTGCGCTAACCTGAACTGCGCCAATGCCCGAGCGCGTGTCATGTCCCAGAACAAGAATACTGGAGAGCGGAGGCAGACATATCCAGCTTCGTATATGAAATGAGATTCATCTCGCTATACTGTCACGGCTGTCTAGATACATGAGGGTTTAACTACAAGCCATCAGTCTCCTATGGTCATGAACAAGCCTAGTGTCTCAATCACAAGCAAGTAAGTTAAAGTCGCAAGATGTAAGATCACCAAATATACAATAGTAAGGTGTCCCAAACATTACATATTCAGTTTATCAAGAAGCTAGTCGTTACAAAATGTGAGGACTAGCAAGAGTTCAGTCATACATGATCAACCCTAGGATCTGTCAATCATGTTACAGCCCGTAGGCAGACAATAAGTAAAAGTACATCGAGCTAAACAGGTGCTCGTTGGCTAAACGCCTCAAAAGAATATTTTTATAATAGAGTGGGAGAGCCAAAAATAATCCACTCGTTGCCCTGGTTATGCCTGGTGGTCACCATCGGGATGGAAGGTTGGTAGATCCTCTGGAGATGCTCCGAAATCTGGCCATACAAAACCAGCTGGATCAGACCCTAGAAAGAGCAAGTGCCACAAAGGAGGCTTCACTTATGAACTAAAACCAGCAATTAGCACAGAAATAATAATATGGAAATAAATAGGACAAGAGTTAAGAAAAGCATAACATAGTGATATACGTTGAGGTAACCATGGGACTATTCAGATAGCCAGGTTACAACCCGAAAACCAAACAAGGACCGGGGTTGTAAACCTTCGTCTGAGCAGAACTTGGAATTCTCACCATCTATCGGTAAAATAAATACAGGCATTCTAGTCATGCAGTACCCTGGAACAAGATCAGGACAAGACTAGACTGGTTAGACTCCATCCAATCATTTCACGGCCAAACACGAATTACGGCTTGATACTTTAACTATAACTAGGGTTGTCACAAGCCTAATTACTAACAAGATGCAGTGAGATTATTCCACAGCCACAAGCCCTGCAGACCATCCAGGTTACCCAGGTCAAAAATTAGGGGTTGAATTCAGGTGGGTACACCGTCCAGGAAACGTATGTACCCTTAGGTAGCTTGAAGGGTGCAACACATAACAGTGTGCTGGAAATGTGTCCTACTCGACGACAGGCTACAGATCCCAGGAGCGCCCAGGTAACGGGATTACCTGTAGCTGAGAAATCTCTTCATGACTACTGTATAATTCTAGTTATTAGCCTTAGTCCATTTTAGTAGGTACTCCTGACCGTGGTACTCAGGAGTCCCTGTCCTAGACATGATGCAAGACACGATTGGTTTATTTGTACAAGCACAATCGCCCAAGGTGTTCAGGTTATTTATACAGGTCATGTTATGTCAGGTAGCCGACGCAATAGCTTATCAAGATATATCATGTCAAGTTATCATGTCAAGTTTACTTGTCAGGAGTACGCCGCGATGGGCCACTATCATGTCATGTCAGGTTATCATGTCAAGAGTGCACCACTATGGGTCATTGTCGTGTTCATGGTATATGTGCAGGATATTATAGTGCCAGTATACAATCAGGAGACCTAATTACACTGAGGGTTACAAGGCATGAGTTAACAATACTAAATGAATAATAGCAATAATAATAAAATAACAAGACAAGGCATGGGGAGGAGTCATGCAGCCCAACGAGAGACGAATCCATACAGCAGGAAGAATAAGCAGCCCATGCGGCTGGAGAAAAGGGAGGGTACTCATGCGGCTAAGGACGGAAAAACTTATGCGGCTGGGGAACTCAGAGTCATGCGGTTGAGAGGGCTCGGGTCCTCATGCAGCAGGAAAAAGACTGCAGTATATGCGGCCATCAAGAAAGTCGAGTTTATGCGGTTCGGCATGGCTGCGCACATACGGATGGGTGGTGAGCAAATTCCTTGCGGCTATCGAGGATCAATGCCTATGCGGCTCTCAAGGGGAGGGGGTTCTCATGCGGCTGGGACGAGCAAGGGTCCATGCGGCTAGAACAAGCAAGGGCCCATGCGGCTAGAACAAGCAAGGGTCCATGCGGCCGGGTCAAGTAAAGTCTCATACGGCCAGCGGGGATCGGCCCTTATGCGGTTGGGAACTGACTGAATCCCATACAGTTAGGAGTGATGGGTGCTCATGCGGCTATTGGAAAGTGAGTCCATGCGGCTGGCACAGACCCGGGTTCATGCGGTTAGAAGAGAATGAATCTTATGCGGCTGGAAGTGGATTCGGCCCCATGCGGCTGGAATTCACTTGCCGCATGAATTGCCATGCGGTCAAGTCTAAGCACAGTTCATCTTCTCCAATTTTTCGAGAAGAAGAACACCAGAAAGGCCAAGTTCCCAAGCTCTATAACTCCATCATCCGGAGTCCAAATCCGAACTTTCGTAGGTCAAAATAGGGTAGAACGAAATTCTCCACAACATGGAACCATCAAAACTTGAAAATAACCAGATTAAGTAGATCAAAACCCAAGAAATCCGAAAAGGAAATAAACTTAGATCTACAAGGAATCTAGCCATGGAAAGTAAAAATGCCAAGTACTAAAGTATGTTAGAATGCTTTAAAGAAGAGAATGGAACAATAAAATTAAAGTTCCTCCATAAAGCAAGTTGCACTTTCCTAGACCTCTCTCTCTCTCCCTGGTAGGTAAGGAAGTAATGGTGGAGGAGAAAAAGATTAATGAAGATATATAAAGGAGAATGGGTAATAAATACTAATATTGGTGGTAGGTAGGTGGGTTTACCCTTGGTTCATGATGAACCAAGCAAACCAAGCCAAGTCGAACCAACCCAAGAACAAACCAAGCCATGAAGCTAAGCAAAGAATCATGCAATACAAGATAAAATACGTATACGTATACCCAGATACGTAGTACGAACAACAGGCATTACAACTCTACCCACCTTAAAAGAATTTCGTCCTCGAAATTTAATTAAGAGGCTAGAGAGACAAGAACGAGTTAATACTAATCACATGCAAGCTATAACTAGGCAATCAATCAGTCATTCAAGCAAGGAATCGAAGGCATGAGGCATAAGGAAGACGTCATACCTCACGAGTCAAATAAGTCAGGATATCGCGATCGGATATCATCCTCACGCTCCCATATTGACTCCCCTAAAGAGTGAGGACCCCAAGCAAATCGGACTAATTTGATAGTCTTGTTCTTGAGCGTCTTCTCTCTTCGGTCCAATATAGACACGGGCCTCTCCTTATACGAAAGGTTGGTACCAACAACCAATTCCGAGTGATCCAGAATATGGCTCGATTCTGGGATATAACATCGTAATTGGGATACATGGAACACGTCATGCACCTCGCTTAGCGACGACGGGAGAGCGAGACGATAGGATACATCTCCTACTCGCTCCAGAATGTCAAACGGTCCTATATACCTAGGACTAAGCTTTCTCCGTGTGCCAAAACAAATGACGCCACGGTTATGTAAAATTCTCAGGAATATATAGTCGCCGACCGAGAATTCAGGGGGTCGTCGATGGGAATCGGCCCAATGGCGCTGACGATCTTGGGCAACTCGAAGATGATCCCTGACTCTTCTGACCACCTCAACTGTCTAGACAATCATTTCTGGACTAAGCATCTACCTCTCTCCAACATCATTCTAGGCTAGCGGGGATCTGCACTTCCTACCGTATAGTGCCTCGAACGGTGCTATCTGAATACTGGCCTGGAAACTGTTGTTGTATGAGAATTCCACCAGATGCAAGTGATCTTCCCACGAACCTCTGAAGTCAAGTATACATGACCGTAACATATCTTCAAGAGTCTGGATCGTGCGCTCCGACTGGCCATCTGTCTGCGGGTGATAAGCTGAACTGAACTGGAGACGAGTCCCCAAACTCTCTTGCAAGCTACACCAAAAGTGTGACATAAATCTGGAATCTCGGTCCGAGGTGATACTGACTGGAATACCGTGAAATCTGACGATCTGCCTGAGATATATCTCCGCTAGCTGAGTCGTCGACTGACCAACTCTGAACGGGAGGAAGTGGGCCACCTTCATGAGCCGATCAACTATAACCCAGATAGCATCTCTACTAGCTGGAGATATAGGTAATCCAGTCACGAAATCCATGGTCACATGTTCCTACTTCCATTCTAGAATGGACAAAGGCTGAAGAAGTCCAGCCGGCCTCTGATGTTCAGCCTTAACTTGTTGGCAAACCAAAGACCGAGAGACGAACCGAGCTATCTTCCGCTTCATGCCATTCCACCAAAAGTAATGCCGAATATCTCGGTACATCTTCGTACCGCCCGGATGAATGGAATACTATGAACAGTGAGCTTCTGCCATGATTTTATGTCTGATATCTCCATTGGGTACACAAAGATGCTTACCATGTCGAAGTGTACCATCCTCATGAATGCATAACTCTGGTCTTCGTCCTGCCTCACACTCTGCTTTGAGTCGCTGAAGCTTGAAATCTGTTGACTGCGCCATCCGGATCCTCTCGACTATAGTGGACTGAACTTGCATACTGGCCATCAATGCTACACTGGAAGGGAAAACAACTTCAATACCCAACTTTTGAAGATCTTCTAACAGCTCTGGTTACGATGTTAGGAAATAAACTCTGGCTCTCCTGCTCAACGCATCTGCTACAACATTAGCCTTCCCGGGATGATACTGTAAGTTGACATCATAATCTACAAGAAGCTCCAGCCACCTCCTCTGACGCATGTTAAGATCCTTCTGTGTGAAAACATACTTCAGGCTCTTGTGGTCGGTGAAAATCTCCATACTGTCTCCGTACAAGTAGTGCCTCCACAACTTGAGTGCAAACACCACTGCTGCCAGCTCGAAGTTATGGGTTGGGTAATTCCTCTCATGATTACGAAGTTGTCATGACGCATAAGCTATTACCTTCCCATGCTGCATCAGAACACATCTGAAACCTCTGCCCGAAGCATCACAATACACTGAGAATCCTTCGGTTCCATCTGGAAGCGTGAGAATAGGAGCTGTTATCAGGCCTCGCTTCAACTGTTCAAAAAAACTCTGACACTCTGCTGTCCAAGCGAACTGTGCATCCTTGCGGGTCAATTGAGTCAACGGTGCTGAGATCCGAGAAAAGTTTGAAACAAACCGTCGGTAGTAGCCGGCCAATCCAAGAAAACTGCGAACTTCTGCAATGGTGCTTGGCACTAGCCATGACTCAATAGCCACAATCTTCTGGAGATCCACTTCTACTCCTCCTCTGGTGATGATATGACCCAAGTACGAAATACGATCGAGCCAGAACTCGCATTTACTGAACTTGGTATATAACTGGTGCTCCCTGAGAGTGTGAAGAACCACACAGAGATGCTGCTTATGCTCCGCTTCACTCTTGCTGTAGACCAGGATGTCATCCAAGAACACAATCACAAACTGATCCAAGGCATAAAGATACGATTCATGAGATCCATGAATACCGTCGGTGTATTGGTTGCTCCAAAGGGCATTACTAGGAACTCCCAATGCCCATACCTAGACCTGAAAGCTGTCTTCAGGATGTCCTGCTCTCTGACCCTGATCTGGTGATATCCTGAGCGTAAGTCGATCTTCGAAAATACTGATGCCCCCTTGAGTTGATCAAACAAGTCATCTATCCTTGGGAGAGGATATCTGTTTTTGATTATCACTGAGTTTAAGGTACGATAATCAACACATAACCTGGACGTACCATCCTTCTTTTTCACAAGAAACATTGGGGCTCCCCAAGGCGATCCACTAGCATGAATGAATCCCTTGGTTCTGAGTTCTTCAATCATCATGTACAATATCTCCAACTCTGATGGCGCCATCCTGTAGACTCTCTCTGACACTGGGGCTGTCCCGGGAATCAAGTCTATGGTGAACTCGATCTTCCGCTCTGGCGGCATTCCTGGAAGCTCTTCTGGGAAAACATCTGGAAACTCCTCGACTATCCGAGGCAATTGTACTGCTGCTACTGCCATCCACAATAATGGAGGAGAAGGCTCAACTTTGCCTCGGGAGAAGAAAACTCTGGCTCACCTGGAATGCTAAAAACAACCCTGTCAATGTGGCAGTCTATTCTAGCATACTAGTTCCTCAACCAATCCATCCCTAAGACCAAATCATAATCGGCCATCGGGAACTCTATCAATCTATCAGAAAATTCTCTACCGCTAACTACGATCCGACACGAGGAAAACACTCTATCTACTTCCACAAGTCTGTTACCAGTAAATATATTAAGCCTTACTGATAATGACTCGGGCTCCAATCCTATCCGTGTCGCGAATCATGCAGACATAAAAGAATACGATACACCAGAATTAAATAAAGCTGAAGCTGGAAAGGAGTTGACGAGAATAGTATCTGCTACTACCTCTCCTGGTGCCAATCCTTCCTCCACGGTCATCACCATAGCCTGACTATGCCCTCGGGGTGCTGGTCCCCTCTGCTAAAATCCTCGCTGCCTGCTCTGGACCTGGGCTTGGGCTTGGAAATACTGCTGGGGTGTTATTGCTGGAACGCCTGGGACTGAGTCGGCAAGGGCCTCGGTAATGGATACTGCTGCTGCTGGACCGGTGCTGGTCCTCTCACTGAAGAGCTAGAAAGGTTGGACGATGATGAACCACCCCTATTCGGGCAGGATCCAACCTTATGGTCTGCTACTCCACAAGCCAGACACAACCCCTGCGCCCTACGACATTCTGCCACCACATGGCCTGGCTTCCCGCAATGAAAACATCCTACTGCAGAAGAGGGCTTCTGCTTCTGCTGAGGGTATGTCGGGGTGGAATGCTGAACCGACGTTACTGAGGCCGCTCGCCTCGGAGCTCCAACGATCAAAGCTCTGGCTGTCGGGGCTGGTGCTGAAGACTGATTCATCTGGCCGTGAGATCTCTTCCGACCTCCGGCCCTATCCACGATCCTCTGGGAGGTATACTCATGCCTCCTAGCAGCTCTCAAAACTGCATCAAAAGTTTG
This sequence comes from Iris pallida, assembly GCA_029216955.1. Classification (NCBI taxonomy): domain Eukaryota; kingdom Viridiplantae; phylum Streptophyta; class Magnoliopsida; order Asparagales; family Iridaceae; genus Iris; species Iris pallida. The sequence goes on along the minus strand of JANAVB010010198.1, from coordinate 870,464 downwards.
ATGCTCAAACTGCTCGACTGCTAACAAAATCTCCAGGTAAAGTCCCTGCTGGAACCGCTAGGCTCTATCATACTCGGTAGCCACCAAGGTGGGAGCAAACCGACTAAGTCTGGAAAACTCTGTCGCATATCCGTCGACCATCCTGCCCATCTGCTTCAGATTGGTGAACCTCGTCTGTAGATCGTACCGAGCTACATCATCAAAATACTTGGTTTGGAATCTCTCTCTGAATACTGCCCAAGCAATGGGTGCTGCTAATCCAACGGCCTGCACCGCCCACCAGCTGCGGGCAAGATCCAATAGCTGTAGGTGCACCACGGCCACCTTCTCGTTCTCTGGGGTCCTGACTGCTTCTAGAATCACCTCTATGTCCTGAAGCCAAGCATCTGCGGTGATTGCATCTTCACTACCGTCAAAGAAGGGAGGGTTCAAGCGCTTGAAGCTGTTGGCCGTGCTGTTACCCTGATGTCCTCCTATGGTCAGAGCATCTGTCACTGCCTGGTACAAGGCATCTCCTCGACGATCTTAGAAAGCTATCAAGGTCCTGACAAGACCTACCAAAGTGCCATCATCAGGTTCTACAGGTTGGACGGGCTGAACCGGTAGCTCTCCGCCAGAAGGCACGACTATGGAGGCTACTCTGAAATGCTGGACTTGATCTCCTGGTTGCTGCTGGTCCACGAAAAATTCTCTGCCTCGCTGACCGGCAGGTCCAGGAATGATGCCGCTGAAGAAGACGACGTAGAGAACAATAAGGAAGGAACAGGACAGATTAATAATACAAGCATATGATCAGGACAAGAATCCAGGGATTCAGACGATGCGAGCAGAGATCAAGGGTGAATACTGATTGAGACATCTATTCGGTAAACCCTCACATATCTTGATTTACATGACCTGCATGGGCCATCACAACAAAACCATGTCACGTCCTAGAACCAGAATACTGGAGAGCGAGGGCAGACATAGCCAGCTACGTATTTTAAATGAGATTCATCTCGCTATACGGTCACAGCTGTCTAGATACATGAGGGTTTAACTACAAGCCATCAGTCTTCTATGGTCATGAACAAGCCTAGTGTCTCAATCACAAGCAAGTAAGTTAAAGTCGCAAGATGTAAGATCACCAAATATACAATAGTAAGGCATCCCAAACATTCCATATTCAGTTGATCGTGAAGCTAGTCATTACAAAATGTGAGGACTAGCAAGAGTTTAGTCATACATGATCAACCCTAGGATCTGTCAATCATGTTACAGCCCGTAGGCAGACAATAAGTAAAAGTACATCGAGCTAAATAGGTGCTAATTGGCTAAACGTCTCAAAAGAATATTTTTACAATAGAGTGGGAGAGCCAAAAATAACCCACTCGTTGCCCTGGTTACGCCTGGTGGTCACCATCGGGCTGGAAAGTTGGTAGATCCTCTGGAGATGCTCCGAAATCTGGCCATACAAAACCAGCTAGGTCAAACCCCAGAAAGAGCAAGTGCCACAAAGAAGGCTTTACTTAGGAACTAAAACCAGCAATTAGCATAGAAATAATAATATGGTAATAAATAGGACAGGAGTTAAGAAAAGCATAACAGGGTGATATACGATGAGGTAACCGTGGGGCTATTCAGATAGCCAGGTTACAACCAATAAATCAAACAAGGACCGGGGTTGTAACCCTTCGTCTGAGCAGAACTTGGAATTCTTACCATCTATCGGTAAAATAAATACATGCATTCTAGTCATGCAGTACCCTGGAACAAGATCGGGACAAGACTAGACTGGTTAGACTCCATCCAATCATTTCATGGCCAAGCAAGAATTACGGCTTGATACTTTAACTAACTAGGGTTGTCACAAGCCTAATTACTAACAAGATGCAGTGGGATTATTCTACAGCCACAAGTCCTGCAGACCATCCAGGTTACCTAGGTCGAAAATTAGGGGTTAAATTCAGGTGGATACACCGTCCAGGAAACACATGTACCCTTAGGTAGCTTGAAAGGTACAACACATAACAGTGTGCTAGAAATGTGCCCTACTCGACGGCAGGCTATAGATCCCAAGAGCGCCCAGGTAACGGGATTGCCTGTAGCTGGAAAATCTCTTCATGACCACTGTGTAATTCTAGTTATTAGCTTTAGTCCATTTTAGTAGGTACTCCTTGTAGGAACGAAATAGTAAAGCGTAATACTCTAGAGGGGGGGTGAATAAAGTTGGCAGCGGAATAATGCTAATAAAAAATGTTAGCAGCACAATCACAGAATATTAATCACAACTGAAATAAAGTAAAGATAGAGTTAAGAGAGCAAACGCAAAGACAGCGATGTATACTGGTATCCCTCTGTTGAGGACTAATCCAGTCGGTAGAACTCTTGCTACCAGTTGAATCCACTATTGGAAAAATTGTAAGTTTTCTGACGAAGTCCTTGCAACTTCTACAACGCAAGCTTTGATACGAAGAACTCGTCCAACTTCAAATGTGAAGAGGTATTCTTCAATCAAGCCTTCTGATTACAATCTCTCAGAAACTTTTAGACCGTACCGCACTGGCAAATTGACTAGAGGATTGTAACTGGCTTGGGATCTGAAATTGAAAGCTCTAGAAAACTCTTTTGAAGACTGAAAAGCTTTAGATAGAGAGAAGATTGAAAGTGAATGAGTGAGTTGAAATGATCGAAATTCTTCTCTATTTATAGGAGTTTCAAAGGCAGACTTCTGACAGAATTCGGGCAGAATTCGGACAGAACTCTATAAGCAAATCTCGGTCAAATCCGCAACTGCAGGAGGACCAAGTTTCAAGGATTCAAAATCACAACGGCCACTAACCGAACTCTGGCCGAACTCGGTCCGAGTTCTGTCAGGGTTAAGTCAGGGTTTAATTAGGATTTTGAAAAAGCTTTTGGTGATCTTTGAAAACCTTTTTGTAAACCTTTTTGAGAGGTCGTTTTAAAAACATTTTGAACTCATTTGAGGGTAGCCTATTTGCCAGTACGACTCGATGTACAACATATTCCTAGACTCAAATAAAATGAAAAATATATTGTATAAGGAATTACAGACTCGAGTAGGCAAACAGATCTTCGATCTTGAATTCAGTGGATAGCCAATCTTGATCATGTCAAAGAATCCGAGATGTCCCGTATATCCAGACACAATTTGATCAATTATTAAAATCAGGTTGACCATATGACCAATGGGCCAACAATCTTCCCCATTTTGATAATTGACAAACTATGAATGATATAACATTAAGCTTGTTCAAAAATATCAAAAAGTAGAAGTAGAATTGTTCATATCCTGTATTCTCAAAAAAAATGTTAGATCTTTAATTTTCTCCCCCTTTGTCACATAGCAAAATAATTGCAAAAGAAAAGGCTCCCCTGCAATCAAATGCATAAGTAACAAATAGTGAGAAAACTAATAAAAATAAGGCATAAAAATAGAGAAATATTGCAGGTAAGTATAAAATCATCACAGGCATGTAATTTCACAGACAGTTAGAAAGAATGAAGCAACATAGAGAGATAGTGCTAACATAAACTGAAACTGAATCATAGTGATGAAATAAACTGGAATGCCATAAACTAAGGCAAAATAAAAAAAAACATGTCCATGCAAATAAATAAGTACTGAAGCAAACTACAAAGTGCTGATAATAATCAATCAAAAAAAACTGATAAAAACTTGGAATGTTGGAGCATTTCCAAGTATACAATAGAATATCACTCAAAATCAGATAGTCACATCTCCTCCTCATCATCATCATCAACATCATCAGCACGACCAGCATGTCCTGAAGGACCAGCTCCAGAGGTACCAGCGCCAGAAGGATGTGGAGGGGCGCCAGCATAGAACTCACCAACATAATCAGATGTGGAGCACGATCAGGACGGTACCAATCATAGGCATTATCGGGCTGGAAGTAGGCATGAACAGCCTCATCCTCACAGCGATAACCGAAGAAAGTTAGATCTTTAGGGATGGAAACGGCTGAATGACCAGTCTGGGCGAAACGAAGATCAGCTAAGGAGTTTGCAAGCGCCTGATAGCGGGTGACGTCGCGAAACTCATGCTCGCGAGCCATATCCGTCATCGAGACGTACAAAGCAAATAAATGCTGATGTAAGCCCTCAAATGTTATGGCATACTGATGAGGTGGTGGAGGAGGTACAGTAGGAGGAGCAGAAGGTGGAGCTGAAGCAGTCATGCTACGACGAGATAATTGAAGAAACTTCGGCTCAGGGTCCTGAGTACAAGTCGACAGATCGATATCGAAGCGCTCAAAGATGCGTGGAAGAATCATCGCGTAAGAGAGATTTCTATCTCTTGCACGACAACGACCCATCATCTGAATCATGGTCTTAGGGGCAGAAAATGGAATCCCCTTAAGAATGTGGTACATAGCGGACAGCTCAAGAGAGGTCACATCATCCTTGGAAGTGGATTTTGGAAGGATAGTGGAATAGATGATACGATGCAATTCATAGTTAAACAAGGTCAGGTTGTTAGCCTTGAACTTTCCAGAGCGTACTCTATCAGGTGCACAGAGTTCCTCTTTGAAACTTGCGAGTGTCGTGCCTTCGGGGAAATCAAATTCAGTGATATCGACTAGTGGTTCACCTTCGTTAGGGATACCAAGGATCTCCGCTAAGAGGTTATCATCGAAATTGATATCAATACCTCCAACACGTGTGCTCACATCGAAAGTGTCTAATATGAGATTACAATAAAATAATCTAATGGCATTAGTTGCTATAGGGAAGCATATTTGAACAAAAAGATGTAGCCCTAATGCCTCAAAGAAAAGGCGGTGGTCAGGAAATACAGTCAATTTGACTGAAGCGCCTGTGCATATGGATCTCATGGAGAAGTCTCCATACCACAGTAGGGCTTGGTCTAGGGTTTGGAAGAAAAACCCGTCGAACGCACCGTCGCTCGTTTGGACTGGCGAGAGGAGGGAATCCGTATACGGATGCGAAGATGACCCTTCCTCACTAGGAGTCGTCTTCTTCCTCTTAGATGGATTGAATTTAGGTGCCATATGTACAAATTGGAATAAAAATGCACTAATTGAAAGGTGGAGAGAGATGGAGTTATACCTCACGAAATCAAGATATGTCATAGAGAACGACGATCTCTGCACGATTCCAAATTTTGGAGAGATTTTACCACTTGGATTGGATAGAATAGGGTGGTGAAGAACTAGGGTTTTGGTGCTCGGGTCGGCTGCTGCTGCTGTTTGAAAGAAATTTGGAAGCAATAAAGAAGAGGGGCTCTCGGGTTTTGGATATATAGCCTGATACCCTCAATCGAACACGGGCCGAATTCGGTCAGAGCTCTGGCCGAGTTCGCCTAGGGTTCTATAAAGTTGATTTTTGCCACTCTTTTTTATTGTCTCATTTTAAATATTTAATTCAAAGATTAGTTATTTTAGCCTTCAATTAACATAATTAATATTATTTTATTAATTAAATGTCGTTACACAGCAACTGTCTCAGATTAGCTGTAGGAGTACTGTCCTAGCTGGCGGAGGTTCACCGGGGAACTCTTAAGTACCGCTTCGCTTCAACCGTAGTTGTGGTGACAGACAGACTCTTTATTGGCTTGTCTCTAACACAGTTTTTGCGTAATGATATATAATCATAAAATAAAATTAATTAATATTATTGACGTCCAAAATTCCTAATTCTCGACGTAAATAATTGAAACGATCTTCCGCTAGAGGTTTAGTGAAGATGTCAGCTAGTTGATTTTCAGTATCTATGTACACAAGGTTTATATCTCCATTTTGATGATGATCTCTAAGAAAGTGATGTCGAATCTCGATATGTTTAGTACGAGAGTGACATACTGGATTCTTAGTCAAATTAATAGTGCTTGTGTTATCACAGAAAATGGGAATATGTGTGTAAAATAAATCATAGTCTTCTAGGGTTTGTTTCATCCACAAAATTTGAGCGCAACAACGTCCTGTGACGATGTACTCAGCCTCTGTTGTTGATAGGGCTACAGAATTTTGCTTTTTACTAAACCATGAGACTAAAGCCTTGCCTAAGAAATGACAAGTGCCACTGGTACTTTTTCTATCAACTTTGCATCCAGCAAAATCTGTATCCGAATAACCAATAAGGTCAAAGGACTTAGTTTTGGGATACCACAATCCAACAGAAGAAGTACCCTTAAGGTATCGAAAGATACGCTTAACTGCGGACAGATGTGATTTCTTTGGGTTAGCTTGAAAACGTGCACACAGGCAAACATTAAACATTATATTTGGACGACTAGCAGTTAAATAAAGTAAACTACCAATCATACCTCGATACTTACGTGTGTCGACTGGCTTGCCTTGTTCATCTGAATCAAGCTTTGTTGAAGTTGCCATTGGAGTGCCAATAGGTTTGACATTGTCCAGATCAAACTTCTTTAGCAGATCTTTTGTATATTTGGCTTGATTTATGAACGTCCCATTATCAGTTTGTTTGATTTTGCAGTCCGAGAAAGAATTTCAGCTCTCCCATCATGCACATCTCAAACTCATTCTGCATACACTTAGAAAATTCTTGACACAGAGATTCATCAATAGATCCAAATATAATATCATCAACATAGATTTGAATTAAAAGAAGTTTGCCATTAAAGGACTTAATAAACAATGTAGTGTCAACCTTGCCTTTTGAAAAACCGTTGTCAAGTAGAAAAGAGCTTAAACGATCATACCAAGCACGAGGTGCTTGTTTTAAACCGTATAAGGCTTTCTTCAACTTGAAAACATGATCTGGGTTTTTGAAATCCGTGAAACCTGGAGGTTGTGCTACAAAAACTTTTTCTTTTATAAATCCATTTAAAAAGCACTATTGACATCCATTTGAAATAGTTTGAAATCATGAAAACATGCAAATGCACATAACATGCGAATGGATTCTAATCTCGCAACTGGGGCATAAGTCTCATCGTAGTCGATACCTTCTTCTTGATTGTATCCTTGAGCTACGAGTCGAGCCTTATTACGAGTCACTAAACCATTCTCATTCAGTTTATTTCGGAATACCCAATGGGTGCCAATGACCGGATGATCAATAGGCCTGGGAATAAGTTCCCAAACTTGATTCCGTTCAAATTGGTTTAATTCCTCTTGCATAGCATCTATCCAAAAACTATCACTACATGCTTCATCAATAGTTTTGGGTTCTAGCTGTGAAATAAAAGCAATACTAGAAACAATATCTCTACTGGATGTACGAGTACTTACTCCTTTGGTAATATCACCAATTACCAAATCTTTTGGATGATCAGCTGTGAATTTTAACCTTTTCGGTAGATTCTGAAGGTAGCTAGTTCCTGGATCTTCTCTAGGAGGTTCAGCTAGTGCAGAGCTTGGTTGAGAATCAGCTGGAGTTATGCTTGGTACAGATGTATCTTCGTCATTGTCATCGATAGTCATTTGATTCAATTCATCAAAAGTGACATTGATTGACTCTTCGATGATCATGGTACGTTTGTTGAAGACTCTGTACCCTTTGCTCTTGGCCGCATAACCTAAAAATATACCTTCATCGGCCTTTTCATCAAATTTTCCCAAATTGTCTTTTGTATTAAGAATAAAACATTTACAGCCAAAAATTCTAAAGTATGAAACAGATGGAATTATATCAAACCATAACTCAAATAGAGTCTTCATCGATTTGGGTCGAATTAGAAGTCTATTGAGAACAAAGCAAGCTGTATTGTCAGCTTCAGCCCAGAAATATTTGGGTAGACTAAACTGGTTTAACATTACTCTGGCCATTTCGGTTAGAGTTCTGTTCTTACGTTCCACAACTCCATTTTGTTGTGGAGTCCTAGGGCAGGAGAACTCGTGTATAAAATTGTGTGTGTCACAAAATTGCTCAAAATCAGCATTCTCGAATTCGCCTCCATGATCGCTTCTTATGCGAGTGATCATGTAACCATTTTCATTCTGTACTTTCTTGCAAAAGGCGACAAATTCGGATAATGCATCATTCTTGCGTGTCAAGAAATATAGCCACGTGTATCTAGAGAAATTATCTACAATTACGAAAGCATAAAGTTTACCTCCGAGGCTAGCAACTCTGCTAGGACCAAATAAGTCCATATGAAGCAATTGTAGAGGTCTAGTAGTACATACTGCGTTTACTGATTTGAATGTGGATCTGGTAGCTTTGTTCCTTTCACATTGACTATATACCGAATCCTTTTTGAATGTAATGTCCGGTAAAATACGTACTAGCTTCTTTGTGGATAATCTTGATATTGTATCCATATTAGCGTGACCGAGTCTCATATGCCATAGATGACTCTCATCACTCTTGGCCATTAAGCATCTACCTAAAATATTAGTTTCTTCTAACAAATAGAAAACATATATATTGTCTTCCCTGATACCTTCAAAGATAGTACTACCAGTTGAGCTATCAACTATAGTACATTTGTCTTTGCCAAAGTTGATTCCATAACTATGATCAGCTAGGTGACTTATGCTGAGTAGGTCATGTTTCAACTCGGTAACCAGACAGACATCCTTAATCACAGGATAGGGAGACTTACCAACATCACCGATACCAATAATATACCCTTTCAAATTATTACCGAAGGAGACATAGCCTTCCTTCTTTTTCTTCGACAGTGTTGCAAATAGGGTAGTGTCACCGGTCATATGCTGTGAGCAACTACTGTCGAGGATCCATTTGCTTCTAGCATGTGAAGGGTGTTCCACCTACAAAACAGTTTGCAGATGAAACCATTGGTACCCATTTCTTGTAGGGTCCTGAATTGTTAGCTTTAGGTATCCAAGCATAAACATTTAAATCAACAAGCTTTCTCATTCTACATGCAGATGATATATAACCAATGAGGCCACAATAATGACATTGTGCATGTCGAGTGTTGAAAGCTGAGTGGTGTGCATGGTTGGTAGGTTTAGGTTTTCTAGTATAGAAGAAATAATACCTATAATCTTGTTTGGGCTTAACCTTTTGGGGTAAAGGTTTTATATGGTTAGGTCTGGCAGTGTTTGGCTTGAGAATGTTCCGATTTTTCGGTAAGTAACACGTGTTAGGGTAGGAAGCAGCAGGCTCAGGCTGTTTTCCTAACCTAATTTCCAATCTTTTGGAAGTGTCATATAACTTAGTATAATCAGAAGTAAGTGATTCCATTCTGATTTGTGCACGTTGAAGACTTTTCTTCTCTATAGAAAGTTCTTCCTTGAGTTGGTCAATAATTTTGTCTTTCTCTTCAGATGACTTGGTAGTCTCGTGTAATAAGAGCTTTATTGAAGAAAGCTCACCAGACTCACTAACATTATTTCTAACATCAGCTAGCAGGTCGGTAAGTCTACCTATTTCACCTTTGTACTCTTTGAGTACCTTCTTAGCGGTCTGATACTTACAATGCAGTTTCCTATAATCAGTCATCAGGTCACTGAAGGCATCTCCTAATTGCTCAAAGGTGAAGTCATCATAAGTATCAACTATAGGTTCAGTAGGTACCTGATCGGATGCCATAAAGCATACGTTTGCAGCGTCTTCTGATTGTTCGTCTTCTGAATCGCTGGCTTCGCTTTTATGCCATATGCTGGTGTTGGCATATTTCCGTGATGTTGATCTCTTCAGGTTCTCTTTTTCATACCTGTTGCTCCTCTTGCTTGATGATGAGTTTATGGGACAATCCTTCTTCATGTGTCCCTTCTTCTTGCAACCATAGCAGATAGCATCTTCTTGGTATCAGTTGTTGCTGTTGTTCTCTTTGACTCTCTTCTCATGTCTCATGACTCTTTTGAACTTCTTTGCTAGGAGTGCTTGATCTTCAGCGTCAGATCTACTGGTGTCTGAGTCATCTTCAGCGGCTTTTCTGTGCTGAGCCTTGAGAGCGATTGTCTTCTCCTTTGGTGTAGGCTCTTCAAAATCTTGTAGCTCTAGTTCATGAGTGAGTAGCTTACCCATGAGTACTTCGAGGGACATAGTTGTGAGGTCCTTCCCTTCAATGATTGCAGTAGACTTTGCAATCCAGTTCTTGGTGAGAGCTCGCAGGAGTTTGCGAATCTTTTCATGGTTACTGTAATCTTTTCCTAGGGAGGACAAAAGATTTACAATATCCAAGAACCTCTCGAACATTTGTGTAACTGTTTCGTTGGGCTTCATCTTGAACGCCTCGTACTCTTGAGTAAGTCTGCTGACTTTAGATTCCTTGACTTGAGTCGTGCCTTCATGTGTGACTTCAAGTAGCTTCCATACTTTATTAGCCGTTGTGCAGATAGACACCCTGTTAAACTCAGTTCTGTCTAAAGCACAAAAGAGAGCATTAATGGCACGTGCGTCAAGACTGGCCCTTTTCTTTTCTTCCTCTGTATATCTGCTATGGGGTTTTTCAACTAAAACTCTATCAACATTTATACGAGGTGGCTTCTGATAGCCATCAAGAACAATGGACCATAAATCAAAGTCAAGAGATTTCAAGAAGAAACTCATCCGTGTTTTCCAATATGTATAATTCGTACCATCAAACAGTGGGGGTCTGTTTATGGCCTGGCCTTCACTTGTGAATTTCACAGTTGCCATGTGTTGTGCTGTGATCTATATAACAGTTAATTAAAAGTGAATAAATAATTGCACTGTTACCTTTGCTTTACCTTTAACACCCGCTCTGATACCAATTGTAGGAACGAAATAGTAAAGCGTAATACTCTAGAGGGGGGGTGAATAGAGTTGGCAGCGGAATAATGCTAATAAAAAAATGTTAGCAGCACAATCACAGAATATTAATCACAACTGAAATAAAGTAAAGATAGAGTTAAGAGAGCAAACGCAAAGACAGCAATGTATACTGGTATCCCTCTGTTGAGGACTAATCTAGTCGGTAGAACTCTTGCTACCAGTTGAATCCACTATTGGAAAAATCGTAAGTTTTCTTACGAAGTCCTTGCAACTTCTACAACGCGAGCTTTGATACGAAGAACTCGTCCAACTTCAAACGTGAAGAGGTATTCTCCAATCAATCCTTCTTATTACAATCTCTCAGAAACTTCTAGACCATACCGCACTGGCAAATTGACTAGAGGATTGTAACTGGCTTGGGATCTGAAATTGAAAGCTCTAGAAAACTCTTTGGAAGACTGAAAAGTTTTAGATAGAGAGAAGATTGAAAGTGAATGAGTGAGTTGAAATGATCGAAATCCTTCTCTATTTATAGGAGTTCCAAAGGCAGACTTTTGACAGAATTCAGGCAGAATTCGGGCAGAATTCGGGCAGAACTCTATAAGCAAATCTCGGTCAAATACGCAACTGCAGGAGGACGAAGTTTCAAGGATTCAAAATTACAACGGCCACTAACCGAACTCTGGCAGAACTCTGGCTGAACTCGGTCCGAGTTCTGTCAGGGTTAAGTCAGGGTTTAATTACGATTTTGAAAAAGCTTTTGGTGATCTTTGAAAACCTTTTTGTAAACCTTTTTGAGAGGTCATTTTAAAAATATTTTGAACTCATTTGAGGGTAGCCTATTTGCCAGTACGACTCGGTGTACAACATATTCCTAGACTCAAATAAAATGAAAAATATATTGCATAAGGAATTACAGACTCGAGTAGGCAAACAGATCTTCGGTCTTGAATTCAGTGGATAGCCAATCTTGATCATGTCCAAGAATCCGAGATGTCCCGTATATCCAGACAGAGTTTGATCAATTATTAAAATCAGGTTGACCATATGACCAATGGGCCAACACTCCTGACCGTGGTACTCAGGAGTCCCTGTCCTAGACATGATGCAAGACAGGACTAGTTTATTTGTACATGCACAATCGCCCACGGTGTTCATGTTATTTATACAGGTCATGTTATGTCAGGTAGCCGTCGCAACAGCTTATCAAGATATATCATGTCAGATTATCATGTCAAGTTTACTTGTCAGGAGTGCGTCGCGACGGGCCACTATCATGTCATGTCAGGTTATCATGTCAAGAGTATACCACTACGGGTCATTGTCGTGTTCATGATATATGTGCAGGACATCATAGTGCCAGCATTCAATCAGGAGACCCAATTACACTGAGGGTTACAAGGCATGAGTTAACAATACTAAATGAATAATAGCAATAATAATAAAACAACAAGACAAGGCATGGGGAGGAGTCATGCGGCCCAACGAGAGACGAATCCATGCAGCAGGAAGAAGGAGCAGCCCATGTGGCTGGAGAAAAGGGAGGGTACTCATGCGGCTAAGGGCGAAAAAACTTATGTGGCTGGGGAACTCAGAGTCATGCGGTTGAGGGGACTCGTGTCCTCATGTGGCAGAAAAAAGACTGCAGTATATCTGGCCATCAAGGAAGTAGGGTTTATGCAGTTCGACATGGCTGTGCACATGCGGCTGGTTGGTGAGCAAATTCCATACGGCTATCGAGGATCAATGCCTATGCGGCTCTCAAGGGGAGGGGGTTCTCATGCGGCTGGGACGAGCAAGGGTCCACGTGGCTAGAACAAGCAAGGGTCCATGCGGCCGGGTCAAGTGAAGTCTCATGCGGCCAGCGGGGATCGACCCTTATGCGGTTGGGAACTGACCGAATCCCATGCGGTTAGGAGTGATGGGTGCTCATGCGGCTAATGGGAAGTGAGTCCATGCGGCTGGCACAGACGCGGGTTCATGCGGTTAGAAGAGAATGAATCTTATGCGGCTGGGGATGGATTCGGCCCCATGCGGCTGGATGCCGAATGAATTATCATGCGGTCAAGTCTAAGCACAGTTCATCTTCTTCAATTTTTCGAGAAGAAGAACACTAGAAAGGCCAAGTTCCCAAGATCTATAACTCCATCATCCGGAGTCCAAATCCGAACTTCCATAGGTCAAAATGGGGTAGAACAAAATTGTCCACAACATGGAACCATCAAAACTTGAAAATAACCAAATTAAGTAGATCAAAACCCAAGAAATCTGAAAAGAAAATAAACTTAGATATACAAGGAATCTAGCCATGGAAAGTAAAAATGCCAAGTACTAAAGTATGTTAGAATGCTGTAAAGAAGAGAATGGAACAATAAAATTGGAGTTCCTCCATGAAGCAAGTTGCACTTGTCTAGACCTCTCTCTCTCTCTCTCTCTCTCTGGTAGGTAAGGAAGTAATGGTGGAGGAGAAGAAGATTAATGAAGAGAGAGAAAGAAGAATGGATAATAAATACTAATGTTGGTGGTAGGTAGGTGGGTTTACCCTTGGTTCATGATGAACCAAGCAAACCAAGCCAAGCCGAACCAACCCAAGAACAAACCAAGCCATGAAGCTAAGCGAGGAATCATGCAATACAAGATAAAATACGTATACGTATACCCTGATACGTAATATGAACAACTGGCATTACAGCGTGCTAGGCTGACGTGGCAATGCCATTATTACATGACAAGAAGATCAAATCTTCTGACAGCCTGACAACCCGAAATACGGGGAGTCTGTTCGTTTCTCGTGCCGTACCGCTTTCTAGGACAGCTGTCCAAATCCTAGTACAGTCCAGCAGCCAAGCCCTAGTGCGGTCCAGCTGTCCAATGCCAGCACAATCTATCGACCAGATCGGAGCGCAGTCTGAAGCTAGCGCTATTCAAGTGGCGCAATCCATCAAACTTGTTGAAAATAACTAACATTTATTACGTGGCTTACATGCCATCAATTGCTCGCCATATCGCAACCGTCTGCACACGACCAAGCGTATTTCAATCAAACAATGCCACGCGTCTGAGTACGGTTAGCCCACGATCGAGCAACTGCCCAATGGCCAGTACGGTTTGCAGTTTGCGCAGTCTGCCTCCAGCGCAAACTATTGTGCGCAATCCAGAATAACTACAAAATAGTTATTTCTAGAACCCTTTAAATAGAGTTTCAAGTTCTTCATTATGGAGGATCATATTATCATCAGAGATCAGGAGTTCTTGTCCAAGTGCTGCTGCATTCTTCAAAGGCTATCGTCTTCAAAGTTCACATCGTCCAAGGGATAAAGCGATCGTCTTCAGATCGGATTCCTATTGTACTTTCCCAGAATTCATTGTACTCTTGTACTATTCTTTAAAGTTTGTGAAATAAAAGACTTGTTTTTTCAAACATCTGTAATATTTTGTCAATGATCCAGTCAGGAAAGGAACGAGCACATCTCATATAGAAATCTCAAGTAAATGACAAAGAATATAAAGAGTTATAGACAGTTATATTGATGAACATGGTAAGTTTAGACATGTAGTAAAGTAGAACAAGAGTTTAAACAAGTCAGGAGAGCATGGCAATGGAGACTGTAAAAGTAAAACTAACTGAACTCAAATAGAGGTGATATAAGTCCAGGTAGTATAGCATAGACAAGTGTGATCCAGTGTGAGTCGTAAATATATGAAACTGACCAGTGTGTTTTGAAATACCGAGATCGACCTGTAAACGATAGAGGGTAAATACAGCTCATCGTACGCTTGGCAAGTGTACGACTGTTATCATTCCAGATTAGACCAGATGGGGTAATTCCAGTATTTTTTGAATGTTTACATATCTATTCGAATATTTCCCCGCCCAACAAGTACAAGTGAATCCAAAAAATGACACAAAAATAAAGTACAAGTCTAGCTAGAACATGATAATGCCAGTAGTGAGTCCAGTGGGGTGATTCCAGAAATAGAGGTCAGACATATAAAAATGTGAGTGTCGCATGTAGTGGATCCAGAAATATCAATCCTTATTGACAGAGTCAATAGAACTAACTAGAACTAAAATACAATAATCATCAAATAAATGAAAGAACTATCAGAGAATGTACTTGCCTGATCCCCTGTACGATTGATGAATACAGATGTCTGAGCTAGAGTAACTGATTCCTATTAGAGCAATTTAGATTAAAATGTGTTTAATATATAATAAATGAAGTTTACAATACAATCTATATGATTCTAGGTCATTCTAGGCTAAAGTCAACTCTTGGTGAACTCTGGTCAACCATTCTAGTCAAACTAGGTCAACCTAAAGTCAACTAGTCAATTAATCTAGGGTTTGGTCAAACTTAAGTTAACATTTCAATTTAGGCCTTCTAAGGTTAATTCTAGGTCAAGTTTAGTTTACTTTGGTCAACTTGGCCAACAATTTGGTCAACTATGCCTAGTTAGGCCTATAGGGTCAATTCTACAACTAACCCAAAGTCTAATATTCCTAGATACAAATACCTATAACATATATATACCGACCTCGAGGTCGGCCATCCTCCTTCGAGGTTCTGGCACGGCGTGGGCGCTCCGGCCTCTGCGCTGGAGTTGCTTGTAGGAATGTCGGTTGTAACTCCACTTCCCTGTTTTTAAAATAAATAGTGAGATTTCTAAAAAATTATATAATTGATATTATTAGCTTTAAATAATAAATAGTTTTCTTAAATAATAAATTTTGGATGATATATTTTTGGAGGAAATTAATTTTCGGCTACTTTTCAAATTTGAAAAGTTGTTATAACAACTTTGGGCCCACCATGTGAAATTTTAACTGTTTTTTTAACAAATTTCTGTAATAATGAAAAGGGCAAGGGTTTTTCTGTAAGATTCCCTGGGCGGAGGGACTTAGGAAAGATTGAGTTGGGCGGAGGGGTGTTTCTGCAAATTGCCAAACTTTTTATTTACTGAGTTGGGAAGAGACAGATTACTCAGTTATATTTTTTTTCATTCCCTTTCTTTTTCTTTTCTCTCGTTCCCATTTCTCGAGCTCGGCACAGCGGCGATCGTCGACTCGACGATGGCCACGGCGGAGACTCGACGATGGCCACGACGGAGACTTGATGATGACCACGGCGGAGACTCGAGAGCTCGACCACGACGGAGACTCGACGATGACCACGGCGGAGACTCGACGACGACCACGGCAATTTTGACGGCGACGATGGAGACACCCCCCTCTTCGGGCGATACTGTTCGCCCTCTCCACCGATATGCCTGTAGAAGCATGGAAAATACTAAAGAAAATGACTCATGCGGCCAGGAAAGATCCATGCGGCTCAGAAAACTCATGCGGCTCAAGGAGTCATGCGGCTCAAGGAGTCATGCGGCATAAGGAGCTATTCGGCCCGAGGCATTCCATGCGGCTCAGATGACACGTGGCCTGACAGTGCTCCCCTCCGACCTATGCTGCATTAATTGCTTTGACGGCTGACCCCTCTGAAAAGTTGACAGCCCTGACACAAAAGCAGGTAATTATGACTCTGTCATAATAATGAATCTATAGGGAAGAGAAAAGAGATCTCTGACACAAATCCCCCGAGAGCCATAAAAATGCCACGTGGCCTTGCCACGTGGGCATTCGTATGCGGCTCACTTCTCATGCGGTTCAGAATGAATCCTATGCGGCTCAGGTCAAGAAAGCCTCATGCGGCTCGAGCAAAGAACTTCTCATGCGGTTCAGAATGAATCCTATGCGGCTCAGGCCAAGAAAGCCTCATACGGCTCGAGCAAAGAACTTCTCATGCGGTTCAGAGTGAATCTGTCCTATGCGGCTCAGGCCAAGAAAACCTCATGCGGCTCGAGCGAGGACTTCTCATGCGGTTCAAGAGGATCATGTCCATGCAGTCCAGGCAGATATGTACCTATGCGGCCCACAAGGATTACTCCCCTGTGGTTCGAGGGCTCAAGTGAGGGCCACTGCCCAGGCAGCCCTGACACGTGGGCTTAACCATATGCGGCTCAAATTCATATGCGGCTCACTCATCATGCGGTCCAGATCCCCCCAGCAGCTCCTAGGACACGTGTCCTAAACCAATTAATTCCTCAGATTTGCTGCCATTAAAGATTGGGTCAAATCCCAATAATCTGGGACACGTGGCAGAAGAATAGATCTAATTTATTCGCAGACATCAGAAGATCATTATGAGGAAGATTTATTCCAATTAGCATTAATTGCTAATGGGATTTGGTATAATCTACACTCGATGGCTCGGATTCGTCATAATCAAAACTGAACGGCCTGGATTGACCAATCTATCGGCCGCCGCCATCTCCAAGAGCTAATTATTGGCAACCCTAATGATCATATTCCGCTATTATAAATAGCAAGGTGCCATTCCCTTGTAAAAATATAGAAGATCAGAGAAAAATACGTATATACAGAGAGACTTCCCCCCCATAGTCAGAGAGAGAATACACACAGAGAGAGAGAAGCCAGAAGAGCAACAGAGGAGCAAGAAGAGCATTTCTTCATCAACGCCAACCATCTTTTCACAAGGAGCCAAGGCTGCATACCGATCGTCCAAGGAGTAAGACAGGGCTGCCGTCGCCTTCCCGAGCCTCTATCGTCACCCCCCAGAATCTAAAATAAATAATTGTACTTAGACTGCTGTACCTAGGTTTTTGTCCCTAGGCTTTCTTTGTACATGCGAGTTTGTAACGTGAAGTAAAAGTTCGGTCCTCCGATAATTGTTCTGTTCTTTTATATTTCATGGCAAACACGATGGCGACTCTGCGGGGGACTAACTTCTCCACGGCTGAGGAGTTGGTGACGCAATCGGATGCAGCCAAGCTTGGCTCCACGCAACAAAAGTTGGTCGCCCGATTCGACCAACAGGCGTTCGAAGAAATGCTCTCCGACAAGAGCACTAGCCCCGTCCAGAAGCGAGCCCGCACAAAGAAGGCTCGTAAGGAGTGGAAACCCCGATCCTTCGTTCCTACTGAAGCTCTTGCGGAGACACCCTATGTTGTTCAAGACGGCGAGCAAGATTCCCCTGCGGCCCCACTTCAGATCGTAGACAACTCTGCTGGCCCCAAGTCCAACAGAAGAAAACACTATGATGCTGGACTTGCAGGGGCAAAGAAAAACTCTATGAGATCCGAGCCGCATAAGGGTATCAGCCACAGGGAGAAAGCTCATGCGGCTACATCCGCCAGCCGCATGAAGAAAACTCATACGGCCATATCTGTCAGCCGCATAGCTTATGCGGCTACAGTTGCCAACCACACGGATAAAACTAGTACGGCTATGGGAGTCAATCGCTTGCAGAAAACCCATGCGGCCACAATTGCCAACCGTATGCGGCCAGCCTGTACGGTCGTGACTCCTAGCCGCACAAAAATAATTCATCCGACGGCAGAAGATAACCGCATGCAGACAGCCTGCACGGTACCCAACTCTAGCCGTATAGCGTTCGTTCCACACTTCTTTCGATCAGTCTTCGACCGTCTCTCATGCGGTCCTGACTCTGATGGTTCTCTGGATGATAAGCCAGACTCTGTGGTGTTCAACCTGGACTCCTCCTATTACGCACCCGCAAGTGCTAAAAGGAGGAAGTCTAGGGCAGCGCAGGCTCACCAAGCCCAGGCAGCTGTCCCAACCTCTAACTATCGGGGCGTCCCGTTGATTATCACACGGGCCTCTGATGGGAAGTTGTATAGAACCGCTCGAGTCCAGCCCCCGGCGGTAAAAGGACAAAGTGGTTCCTCTGACCTGCGTAAGGCGATCCTCCACAAGCGCAAGGAAAGAGAAGGAGCCTCGGCGTGCAAAGAGTCCTCGCTTGGACATCGCTGTACCCAAATTATCGTCAACTGCTGTTGCAACAACGCGGCAGCAAGGGAAGACCGGCCGTCCGTCTTCCAAAGACTACGACATCCGAGCTCAGAAGATGAGGCACCTCCTGTTGTCTCCTGCAATTCCGCTCAAAATGTCCCCGCCGAAGGGAGAGGGAAAAAGACAAGTATCTCCAGTCCCAAGATATCAACCACTACAGCTAAGAAACTATCGTCTAAATGGTTGTCCTCTACCGTTGTATTCCAACACACCCGTTCAAAGACGAAATCTACCGCGATGGGAAATTCATCATCCACATCCCTGGGGGTTGAGGGAACTGGGGGTAGCACTCCTCCGAACATCCGTAACAATCCGATGTTTCAAGGAGCCGAGCCCGGACAAACAACTCTTCCATCAGGTACAACAGACGCTGATGTCCCCGCGGATATCCATGGCTCTCAAGACGAAGCAAGATCCGAGGCTGGGGATACCGTTCCCTCCGAGTCCGAGCCCGAAGAGAACATTTTCACCTACCCCGATGACTTCTCGGTGCATGGGTATGACTCGGAGGGCACATCCTTCACCGTTCCTTCCATCACTCCTCATGTAAGGACGGTATTCATGACGGACAACAACCAAGGTGGTTCCAGCGATCGCCAACGCATCGACACTTTGGAGGCTATACTGCAGGCCTTGGTCAAGTCTGTCGATAAAATCAAAGCCGCTCTTCTAACTCTGCAAGGAGGAACGCCTGGCTAAAAAAGCACGGGTCCCGGGGTCAATGCGGACTCGAACTCAGCGGCACCAAACCCGGGCAATAATCCTTCCGGAATAACAGCCCCTACCGCGACAGATGAGGCCCAGGAAGTTAGGAAAGAGGTCCAGGAGCTCCGAGCCATGTTCCATGCCCGAGAAAATACTCAAGATCTCAGAATACGGCAACCATACCCTGCTGAATGGAGGGATGTTCCATTCCCACCAAGATATAAGCCGTTCAATATTAACCCGTATGATGGCAAAACCTCAGCAAATCGGTACATCACTTACTTCGAGGTCACCACCGACCATCTGCCCTATGATGATGCTATCCTCACACGGTTATTCATTGAGGCGTTGGAAGGAGTCGCCTTCGATTTGTAGCGCAATCTGCCGGACAACTGCATCCACTCCTTCACCGGCTTCAAGCGCCTGTTCTTGGAGCGATTCTACGAAGTAGGACAGGATGTCACTATGTCCACTCTCATGGACGTCGTTCAGGGGAAGAAGGAGTTGACAAGGAACTACATCGAGCGGTTCCGCCAGACCGCCATGAAGCTGCCCTCCGAAAATCCAGATTCATCTTTAATTGAAATTTGTCAAAAAAGACTGCTCCCAACAATCAGTCTCTGGATGGGCGAAAGTCAATTCAAAGATTGGAAGGCATTCATCATCATCGCCACAAGCGCCAAAGAACGACTGAAGAAGGCTCGCCAACTGGGATTGCACATCTCGGAAGGAGAAAACAAGGGCAAGCATCCCAACAACGATAATGGGGGTAAGCCCTCCAACAATCAGGACAGCAAGGGAAAGCAGGCTATGGTGGCCGATACAGCACAACAACCTGAGCCGAAGCCCGTAGACAAACAATGGCCTCAAGTCACTTACTCTTTTGAAGACGGCCACGTCAAGCCTATCTTGGACATGCTCATACAAGAAGATAGGATTCAGCTTCCTCCACCAAGACGGGAGCCTCAGTCGGCTGATCTGGAGAACCCAAAGTTCTGCCATTACCACCGTTATGTACACCACGCTACACACGACTGCTACCAACTAAAACGGTACATCCAAAGCCTCATCGGTTCGAACGCTCTGGCCATCGACTTCGAAAAGGTAAGTGTAGCAGCCAATATGGTGTCCGTACAATTCGGCAGCTTCCCTTCGACGGAGACTCAAGACGGGGTAATCCCCGTCCCTCTGGCGACGATGGAGATTACCAATCTTCCACCTCCCCGGGAACAGGCTGCTTGTCTAGTACCTCTCACCACCTCACGAGGGGAGGTCATGTGGGTCCATCCAGACTTGGTGTCAGAAGTAACTCGACCCACACCATCTCCCACCAACAAAAAAAAGAGTAGAAAAGTCAGGACCTGCCACACAATCTTATCAGACATCGAGGAAGCTACAGCCGTCGTCACGCGGTCCGGAGTGCAATCCTGACCTGTGGTTGACAACCCAGCCAAAAATTATCAACCCACTACAACTGATGCTCTGGGACCGGCTCATCCTTCGACGACCGACAAGCCTAGGCCGAAGGAGACTCACTTCGATAAATCTCTCCGGAAAGAAGCAGGCCAAGGGCTAGAGAGGCCCTACAACTTTGACATCTTAGCACAATTGGCTAACACACCGGCCAAATTGTCACTGTACGAACTCCTAAGGCTCTCCAAAGATGTTCGTATTGCATTGAGCGAAGCACTCCAAAATGCTGATGCCTATCTGGCTCAATCTAACCTCTTCGGGCGATGCCGACCATTCACGCACCTCATGAAGAAAGGAGTCTCATTCGTATGGGACGAGGAATGCCAGCGTGCTTTCGACAGCATCAAAGAATATTTGTCAAATCCTCCACTTTTGGTAGTCCCGATTCCTAGAAAACTATTCCTGCTCTACGTACGAGCAATAGAACACTCCCTCGAGGCCTTGCTGGCACAGTACAATGATGCAGGCCATGAGCATGCCATGTATTACCTCAGCCGAATGATGATTGGGCCAGAGCACCGATACACCGCTGTGGAGAAGGAATGCCTCGCCCTGGTGTTCGCCATTCAGAAAACGCGGCACTATGTTACCGGACAAACGATACATGTGATCTCACGAGTGTACCCTCTCAGGGTCCTCATGACTAAACCGGGGGCACTCAGTTCTCGACTCGCTACATGGGCCATATTGATGTCCCCTTATCATGTGATCTTTGTCCCACAAAAGGCAGTCAAAGGTCAAGCCCTGGCGGACTTTTAGCAGCCCACCCAGGCTCGGAGTCCTCCATAATATATGAAGAGATCCCAGACGAGGTCGCCGACTCGCATGCAACCTCTCACGAGGCTATATGGCGAATGTTCTTTGACGGTGCTTCATGGACCGGACCTAAAGGCAATATAGTCGTCGGAGTCGGGGTAGTGATGATCTCCCCTTCCGGATTGGTGATTAACCGCGCTTATTCCCTCACCGATCCCTGCTCTAACAATGTGGCCGAGTACAACGCTCTGGTCATTGACTTCCAACTTGCAAAAGAGCTGGGGGTAGAATACCTTGAAGCATACGGCGATTCCCAACTAATCGTCATTCAGATCCGAGGCTCATACGAAGTCCGCCACGAAGACATAATCCCTTATCACCAAATAGCGATCGATATCATCTCGTCATTCGAAGGGTTCTTCATCGAGCACGTCCCCAGACTCTGAAACATCAAAGCGGACGCCTTAGCCGGTCTTGCCGCTTCCCTAGCAGTTCTGAATTATGATCGCCAATCAGTAGAATACCTTGAAGCTGGGGGTAGAATACCTTGAAGCATACGACGATTCCCAACTAATCGTCAATCAGATCCAGGGCTCATACGAAGTCCGCCACGAATACATGATCCTTTATCACCAAATAGCGATCGATATCATCTCATCATTCGAAGGGTTCTTCATCGAGCACGTCCCCAGACTCCGAAATATCGAAGCGGACGCTATAGCCGGTCTTGCCGCTTCCCTAGCAGTTCTGAATTATAATTGCCAATCAGTAGATGTGATAGGCCACGAACTGGTCTGTCCCAAAAACAATGGGCAATTCTTGGCGAGTTATTCCGCACAGACGATCGATGATGCCCCAGATTGGAGACAACCATTCATCGACTTCGTCGTCTACGATATCCTGCCCGAGAACCCAAAGAAAGCTACTTCCATCAGACAATGTTCTCTCAGATTCTTATACGATACAGAGACAAAAATGCTGTATCGCCGCTCCTACAAC
The DNA here is from genome assembly GCA_029216955.1 of Iris pallida. NCBI lineage: Eukaryota > Viridiplantae > Streptophyta > Magnoliopsida > Asparagales > Iridaceae > Iris > Iris pallida. Next base: position 847,978 of record JANAVB010010198.1, on the reverse strand, counting down.
GGATTACTGCTTCGGTGTCTGTCAAATGCAAAAGCCAAAAAATCCGTACGAGAAGCTCACGACGGTGTCTGCGGGGCCCACCAGCCCGGCCCAAAATTGCAAGACCGCCTTCGACGAATGGGCTACTATTGGCCCACGATGGTGGCAGATGCGATAGATTATGCTAGAAAATGCAAAGCCTACCAAGTCCACACGGATTTTATTCACCAACCATCCGAATTCCTACATCCGACAGTGGCGTCCTGGCCATTCGAAGCATGGGGAATAGATATCATTGGTCCAATCACCCCACCTTCCTTCCGAGGACATCGCTTCATACTTGCGATCACTGATTACTTCTCCAAATGGGTGGAAGCTGTCCCACTCGCAGAAGTTAAAACTTCGAACTTGATCAGCTTCCTTAAGCATCACGTCATCTACCGCTTCGGACTGCCACGAAGGATCATCCATGATAATGGTCCACAGTTTGCAAGCCACGTATTCTATCGGTTCTGCGATAAGCACCGTATTCAGAATATCGCTTCGATGACGTACAACCCGGCAGCAAACGGGTTAGCAGAGGCGTTCAACAAAACAATCATCAAACTCCTTAAGAAGTTTGTCTCCTCCAACAAATGCGACTGGAACGAGAAACTCGGCGAATGCTTATGGGATTATCGTAGCACAGTTCGAACAGCCACTGGGAATACGCCATTCTCCCTAGTGTACGAAAGTGAGGCAGTTCTTCCATTAGAGACTCAAATACCCTCACTCTGCATCGTCCTCACTTATCAATTAACGACGGATGACAACTATCGACGTCGACTGTAAGAGTTAGAGGCCTTAGATAAAAAATGCCTATCGAGCTGTACCAAGCACGCATCTCAGGAGCCTTCAACAAGAAGGTCAAAATCAGAACATTCCAAGTGGGCGATCTTGTTCTGGCAGTTCGGAGGCCAATGGTCATGACTCACAAGACCGCCGGCAAGTTCCAGCCAAAATTGGAAGGCACATTTATCATAGAGACAGTATTCTCCAACGGTGCTTACCGCCTCGCTAAGCAAAACGGAGACTTGCTCATGTTGCCCGTCAATGGCAAGTTCCTGAAGAAATATTATGTCTAAATAACATCCCAGATTATAGAGTCACGTACCCGCTGGTACCTCTAAACTCACCACCATAATTTTCTAAATTATCGAGTCACGTACCCGCTGGTACCTCTGAACTCACCACCATAATTTTCCAGATTATCGAGTCATGTACCCGCTGGTACCTCTGAACTCACCCCATAAATTTCTAGATTATTAAGTCACGTACCCGCTGGTACCACTGAACTCACCCCCATAATTTCCCAGATTATGGAGTCATGTACCTGCTGGTACCGCTGAACTCAAGCTCACCATTCTCCAAATTCTCGAGTCATGTACCGGCTGGTACCTCTGAACTCACATTTCGGTCACTCTTCCAGGTAGCAAGTCATGTATAATTGTACCTCTGAACTTTCTTCTTGAAGGAGATCCTCTCTTATGATCTAATACCCGCACTCCCAGTGCACAAAAAAGGGTAATCGATCCACAAATTTTCGAAACGGCCATGTCCTCATTACCTCTGAGCCGTTTTCACTTCCACCAAAAACAAACCGCCCCCTCGCATAGAGCTTCCACGTTCTCCTACCTCTGAGTCGTTCTATGTACCCCCCCCCCCCCCCGTCAAAGAAACCTTCATGCTCACCATGTCCTCAGTACCTCTGAGTCAGTATGATTGGTTCCTTTCTTTTAAACTTGTTGTCCGTATCCAAAACCAGGGTACGTTAGGGACAATGGGTCCACACAAAATGTCCCAATAAGAGGATTATTACAAAGCAAAAGAGTGAAGCAAATATATATATTCCATTCAGAAATTGGTTACATCCACACGATTTCAAGCAAGTCAAAAGGGTTCTTCATGAAGGCAAAAAGAAAGGCGAAACAAAATAAAAGACTACAGACAGACATCCATGAGAAGCCCCTATCCTAATTACATGAGCGCATATACCATTCCCTCAACCATCTTACATATGAAGGATGCAAGTGAAGAGCGTCCTCGTCCAGAATAGGAGAAACAGGGTTTCCAGCGCTGCCACCCTCAACAGTCTTGATATTTGGAGGGCTGCCGTTCCCCTCAGGCGCAGGTTCTTCTTTCTTCACTTCCTCCTTAACAGAGGGAGATCCCTGGCTGATGACAAGAGACTGCGGCTCCTTTGAAGCCGCAGTCTCAACATTCGGTGGAGATACTGCGAGAACCAAAGACGAAGAAAATGAAAATAGTCAGAAATATTCATGCGGCTCATTCTAGACAAGTCTCATACGGCTAAGACATGGGGTATATCCGTATGCGGCTCAGTCATGGGACGTGTATGCGGACCATGTAGTTTGAGAAGTTTACGTCAAAGTCGTGTACATGAAGCATGTAAGCAGGCTCTGCTAGGGTTTCAAATTGACTACCTAATCCTTACCTTCGATGGCAATATGAACGTCAAGACGAACGGAGGGCACGACAGTCGAGGGTAAAGCCGACTTCTTACTCCTCGCCACAGTCTTCTTCACAGCCTTAGAAGCCCTAGGTGCCATTGTTGTCTGATGATCAGAGGAAGAAAATACGACAAGAATCTGAGTCAAAAATAGTCTAAGAGAGAAGACCGTCCAAATGCCCTTCTATTTATAGACAGAGAACTGTGGACCGACGCCTCGTACAAACGCGATCAACTCTTCGATTATCGAGCCAAACCAGCCATTTAAAGACTGAGCTCTTGGGATCCTGTCCCAAAAAGATCTACATGCATGGCATAATAACGTGGCAAAGAGCTTATGCGGTTCAAATGGCCATGTCGCCGATAGCAACTATGCGACTCAGATGATCAGGAGGCAGAAATTTCTATGCGGCTGTGCCATCCATGCGGCTGAGATGCCCCAGCGGCAGAACTTTCCATGCGGCCAAGATATACATGTACGGCCAGAAGAATACAGCCATGCTTCTTATTCAAAGTATTTTAATTTTGCAAATTGAAAACTTTGAAGGGGGTCTTGTAGAAGCATGGAAAATACTAAAGAAAATGACTCATACGGACAGGAAAGATCCATACGGCTCAGAAAACTCATGCGGCTCAAGGAGTCATATGGCTCAAGGAGTCATGCGGCATAAGGAGCTATACGGCCCGAGGCATTCCATGCGGCTCAGAAGACACGTGGCCTGACAGTACTCCCCTCCGACCCATACTGCATTAATTGCTTTGACGGCTGACCCCTCTGAAAAGTTGACAGCCCTGACACAAAAGCAGGTAATTATGACTCTGTCATAATGATGAATCTCTAGGGAAGAGAAAAAAGATCTCTGACACAAATCCCCCGAGAGCCATAAAAATGCCACGTGACCTTGCCATGTAGGCGTTCGTATGCGGCTCACTTCTCATGCGGTTCCGAATGAATCCTATGCGGCTCAGGTCAAGAAAGCCTCATGCGGCTCAAGCAAAGAACTTCTCATGCGATTCAGAATAAATCCTATGTGGCTCAGGCCAAGAAAGCCTCATGCGGCTTGAGCAAAGAACTTCTCATGAGGTTCAGAGTGAATCTGTCCTATGCGGCTCAGGCCAAGAAAGCCTCATGCGGCTCGAGCGAGGACTTCTCATGCGGTTCAAGAGGATCATGTCCATGCAGCCCAGGCGGATATGTACCTATGCGGTCCACAAGGATTACTCCCCTGTGGTTCGAGGGCTCAAGTGAGGGCCACTGCCCAGGCAGCCCTGACACGTGGGCTTAACCTTATGCGGCTCAAATTCATATGCGGCTCACTCGTCATGCGGTCCGGATCCCCCCACCAGCTCCTAGGACACGTGTCCTAAATCGATTAATTTCTCATATTTGCTGCCATTAAAGATTGGGTCAAATCCCAATAATCTGGGACACGTGGAAGAAGAATAGATCTAATTTATTCACAGACATCAGAAGATCATTATGAGGAAGATTTATTCTAATCAGCATTAATTGCTAATGGGATTTGGTGTAATCTACACTCGATGGCTCGGATTCGTCACAATCAAAACTGAACGGCCTGGATTGACCAATCTATGGGCCACCGCCATCTCCAAGAGCTAATCATTGGCAACCCTAATGATCACATCCCGCTATTATAAATAGCAAGGTGCCATTCCCTTGTAAAAATATAAAAGATCAGAGAAAAATACGTATATACAGTGAGACTTCCCCCCCATAGTCAGAGAGAGAATACACACGGAGAGAGAGAAGCCAGAAGAGCAACAGAGGAGCAAGAAGAGCATTTCTTCATCAACGCCAACCATCTTTTCACAAGGAGCCAAGGCTGCATATCGATCGTCCAAGGAGTAAGGCAGGGCTGCCGTCGCCTTCCCGAGCCTCTATCGTCACCTCCAAGAATCTAAAATAAACAATTGTACTTAGACTACTGTACCTAGGTTTTCGTCCCTAGGCTTTTTTTGTACAAACGAGTTTGTAACGTGAAGTAAATGTCCGGTCCTTCGATAATTGTTCTGTTCTTTTATATTTTATGGAAAATACGGCCAGACTGAAGTAAGTTTCGATCATCTTATCGAACTCCCTCTCGATCGGGAGGAGTAATTCTTCAACTCATACTGATCATTTCCTTTTTTCGACTGTATTGAATTGTTAGATCGGGATCCAAATTGTTCTGATTGATCGAGCGTTCCTATATTTATTTCAGGACAGTATAGTGAAGGTAAGTTTTGACTCTATTCTTCGTTCAACTCCCTGTTATTTTGATTCGTGATTTTGTAAATAATTGCATTAGTTTGATCATTGATTCGCTACGTTCTTGTTGATCTTCGATTCATTGGCAGATTGGTAGGATTGATCGACTAGATCGTAGATTAATTGATCGGCACTCGAATAGGTGTGTTGCTTCTAATTACTGTCGTTGGACCTTTTGAATTTTCGTTTGAAATAGTTCGGTCGGAGTTTTCTTCTTGTAATTGATCCGGGTCTTCTTGAGAATTTACAATTTTGAGCAGGATGTTGATCTTAGGATCAATCTTCAATTCTGAGTTTCAATGAACAGAGGAACACAAACTATTTTCAATATTTCTCCTGATCGCCAACTGTTTGTTGGAATGACTGTGCCAGGTATTCATTTGGGTTTTGGACACTTGGGATTTGTGTCCAGCTGCAGGAAGTGTGTCTTCACTTCGAATTGGTTATTTCAGGTAATTTCCTTTATTTCTCTCTGTTAATGAAGAATTTTCATTATGCTTAGAACTAGCGTGTGTGTGGGTGCACTGGCTTGTGTCGGGTACGTGGGGTGGAGTGTTCACATCCTCAATTCGAACTTGGCAGCAGTGTCGGGGTGATATCATTTGCAGAGAAGAACGGGCTCTGGGGTGTGCACAGTCGATAGTGAAGACTTGCTGCCATAGCCGTTAAATTCAAATTTGTTGTTGTCCGTAGGCAAGAGTGTAAGTTGTGGTGTTCGGACCTAGGTGCTGCTAAAGCCTAGGATTTTTGTTAACAATTTTATGGTTGGATTCAATCCTTGGTTTCTAAATAATTCTTATAATTGAGTTCAATTTTTGGTTTCTAAATAATTCTTATGGTTGGGTTCAGTTATTGGTTTACCTTGTTTTTCTTAAACTGGTTGCTCTCGATTTTGGTATAGTTTAGCGTAGTGGTTGAGTATGGATTGTTACATAATTGTGAATAATCTGTTCCTAGTGGAATGATTACAGGGAAGTTAGGAAAAGGTTTGTTTTTAACAGGTGGTTTGGTACCAATAGTTGAGACACACATCAATGTTTTCCTTTGAACCTGAGATTGATTTCTGAGACACACATCATATTATTGTGTTACCTGAACCAGAGATTCATATGTCAATATTAGTTCATCTTATTACTGAGGTGGTCTTATGCAATATTTGTTTAGTGATGAATCTGAATATATATACCATGTTGGTTCAGTGGGTGAGTTGGTGAACCTGTGCATTACCTAGGTATATTTTGGCTTTTGAGGATATGATATGGATTAGTTAGATTTTTCTTAAATCAGATGGAATGGTAACTGATACCGGTAGGTAGTGAATGTCAGTTATCTGACAGCAAGGATGGCACAATGCATGCTAGGTGCTGTAGGCAGAAATAAAAGACTAGAAAGGGGTGAGTAAAGGCATTAAGTGTGGGCATTTGATCCTTGATTGATCTATGGACTGTTTATATAACAGTCTTGACTGACAGTAATATTCACTAGATCAAGATTGTTAGTGACAGGGGGATTGGTTAGTGAAGAACTAGAGACTTGTATTTCAGTAAAAACATTGAGAACCTTAGCTATGCCTACAGGGTGTCCTACTTTAAATCCTGAGAGTCAATAGCAGTGGTAGTATGGAACTTCTGAATCATATGTATCCTGTTTTACTATAGCTAATAGCTAACCTTTATATTTTAAGTTGTGGATACTTGAGGAAACTTTAGAGTAATTGAATTTTTCTAAAATAAAAAAAAGATAAATTATTATACCTAAACCACTAGCATATTCCATTGATATTAGAATACTTGATAAGTAAGAATTAGAACTTATTTTAATATTAACCAACTTGTACTCAATAAATTAGGATGACATCCAGCTCCACTGATTACCTGTACCCTCCCGGAGCAAGGCAAGTACATTCTACGGTCTTGTGCATTTCATTACATCCTGTGCTTTCTTGATTGACACATTACAACACGTCATGTACTTTCTGGTGCTCATGTTCCTTGTTCTTATTACTTGTACCTGGGATGGGAAAATATACTATTTATGTGACCAAACCCAAGTAACAACTCAGGTGTGTTTAGCTTAGACCCCGCATCGTGCACGTGGGTCCTAAGTCGTACCATTCATGTGCTTTCATGTGCTTACCCCTAGCCGGTTACATACTTAGTTATATTTCAAATATTGTACACACATTTAGGATATACATCATGTACTTAGTTCCTATGATTCCTGAGATACCATGTTCTTTTATGTTCTTACATTTCATGTTCTTTTATGTACTTTACATACCATGTTCTTTCATATACTTTACACACCATGTTCTTTCTTGTGCTTTACATACCATGTTCTCTTGTACTTTCATATCATGATGTCTTGTTCATTACCTAGAATTGTACTTTGCTCCGCTCCTGACTGGATAAGTTGCAGGTATACTTGTAGGATACCATTCTACCATAGGGGCCAGAGCCCGGGATCTTAGCTGAGCATGATGGTTCATGACTTAGCTTGAGGTTTCAGGTTTAGACTGTTAGCTTTACTCTTAGATATTGTCTTGAGAATTCATGTACATTTCATTCTTGTTGACTCGTACATTTACATACATAGAGTTGTGGATTATGGTGATCATTCTGGGATACGTTCTTAGATGCTGTGATTATATATTTTCATGTTTATCTGGTAGATTTCCCTAGTTTGGTACAGCTTACTTTGTTGTGTCTAACGACAAAGGCTGGACGTGTCCGACTCGTGTCCAGTTATTCGGGAGCGGGTCGTGACATATTTTTAGTGGTGGCCCATGCAGGTCTATCCTAATGGTACCTAGGTCTTAGCGTACTATTGGGGGACTTGATTACACTAGGGAAACATAATCACAGCGTAGGAAAAAATCAAAAAATAAGGGTATATAGGTATATTGATATTCTATAAACACTTGTTATATTTAGGTCTAGGTTATTTTAACAGTTTTCTATTTTTTCAGATAGTTCAAAAAGCACGCGACACCGGAACTGTTGATCCACCTACACTTGAAGGTTTCGAGCTTCCACTACCTTCCTATCACTTTACTATCCCCATGGGTAGTACGTAAATGACAAAGATGTTTGAAGAGTCCCTTAACAACCAGAGGCAGCATGCCATCCTTTCCAAGCCAGACTTTTGGATACACTCTTCGAGCCAGGAAGGACGTCTAATTTCTAGACTCTCAGACTTTGGACTTCCCCGACACCAAGCGCATATCTTACACCGAGGAGCAGATCGAGAACCTGTAGCCGCCACTAAAGATCATACAAACCCTTGAGGAACCGACTTCTCCGGAGATTGGTGCCATCAGCCAGAAGATCCAGAATATAACACCGACAATAGAATGAGACCGGAAGCTGAAGCTTATAAAGGACATGAAGACTTATGATGAAGATATCAACTATCCTGGAGCCGCAAAGCGTTGCCATACTCAGACATTGCTTCTTCAGCCGCATCATCGGATTCAGACTCAAATCCAGGCAACAACCAATTGCAAATTCTGCCACCGCTCGAGTCACCACTACAAAGAGTGCCACAAAAGACGAAGGCTATGCTTGCACTACTGATCGCCTACCCACCATGTCAAGGACTACTGGAGACCACTGATCACACTGCCCGAGAACAAGCACGAGGAGCATCGGACTACAACAAAGGGACCCACCTTTTCAGAATCAGCAAACACATGGAGTACTACCGCAAGGACCAGCCTACGACAGGACAGTTGAAGAAATTGAAGTAATTCCGGATGAATACTGAAGACAGACTGAAGACAGAAGATTTCTTTCGCATGGTTGAGAAAACCATGTATCTTGATTAGCAATCCAGTCTTTCCTTAAATTTCTTCTAGCACCTAGATTATTTCTTGAAACTTCTCGTTTTCTTGTTTGAAATCATGGTTGGTATTCAAAACTTAATTCGAGATATTGTTTCCTATTCGTTGATTGATACTCCTCCATCTATTCTTCGTAACCTTGCTCTTTTCGAGAATCTACTCAGGAATTTTGTTTCCTATTCAGGAATAGTTACAATTTGTAAATTTTATTTTCTTTCCGAAGTTTAGTTTTCTATTTGGGGATTATTGGAATTTGATTTTTATTCAATACTTGTTTCTATTCACCATTCAAGACATCGTTTGAAAACTTCTGTTTCGACCTGTTCCCTATGTTAGATTTCGTTTCCTACATGGCTTGTTTTCTATTTGAAAATTTTTCCGTTCACAACTTTGCTTCGATCTTGTTCCCTATTTGAGATATCGCTTGTTTCATGGATATTTGTTTTATTCACCCATTGATTCTTTTTCCTACTCGTAACTTGATTCCATTCGAGATTTTAAGATCATGTTTTCTATTTACGAGACTTTGTTTTGCTCGTGATTTAGCCTCATATTCAATATTTTCCAGACTTTGAAACTTCAGTTCCTACTCGCGACTCATTGAGACCGTGTTCCCTATTCCAAATCTTGTTTTCTCATTGAGATTTTCTATTCGAGAATTTGTTCCTTATTCACGACTTTGATTGATATTTGATTTTCTATTTTCCACTGTGTACCTTATTGGAGATTTCGTTTTCTATTCAAGTTATACTTGAGATTTTATTGTTATTCGAGATTTTATTAAAATGCGTTTCCAGTACGGGATTTTATTTCTTATTTTTGAAACTTATCTCCTATCTGATACCTTGCTTCAGTTCATCCTTCGAGACTCTGTCATCCCTTTGGGATAATGTTCCATATATGAAATCTTGTTACCATTCTAGATATCAGTTGAAATTTTGTTATAATTTAAAACTTCGCCCTGTCTGTAAAATCTCCCTGGTTGCCCTTTTGTGCTCATCGATGGGATCCCTTGTCGTCTCTTAGTATCTAAATAAATTCTTGTATTCTAACAGTCAGGTAACTTCACCATTTTTGTGACTTGGACTATTGAAACTCATTTTGAATTCCTTAAAACTCTTTTGAAATCCCTAGGGATAATGTCAAGAGGCTATTCGATGACCTACGATGGTATGACAGTTGCGTGCTGCAGCCATTAGCTGGATTATGGAGACTGAGGGTTCACTGTAGCCAGTAGCGCATTGGCGAGGCAGGAACTTTAAGTTGAAGTAATTTCAGACAATCATAGGTTTTTGAGTACTGTCGAGACTTGTCATATTCCTCATACCTTGATCTCTTGGGTTGCTTCATCGATGATTGTTGGAAAATGGATAAGGTTGACAGATTATTCGTGACATATTGTTATTTGAGTCACGGAGCCGAAAGTCTACTGCAGTCAGATATATACTGGCAGGGTAGGGAATATAGGTAAAGTGATTTCAAATAGCTATATGTTCCCGGACACCATGGAAACTATATTCCTTTTTATATGATTATTGGTTTTCGAGAATCACAGATCCTTGCACGTTCATCCTGATTTGATACTGTAACTTCTGAGTATTGCGTACGTCTCCTCAATCAACCCTTGCTAAATTTTCTTTCAAGCATTTTATCGTTAGATCATTGAATTCCTCAAAATTGTGTATTACAAGATTTTGATTCCGTACTTTATTTGTGACTTGTCTAAATTTTAATCTTAAGTCATGTTTATCTGACCATGATTTTCTATCTTGTTCTAATCTACCTGTGTTAAACTATCGATTTTTGATCGTACCTAATAATTGTGTCTTCATGATTTTGCTCCTCTAAGATGTAATTGAACTTCATTCCATTCATGCCTATTTAATCCTTGATCATTGTTAGATCGTATTATTTTCTTGTGTGTAATTATTGTATTTGATCTCAAAGGCTCAGGGCGTCTCAGAGTCGCACAAGATCGACGAAATCACTGGACGGACAGCAGCAGACGGCCACGGGAGTTCGTGGTGGGAGACAGAGTGTTCCTTAAGATCTCACCGACTAGGGGCGTCATCAGATTTGGCAGAGGCGGGAAGCTCAGTCCGAGAAACATCGGACCCTTCGACGTGACGGTGCGGATTGACGAGGTGGCATATCGACTAGCACTTCCAGCTAGATTGGAGGGGTACACGATATTTTCTACGTGTCCCAGCTTCGATGCTACATTCCAGACGTGAGCCATGTGGTGGACTATTCTGAGCTGGAGGTGGGCCCGAGATTGACCTACAAGGAGCAGCCAGTGGAGATCCTCGATCGGAGGGAGAAGCGCTTGCAGAACCAGACTATTCCTCTCGTTCGCGTCATGTGGAGACACCACTCTCCGGGAGAATCCACATGGGAGCGCGAGGACGAGATGCGGGAGCGCTATTTTGATTGAATTGATTGTAATCTGTTTTTATGGAATTCTATTTTCAATAAATGACTGGTGTTTGGATCATTGTGATTTGCTGAGATTTATTTTTGGTCCTTTGAATTTCGAGGACGAAATTTTTTAAGGGAGGGAGATTTGTAACTCTACTTCCATGTTTTTAAAATAAATAGTGAGATTTCTAAAAAATTATATAATTGATATTATTAGCTTTAAATAATAAATAGTTTTTTAAATAATAAATTTTGGATGATATATTTTTGGAGGAAATTAATTTTGGGCTACTTTTCAAATTTGAAAAGTTGTTATAACAACTTTGGGCCCACCATATGAAATTTTAACTGTTTTTTAAACAAATTTCTGTAATAATGAAAAGGGCAAGGGTTTTTCTGTAAGATTCCCTGGGCGGAGGGACTTAGGAAAGATTGAGTTGGGCGGAGGGGTGTTTCTGCAAATTGCCAAACTTTTTATTTACTGAGCTGGGAAGAGAGAGATTACTCAGTTATATATTTTTTTCATTCCCTTTCTTTTTCCTTTCTCTCGTTCCTATTTCTCGAGCTCGGCGCAGCGGCGATCGTCGACTCGACGATGGCCACGGCGGAGACTCGACGATGGCCACGGCGGAGACTCGACGATGACCACGGCGGAGACTCGAGAGCTCGACCACGATGGAGACTCGACGATGACCACGGCGGAGACTCGACGACGACCACGACGATTTTGACGGCGACGACGGAGATGCCCCCCTCTTCCGGCGATACTGTTCGCCCTCTCCACTGATCGGCCAGACTGAAGTAAGTTTCGATCATCTTATCGAACTCCCTCTCGATCGGGAGGAGTCATTCTTCGACTCATACTGATCATTTCCTTTTTCTGACTGTGTTGAATTGTTAGATCGGGATCCAAATTGTTCGGATCGATCGAGCGTTCCTATATTTATTTCAGGACAGTATAGTAACGGTAAGTTTTGACTCCATTCTTCGTTCAACTCCCTATTTTTTTGATTCGTGATTTTGTAAATAATTGCATTAGTTTGATCATTGATTCGCCACATTCTTGTTGATCTTCGATTTATTGGCAGATTGGTAGGATTGATCGACTGGAACGTAGATTAATTTATCGGCACTCGGATAGGTGAGTTGCTTCTAATTACTGTCGTTGGACCTTTTGAATTTTCGTTTGAAATAGTTCGGTCTGAGTTTTCTTCTTGTAATTGATCCAGGTCTTCTTGAGAATTTACAATTTCGATCAGGATGTTGATCTTAGGATCAATCTTCAATTCTGAGTTTCAACGAACAGAGGAACGCAAACTATTTTGAATATTTCTCCTGATCGCCAACTGTTTGTTGGAATGACTGTGCCAGGTATTAATTTGGGTTTTGGACACGAGGGGTTTGTGTCCAGCTGCAGGAAGTGTGTCTTCACTTCGAATTGGTTATTTCAGGTAATTTCCTTTATTTCTCTCTGTTAATGAAGAATTTTCATTATGCTTAGAACTAGCATGTGTGTGGGTGCACTGGCTTGTGTTGGGTGCGTGGGGTGGAGTGTTCGCATCCTCAATTCGGACTTGGCAGCAGTATCGGGGTGATATCAGTTGCAGGGAAGAACGGGCTCTAGGGTATGCACAGTCGATAGTGAAGACTTGCTGCCGTAGCCGTTAAATTCAAATTTGTTCTTGTCCGTAGGCAAGAGTGTAAGTTGTGGTGTTCGGACCTAGGTGCTGCTAAAGCCTAGGATTTTTGTTAACAATTTTATGGTTGGATTCAATCCTTGGTTTCTAAATAATTCTTATGATTGAGTTCAATTTTTGGTTTCTAAATAATTCTTATGGTTGGGTTCAGTTATTGGTTTACCTTGTTTTCCTTAAACTGGTTGCTCTCGATTTTGGTATAGTTTAGCGTAGTGGTTGAGTATGGATAGTTACATAATTGTGAAGAATCTGTTCCTAGTGTAATGATTACAGGAAAGTTGGGAAAAGGTTTGTTTTTAACAGGTTGTTTGGTACCAATAGTTGAGACACACATCAGTATTTTCCTTTGAACCTGAGACTGATTTCTGAGACACACATCATATTATTGTGTTACCTGAACCAGAGATTCATATGTCAATATTATTTCATCTTATTATTGAGGTGGTCTTATGCAATATTCGTTTAGTGATGAATCTGAATATATACCATGTTGGTTCAGTGGGTGAGTTGGTGAACCTGAGCATTACCTAGGTATGTTTTGGCTTTTGAGGATATGATATGGATTAGTTAGATTTTTCTTAAATCAGATGGAATGGTAACTGATACCGGTAGGTAGTGAATGTCAGTTATCTGACAGCAAGGATGGCACAGTGCATGCTAGGTGCTGTAGGCAGAAATCAAAGACTAGAAAGGGGTGAGTAAAGGCATTAAGTATGGGCATTTGATCCTTTATTGATCTATGGACTGTTTATATAACAGTCTTGACTGACAGTAATATTCACTAGATCAAGATTGTTAGTGACAGGGGGATTGGTTAGTGAAGAACTAGAGACTTGTATTTAAGTAAAAACGTTGAGAACCTTAGCTATGCCTACAGGGTGTCCTACTTTAAATCCTGAGAGTCAATAGCAGTGCTAGTATGGAACTTCTGAATCATATGTATCCTGTTTTACTATAGCTAATAGCTAACCTTTATATTTTAAGTTGTGGATACTTGAGGAAACTTTAGAGTAATTGAATTTTTCTAAAAAAAAAAGATAAATTATTATACCTAAACCACTAGCTTATTCCATTGATATTAGAATACTTGATAAGTAAGAATTAGAACTTATTTTAATATTAACCAACTTGTACTCAATAAATCAAGAGGACATCCAGCTCCACTGATTACCTGTATCCTCCCGGAGCAAGGCAAGTACATTCTATGGTCTTGTGCATTTCATTACATCCTGTGCTTTCTTGATTGACACATTACAACACGTTATGTACTTTCTGTTGCTCATGTTCCTTGCTCTTATTACTTGTAACTGGGTGGGAAAATATACTATCTATGTGACCAAACCCAAGTAACAACTCTGGTGTGTTTAGCTTAGACCCCGTATCGTGCACGTGGGTCCTAAGCCGTACCATTCATGTGCTTTCATGTGCTTACCCCTAGCCGGTCACATACTTAGTTATATTTCAAATATTGTACACACATTCAGGAGATACATCATGTACTTAGTTCCTGTGATTCCTGAGATACCATGTTCTTTCATGTTCTTACATTTCATGTTCTTTCATGTACTTTATATACCATGTTCTTTTATGTACTTTACACACCATGTTCTTTCTTGTGCTTTACATACCATGTTCCCTTATACTTTCATATCATGATGTCTTGTTCATTACTTAGAATTGTACTTTGCTCCGCTCCTGACTGGATAAGTTGTAGGTATACTTGCAGGATACCATTCTACCATAGGGGCCAGAGCCCGGGATCTTAGCTGAGCAGGATGGTTCATGACTTAGCTTGAGGTTTCAGGTTTAGACTGTTTGCTTTACTCTTAGATATTGTCTTTAGAATTCATGTAAATTTCATTCTTGATGACTCGTACATTTACATACATAGAGTTGTGGATTATGGTGATCATTCTGGGATACGTTCTTAGATGCTGGGATTATATATTTTCATGTTTATCTGGTAGATTACTCTAGTTTGGTACAGCTTACTTTGTTGTGTCTAACGACAAAGGCTGGGCGTGTCCGAATCATGTTCGATTATTCGGGAGCGGGTCGTGACATCGGTCTCCCGCCCTCATTTTTTGAATTTTAAACCCCCACCCACAGTCCTCGTCTCGAGCCATGTGCTCTATGAGGGAGGAGCTGCTGTGGGCGCATGGCCCATCTCCCCCTTGGGCGTATGGACCCCTCCCCCCTCGGTTGGGCACATGGCCCATGTCGGTTTTTGGCGCTGGGCTCTCCCATCGGAGACGGGCGCATGGCCCATCCTTCCGGTTGTGGGTGCATGACCCTTTTTCCTCGACATGGGCACATGGCCCCAGCCCCTATTGTAGGCACAGGGCCTACTCCTCCAGCCGTGGGCGCATGGCCCATTCCTTCTGCCGTGGGGGCATGGCCCATTCTTCCGGGTACGGACTCAGTTCCGAAGCCCCCGCTGCCTCCTCGTGCTGGGCTTTCGACCGTCTCTATGGCTGCACGGCCCTCAGGCGTGTTTCCAGCCCCATCATCGTGAGTTGGCCCCTCGGGCGCATTACCCTCCCCTCCCGTGATTGCCCTTTTGCTTCCAAGCTTGGGGGTGGCGGGCTCATGTGCTGCGGTCGTCCCAGTTGGCACAACTGGCGCACGTCTACCATATCAAGGATCGTCGTGTACTATCCCTGGCCACGAGCTCCCGGCCGACTTTCTAGCTCTTGTACCACGCCTGCGGGACCCGGTCCCCCTATTCGAGCCCTCCCACTCGGAGATGAGCCCCTTCTACCCTCCGTCCCGCCCCCTCCTCCCGCTCTCCCACTTCTCCAGAAGCCCTGTAGCCCTAGCTCGGATCCGGCTCCCAGCCTACCGGTTGCTTCATCCTTCCTGACCTCCTCTGTGCCCCCTCCAGCGGTACCCTGGCCACCTCCTCTTCGTCCGGTGTCCCGATGCCTTCTTACGCCGACAAGCTTCGACCGGACCGCACGGCCAAGATGGGTTTCCTATTATCCGATGTCCCATTACCCGATGTTGTGTACCCTTCAGAATCTCTTGTGCATAAGGTCCCATTCTCAGATCAGGAACTGTCCACTCTTTCTATCTCCATCCCCACACTTTCGTCATCAAATTTTCCAACGGATGCCCGAAACTTGACCCGGTTAAGGAGGTTATTACCAGTTGGTGGCTTACCGCGGAATACAGGGTTGCACCCCTGGACCCCAGGCATATTTTGCTGCACCTCTCCTCCATGCTCGACCACAGGATCGTATGGTCCAAGGGCACCGGTAGGGTTGACTCCTACCAAATAAAGATTATCAGGTGGTCGCCGGACTTTATCACCAAAGAAGACTCAGCGACGGTTGCGGCCTGGGTGACCCTTTCCAACCTTCTCCTCATCTGCTTTGTTCCCGCGGCCCTTAAACGGATCACCAACTCATTCAGAACGTATGTAGTCACAGCATAATAATTAAGAAACCTTACAAAAGCTCACTACGCCAAAATCTGTGTGGAACTCGACCTCACTAACGAGCCCTCCAATCACATTCTCATTGAGCTAGGCAATCAGACGCACACCTAGCGAATAGTCTACGACAATCACATCATTTTCTATAAACACTGCCATTTACGAGGACATCTAGCAGAACACTATTTTTTTCTTCACCCTGAGCTCAAGAGGAATACAGTCCGGAAAGATGCCATGGGAAAAGCCGACAGGAATCAACAACCGCACAGAGATGAACAGCCGCAGCCCCTGCTTCTGCTTACGAACACCCACGTTAGATTCGATGACTGTGAAGGCACGCCAGTCAAGGTAGCCTCCCCTGGTAATGCTATGGCTTATAGCACCTCCCAATCCCTCCCCCTCTCTAATCAATTCAATGACTTAGACCCGAAAGCCACTGAGCACTCCCAGGCGCTCGTGGCCCTTGAAGAATCTTACGAGCCCTTTGGACCGAACTCAGAGATGGTATCATCCATAGATATTCCCTTGGACGCTGTTGTGGTATCCCCCAAGAACCCATAGCAGTCCCAACCAAACTCTCTGTCAGTCATACCTCGAGCGATGAGATCACCGTCGATGAATCCCTAGCAATCCTGGGACCGGAATAGGTCTTTAGAGGACAACAGGTCATGGCTGCCGAATTTTCCCTCCAGTCAGCAGAAGAACTAGTCGGAGGCGTAGAAGACACCCTCATTATCCCCCCGAAGAGGCCATCCTGGATTCAGCTGGAGAAAGGCTCGAACCCACAAAGGACACCCCCCATCACAGCCGAGGAATCAAACCTTGACAACTCCATGGTGGCGATGGCAACTATTAATAACAAAAAAGTAGATAAAACAGAAGTCACTGAGCTGTCGAACATGCACACCAGATCCGCAACCAACCGGACAAAAAATACCCACACCAACAACATTAATGCTTAACATCCTCTCCTAGAATGTCGGAGGCCTGGCCAACAAACCAACCAAGAGGCGACTTACCAGCGTAAAAAAACTCCGCAAGATTGACATTTTGACCGTCCTTGAATACAAGATCCCGTCCAAGAAAATCAAAACCATCCAATGTAGCTTGGATTTTATACGGCCGTGGCAGGCAACCACGACATTTGGATCCTCTGCTCGACGGAAGTCAAGATCGGAGTGATCCAGGATTCGAGGCAGGCTCTCTCGTGCTATATAGAACACCCTTTTCTCCCCAAGTGCGCTACTCTGTCTGCGGTTCATGGCAGCTGTGACATAGTAGAATGAAAATAGCTCTGGAACGACCTCCTCGACATCCACCTCAACCACATTAACTGGTGTGCTGTCGTAGGCACCCAAAAATAAAACCTTACTCTTAAAATTATATGTAGTGGAGAGAGTAAGGATCGATCCCACGGAGAGTAATTAGTATAAATTTTATGCTATATGAACAAGGATTGGGGGAGAGAGTTTT
The DNA here is from genome assembly GCA_029216955.1 of Iris pallida. Lineage (NCBI taxonomy): Eukaryota > Viridiplantae > Streptophyta > Magnoliopsida > Asparagales > Iridaceae > Iris > Iris pallida. Next base: position 830,356 of record JANAVB010010198.1, on the reverse strand, counting down.
GAAAAGAAAATTTAAGAAGAGCTAAAGCAATTAAAGTATTAAAATCAATCAAGGAACAAATATTGGTCTCAGTGAACATTCACCATTGGAAATCATAAAATTTGATCATTGATGCAAGCATAAATTAAATCATACTTTGAACATTTACCGTTGGAAGTATCTTCCTCTCTCTCTTAGGCTTAATTAGTCAGATACAAGCAACCTAATTAACTATACTTACTAAATAATCTAAGACAAGCGCTATAGATTTAATCTAGCAGTTTCTTAAAGAACTAAAAGATCGATAAAGCAAAATAATACAAGCACAAGCGGTTGCATTTAATTTTGTCCAACATTTTTCTCCTAAGATCTAATAAAACAAAGCAGTTTATTAAAGCTTGGTTGTTTCACAAATTAGAAAAATCAAACTATTATGGATTTGATATCTAATTTAGCAGTAGATCGAAATGAATAATAAACTAGTAGGCCTCCTAGTAATTAAACAAAACAATCATGAAAGTTGGCATAGAAAAACATTCAATATTCAAAGTATAAAATCAAACATATAGAAACAATTTAGATCTCACAAGTTTATTGATTCCAAGGCTTCCGTACACTTCGACCAACAAGACTTTTAGCCGCACATGTTCTTCAAAATTTCAAAAGAAAAGTTGGAGAAGAAGAAGAAGAGTTGTGTTGTGTTGTGTTGTGTTCTCATGATTTCTACCCCCTTTTATACACCATAAATTAGTTGTGGCAAGCCCACAATATCTCCCCACATATCCTCTAAAAGTTACAACTTCTCAAACCAAATAGAATAAGTCATAGAACAAGTAGGGAAATGGTTATTTTGGTTCCTATTTTTTTTTACAGCATCTTTGACCCAACTTCAAGTCTGATTTCGTCCGTGATTCAGCTTGATTTGTGAAAACCACAAAATATAAAAGTTGTAGCCCTGTGTCTTAGCTTTCTAAATCTTTTTGAATCACCTCCATTGCTTTTCGGATAAGAAAGTTATGCCCATTTTGGTGAAAGGTGTCAAAACTGTCCAGAATTGTATTTTAGCTCAATTTTGCACATATTGTCTCCAATTGCATCCTAAAGCAAAATATAAATATAGTCAGTACCTTTAGTCATAAAATGAGCATAAAATGGTGAACACTGAGGGATAAAAATATAACATTTTACGTTCTCATCATTAACCTTCCTTGGCTTTGCATTAGGGACTTTAACGCCATCACCTGCAGATAGAAGAAGTCTGGCGGTCGCCTCCTCCCCATACGGCCATACAAGATTTCAACAACTTCATTTTTAATGCCAACCTCTCTCCGCTCCAGTTCACCGGCAACGCGTTTACCTGGTGCAACATGCATGAAGGTGACCGCCGGCAATACTCCCGACTTAATATGCCCCTCCATCAGATTAAAAAAAACTTCCATTTTATCGACATCTGGAGCGAACACCCAAAATTCATGCACGTTGTTGCGAAAGCTTGGAACTGTACGGATTCCTCCGAACCGCTCATGAGGGTGGCCAACAAGCTTAAGGCGACGAGGAAATTCCTTACGACTTGGAGTAAACTGTCATATAGGGATATTTTTTAGGCCGTTCGTGTCGTCGAAGATGATTTCACACGTGCCGAGGCGCTATTCATGACAGACCGATCGCCATCAGCCAGGACCGTCCTTAACCTCACTAAAGCTATTCTCAAATTCTGGCTGAAAGTTGAAACTAACTTTTGGAAACAGAAAACGAGGCTTAAATCGGACATCGAGGGGGACAAAAACACGGCCTACTTCCACGCCTGCGCCAATGGCCGCAAACAGAAACTTACACTCCATCAGATCAAAGACAATTCTGGTAACATCATATTAACCAACAGGGTATCCAAGTGGCTGTCGTAATGTCTTACTCTCAGCTGTTCACCAAAGAGACGGTTCACAGAGACAACAACTTTCTAGCTGAAATCCCCCATCAAAGACAGTTCTGGTAACATCATATTAACCAACGGGGTATCCAAGTGGCTGTCATAATGTTTTACTCTCAGCAGTTCACCAAAGAGAGGGTTCACAGAGACAACAACTTTCTGGCTGAAATCTCCAACCTCATAGACGACACCGATAACATCTAGCTGGAACTACCTCCGTCCGAGCAGGAAGTGAAAGATGCGGTATGGGCCCTCAATACCCACAGTGTGCCTGGTCCAGACAATTTATCGGAGGTTTTCTTTCGAGAGTGCTGGGATATAATCAATCAGGACATCCATGAAGCAGTAACGACCTTCTTTCAGGGTGCTACTTACCCTAGAGCCATATCTTCTGCCAACCTGATCCTCATCCCGAAAAAAGATAATCCAGAGACTTTTTGAGACTTCCGCCCCATCATTTTGTGCACCTTCACCAACAAGATCATCTCCAAGATCGTCGCCTCCCGTATGTCAGACTTTCTTTCCAAGATCATCTCTGAGTAGCAAAGTGGCTTCGTCCGAGGCAAAAATATACAGGATAACATCATGCTAGCTCAAGAGTTAATCACCTGCATGAAACTTCCTGCTATAGGTGGCAACATTACGATCAAACTGGACATGGAGAAATCTTATGACATGCTGGATTGGCAATTCATGATCTGGGTTTTCAGGGGCTTTGGATTCTCAAAAACCTGGAACAATATCATCTGGAGATCGATCAGCAACTCGTGGTTTTCTACGGTTATCAACGGACAAGCCGACGGATTCTTCAAATCGAGTCGCGACGTCAGACAAGGAGACCCCTTATCGTCGACCATATTCATCATTACGGCGGATGCCTCGAGTAAAAATCTGAACAAGATGACTTGTACCCCGAACTTCTAGCATTTTGACACTGCCAGCGGCTGCCCGATCATCACCCACCTGGCATATGCTGATGATATCCTCATCTTTACATCCGGGGATGTCGGGTCAGTAGATGTGGTCCACAACTCCCTGTAGAGATACTCCTCTTGCTCTGGTCAGAAGGTCAATCCTGCCAAGAGTGTCATCTATGCCCACCACAACATCAAGAAAGAACACGGTGAGCATCTCCAATATCACCTCTTTCTCCATTGATCACCCTGCGTTCTAATACCTCGGATGTCCCCTAATGTATGGTAAATCTAACGCCAGTATTTTTGAAGACCTAATTAACAAAATCAGAAGGAAACTGGAGGGGTGGCACAATACAACATTATCCCCAGGCGGCAAGATGATCCTCATCAAAAATGTTCTAACATCCATACCCATATATACCCTGGATGCTTGCTCCCCTCCCAAGAAGGTGCTTTCCTCGATTGAAAGCATTCTTAGCGACTTCGTTTGGGGGCACAGTGGTGGCCACGTCAAGCATCATTGGGCGAGTTGGGACACCATGGCTAAACCCATTGAGGAAGGGGGTATGGGTTTCGCAAAACTGTCTCATATTGCTGATGCCTTTTCGATGAAGTTGTGGTGAAAGCTCCGTACGAGTAGGAATTTATGGGCTAGATTCATGAAGGCTAGATACATCAAGCACATACACCCGTCACAGGCCACCCCCAACAGCAGATCCTCAGCAGCGTGGAGGCGTATCATCATCGGGCGCACTATTGCCGAACCAGTGATACGCCTTCATTTGGGCGACGGAGAATCCTCGACCTTCCTAGAACGTCGGACTGGAGAAACCTTGCTCCCCTGCCTTCCAGCAGCCCAGGGGAACAGAATGATCAAGGACTTGTGGGATGCCTCCAGAAATGACTGGGATTGGGGCAAGATCCGTGAATGGGCCAAAAATGAGGCTAAAGATTACATCCGTCGCCGAGGTCTGAAGATCGGTTCCAAAGTAGATGAGCTACGATGGTCGGTCGATCCCTCGGTGGCTTCTCAGTGTGCTCAGCCAGACAAGTGGCCCGCGGTCGCGGGACGCCTTCCCCGATCATCGCCTCCTTCTGGCAGACTTGCACCCCTAAGAAGTTGTCAATCCTTATTTGGAGAACCTTTAGAAAGAAGTTACCGACTGACGATATTCTACACTCTATTGGATTCAGGTTAGCCTCTGCTTGCAATTACTATTCAGATCGTCAGATGGAAACCGTTGACAACATCCTCTGCCAGGGGGATTTACCCGTAAAGGTATGGAGAGTGCTATCCCAGCGTTGCAGACAAGCTCAGGGTGGCGGGTGCTTCTACGATCTCTTGGCTGGTTGGGACTCCGTTTCCCACGGATACTAGATCGTAGCGACAGCAGCGACGTGGATCTTATGGAAGAATCGTAACAAGACGCGATATGAGGGCCCCCAGTACAACGTCGACAAGATCATATGGGAGGTCCCCCGATATTGCCGTAAGATTAGGGACATCTGTTCGCATGGCCAAACAGACTTTTGGGTTTCTCTTCTCTCCTAACCTTCAGATTTTGGGTTTTGTTGGTATACTTGTATAGGCGTCAGCATTTTGTGCCTAAGGGTATACTTGTACAGGCTTCGGCATTTTGAGCCTTTCTGGAATACAATGAGGGGGTTTCTACACTACAAGAAAATATAGTATTTACGGCGCGCAATTTACGGCGTACAGTTGCTGCGCGTTGTAAATGATACTCATTTACGGCGGGCAAATATGTATGCCGTAAAAGAGTTATTTTTTGTCTTTTTTACGGCGTGTTTGACATGCACGCCGTAATTGAAGACTCAATTACGGTATGCATTTTTACGTGTTGTAATTGAACACTCATTTACGGCATGCATTTTTGCATGTTGTAATTGAACACTCTTTCACGGCCTGTATTGCTGCATGTTGTAATTGAACACTCATTTACGGTATGCATTTTTGTGCGTTGTGTTTGACCACTCATTTACGGCCCATATCTATGCATGTTGTAATTGCCCCTTAAAAATTAGGATGGGCTAGCTGGTTCCCCTTTAAGTTTTTATTTCCCCCCTTAAGTTTATTTTCCCCCTTAATGTTTTAATTCCCCCCTTAAGTTTATTTTATTTCCCCCCTTAAGTTTTATTCCCTCCTTATAAGTTTATTCCCCCCCCCCCAAAAGTAGGGTTAGGCAGTGATTATCGGCTGTGCTTCTCCCATATTTCATTTTCCTGCCGCGCGCTTAATATTTTAGGGGTTTGGCAGGGATCGGCCCCTTGCTCCATCATCTAAGTCTCCAAAACTACTCCAACATAGCCATCCGAGGCTATCAAGGAAACACCCTTTGCTGAAGAGGGAACCAGCTTCGAGGAAGAAACAAGAGCCCCCTCCAAGGCCTGCATTGCTCCCATTTTTTGTTTTCCCTGGAAGAATCGGCCCCCATTTTGCTCGATCTAGGGTTTGTCTAACTGCACTCCTTAATTTGATTTGATTTTGTAGCTAAATCTAGGGTTTGTCCAAATTTTCCACATGGTAGAAGCTAAATTTAGGGTTTGTTCTCTTCTTCTTCTTCTTCTTATATCACCAGATTCGACTGCGCTTGTTGGGGATCGGCTGTGCATATTTGTGGAAGATCTCCAAGTTGTTTTTTGTTTTGTTTCCTTTTATTTCTTATCTACCATTATCTTCTTATTTTCTCTTGTTGCTCGATCTAGTGGAATGTCTGATCCTTAAGGCTGTGTTTGGTTGCACAAAAAGTGAGAGAAAAAAGGAAACCATGTATCTACACGAACCCTTTCATCTCTCTCTCTCTCACTTGCCAGTATCAATATTGGGGTTGTAACTAGATTCATTTGCTTTCTGCATTGTTTTATTTTGTTGTTATTGATAATGCATACACAAGCTGATGATATGAATCACTAGATGACTGGAGGACCATCAGGTTTAATTAGGATTTCTTTTTAATTTTGTTCGACAAGTCATTGGGCTCTGTTACCGTTGTTGTTGGCAGACCACAAATTGCTTTATCATTTAGAATTTTCTGTAGATACATATGTTTTGTTAGATAATACCACACATTTAGATATTACCAAGAGTTTAGGAGTTTTTGTTAAAGGATTAAAAATTATACTTACATAGCGGAGAGTACTTGATACATTATTGGTATTACTTAAAGAATTATTTGGATTCCACACCAGTAGAAACCTTAATAATCAACGATCATTTCATAACTGTTATCAATTATTGTTTATAGCCGCACCCCCCCAACCCCCCCGACCCGAATATCTGATTGGAAAACACTAGTGTTTGCATCAGCAGTTCATGTTCTGTAAGTTCCAATGATTGTGTGGAATCGATATTTTGGAGGCTTATAATGGTAATTTTCTGATATGTCGCAGGTATAAATCAGTTACTGTTTGTTAGGGATCGGTTGTACGTGTTTGTTGGAGATCTGCAGGTTGCTTTCTTGTTTTGTTTCCTTTCATTTCTTAGCCTAATATTTATTATTATTATTATTATTATCATTTTTCATTATCTTGAAAAATATATTTGTAGAACTCTCTATTAAAGATAAAGAGGATTCCCAAGGAAAATAGAACATCATGGATAAAAGTTGGATACATCTTTCAAGGTTATTTTAAAAACCTCTAAGCTATATAATCGTATGAATATACATACTGTGTCGTTTCGTTTCTTTGTAAAAAAAGATTGATTTTTTTCCCTTCTCCTTCTCATGTTTTTTCTTGATCTTTAGAACTTGTAAAGCCTATCATGATGGTGCAAGGAGATTTGTGGATATGGTTCAAGCAAGTAAGGTGGATCTACAAAAGACTCAATGCCCTTGCAGTCGTTGTATGAACCTACAATACCATAGTTTTGATACCGTATATGATCACTTGATTATAAATGGTATGCATCCTCGTTACACTATATGGATCTTTCATGGAGAAAAGCTGAATACATTAGAAGATGAAAATTTAGAGTTTCCAGAGACCTATAACATGTACAAAGATGCACTTTATGCTGATGATGATATTATGGAACCTACAGATGAACGAATAGAGCCTGATTTGAAAGATTTAGTGGAGGAGGCAGAACTTCCTTTATATTCGAGTTGTACCATCACAAAGATGTCTGCTACGGTTATTTTATACAAGTATAAAGCTAGGTATAGCCTATCTGATACTGGTTTTGATGAACTTCTTGACATCATTCGGAATTTGCTACCAAATGATAACATACTTTCAAATTCATTATACTATATGAAGAAGTTTCTCAAGGCATTTGATTTATGGTATGAGAAGATACATGCTTGTGTGAATGACTATTGTTTATTTAGAAAGAATTTAGAACATATGGAGATGTGTCCAAAATGTGGTGAATCATGATGGAAGGTTAATAAGCGTACTCAAAAGGTTCATAAAGGAATTCCTGCAAAGGTCTTACGGTACTTTCCAATCATACCTCGGTTTAGGAGAATGTTTAAGTCATCTGAAAGGGCAGAACAATTAACATGGCATTACAATAACACAAGCCAGGACGGCATGATGCGCCATCCAGTTGACTCATTTGCATGGAAGAAGATTGATAGTAAATTTCCAACTTTTGCATCAGATCCTCGTAATCTTCGTCTTGGTCTTTCTTCCGATGGATTTAACCCCTTTGGTGATCTTAGTTCAAGATATAGTTGTTGGCCTGTGATTTTGGTTACCTATAATCTTCCTCCTCCTTTATGCATGTCTAAAGAAAATTTAATGTTGTCATTACTTATCCCAGGTCCGAAATAACCAGGAAATGATATAGATGTATATTTGGAACCACTTATAGAAGATTTAAAAGAATTATTTGTCAACGCAGTTAGTGTGTACGATGCATTCACTAAGACCACATTTACTTTGAGAGCTATCTTGATGTGGACAATAAATGATTTTCCACCGTTTGGAAATTTATCAGGATATTCTACAAAGGGTAAGAAGGCATGTCCCGTTTGTGGTGTTCAGACAAGCTCAAAATGGCAGAAAAATGGAAAAAAAATTGCTTACATGTGCCATAGGATTTTTCTTCCACCTAATCATCCTTTGCGGTTGAAAGCATCATGGTTTGATGGAACCGAAGAACATCGATTGAGGCCTAAAAAATTAACCGGTTCAGAGGTTCTTCAAGTGGTCAACAATATTGTAAATGTTTAGGGAAAGTCAAAGAGTCAACAACATGAAAATAGAAAGAAGAGAAATAAAGAAATCGATTGTAATGATGGTGATGATCCTACACAGCTTACAAAGCGATGGAAAAATAAATCTATTTTCTTTGAGTTACCATATTGGGAGGTATTTTTTTTTCCTTTTTTTTCCTTTATTTATATTAGTTGTTAAATTTAATATGTATTCTCTTCATAATGCAGATTTTGCTATTACGACACAATTTAGACGTGATGCACATTGAAAAGAATATTTGTGAGAGTATTATTGGCACTCTATTGAATATAAAAGGGAAAACGAAAGACAATTTGAATTCTCGAAAAGATTTGAAGGTGATGGGCATCAGAAAAAAATTACATCTCAAAGATGATAAGTTTAGTAGTTCAAAAGGTACTATACCTCCGTACGTACTTTCAAAGAAAGAGAAGCATATATTTTGTGAGAGATTAGCAAATTTGAGATTGCCAGATGGCTATAGTTCAAACATTGCAAATCGAGTGTCATTAGAAGACCATAAGATTTACGGCCTCAAGTCCCATGATTGTCATGTCTTAGTACAACAAGTGTTGTCGGTGGCATTGAGAGGACTTTTACCTCAGGGATCGAGGATTGCTATTTTTCGCCTTTGTGCATTTCTTAATCAATTATGTCAAAGGGTACTTGATAAAAATAAACTAGAGCTTCTTGATGATGAAATTGCTGAAACTTTGTGCATGTTGGAAAGGTTCTTTCCTCCGTCTTTTTTTGACATTATGGTCCATTTAACTATTCATCTTGGTCAAGAAGCGCTGATTGCTGGACCGGTACCTTTCTGATGGATGTACCCTTTTCAAAGGTGAGGATCAATTTTTATGGTATATCTCTATATTAATTATGGCCTAATCTGATTACTTATAAAGCTTAAATTATTATGTAATCATGATTAGGTATATGAAGGCACTAAAAGGATATGTTAAGAATCGTTCTAATCCCGAAGGATGCATAGCTGAGAAGTATTTAGCTGATGAGTTGACACATTTTTGTTCTGGGTACATAAAATAAGCAGCTGATATAGGGCATCAACATAGGCGCAATGAAGATTTTGAAGATAAAACAATAGTAGAAGGACGGCCACTTGGTCAAGGTAGGACAAAAAAGTCAATGACTTCTTCTATGTTAGAGATTGCCCATCATTATGTGTTGAAGAATACCGAGAAAGTTGATCCATGGAGAGAGTAAGTTATAATTCTATAGTAATTTTTTTAAATTTTTAATCCTCATTATTTACACTCTAACTTATCTTTTTTATTGTTCCAGAATGCACAAAGAGCAGCTTATACGTTTAGATAAACGTTTGGCTAAGAATGAATCTCTTTTAGAAAAGCGACATATAAACACGTTTAGTGAATGGCTGGGAAATGAAGTAAGAAGTGGCAGTAGTACTCCAATATCAGATATTGTTAGATGGCTTGCATGTAGGCCTATGAGTGAAGTAAAATTTTATTCTGATTATGTTATCAATGGAAATCGATTTCACACGAAGGATGCCGAGAAAAGCACACAAAATTGTGGGGTTTCTATTGAAGCAGAAACAATGTGTCGAGCAAGTGCGAAAGATTCTTCACAAGTAGTAGGAAAAGTAACTTACTATGGTATCATAAAAGATATTATGTTACTGGACTACTACAAATTTAAAATACCTTTATTTGATTGTGATTGGGCAAATATAAAAAATGGTATCAAAGTTGAAGATGGGTTTACATTAGTTAACCTCCATCAAGGACAACATCAATTTGAGAGGGATCCATTTATTTTTGCATCACAAGCAAGACAAGTATTTTATTCAAGAGAGTCGGACACATCGAATTGGTATGTTGTATTGAAAGCACCACAAAGAGGTTTTTATGAAAATGAGACGGATGATGGGAATGAATAAATGCCATGCACTCCTTTAGATGTATCACACCTTCACTTTGATATTGATGATGAAGATTGTGTAATACGTGATTATACCAAGACCATTTATATATGCCATGCACTCCTTTAGATCTATCTTATGTATCAGTAATTATACCAAGACCATTTATATAATTATCTATATTAATCTTGAGTTATTGTTTGAGTAGATGTCCATTTTATGAATCTAATGAATTATATATTATGTTTTCTTAATAGACTGAAAGTGAAGACGGTGAAGATTGATCAAATTATTTGAGAATAAATATTTGGTCAATAAGATGGCTAAAAACGGTGAAGAAGTAAGTTCCAACTTTTAGTTTTTTTAACTTTAAACGTATTTGGCAAGTCTTCTCCTAACAAGCTTGTTTAGCGTATAGTGAAGATTTAATGTTTGTTGACTGTTTCGAATTTGTATCATTGTGTTCATCTTGGGGCCTAATTTGTGAAACAAACATTTGTTGGCAGTCAATGGTTGGAATTTGAGATGCTACTGCCATCACTATTATTTACGATATGCTAAGATCTCCCTTGGTTTGTTAGTAGCATATGAATATAACCAGTAATCAATTCCCTTAATACTACCCGCTCTTAATATGGTTGTTGGCGATCACAGAGCCGGCTATGTTACTATCAGAGTGTGCATCCTGCAGTTACTTTCCATGCTCTACAAATGAATGGTGTAGTTCTGTAGGTTATCTATTCCCATCTTGTTGGGTTTGACACTGATATCTGACAATAAGTAATCGAAAGAGCAGTATAACAGACCGGCATACATTAAGTATGGGCAGTTCCCTGTCATATGGATAACTAAATGAAGCCTCTGTATGATTTTATTTTGTATGATTTCTTATGGATCAAGCTATACATATGTTGGTTCATTTTGTATGACTTCTTATGGATCAGGCTATATAACTGGAGTTGCTTATAAGGATGGTCCAACCATCGATCTTTAAATGAACCTGATGCCAAAGTGACCTCTCCGGCACAACATGACTGCAGGTTAATGATTAATGATAATATTCCAAACTAAAATAGACAGTATGGAATTAAAAACATGACTGCAGGTTAAAAATATGCCAAAGTGACCTCTCCGGCACAAGATGACTGCAGGTTAAAAATACCCTGATCAATAGTTAGTAATTCTGCAGTGGTAACTCAACATAAATATGTAAATTAGCAAATCTCCTATTTATTTCAAGACAAATGTCAAACAAAGAACTTTTGTCAGAATAAGTCAGTTTCAGTAAACATTTGGAACTTTAGAGCCTGTTCATATTGTTGAGTTTCAAAAGAATTAAAGGAACAACCTATTTTCTCCACTTATGAAATTTTGAATGCTACATTTCTTCATATCTATACTAATTAGTAAATGTGTTAGCCAAAAGTTATCTCTAATTCACTCTAACTAAAATGGCAAATTTGGACCCTTATTTAACAATATACTTGGTCATAGTTACAATCAGCAAAGAACATATATTATTACTGTATTAAAGCATTGAAGCATATACACACTCCTTAAAAGCATAAAAAATATATAAACATGGTAAATCGGTTATCAGTCATTCTTTAAAGAAAACTGACACAGAAAGGAAACTATGCTGTACTATAGTATCTCTAACAGCCTATGTGAAACTATACTGTACTATAGTATCTCTAACAGGTGTGTCATAGTTTTTTTTTTCTGGAGTGGCCATTTTCCTTGGTTGCATGACATGCTCATTGCTACCTTGGTTTTCTAAGTTATTCCTAATGACTCTTAACCAAACAATTTTGTCACTGAAATGAACATGAATATAAAGAGAAGCAAATGAACTCTTGAATTAAATATGGGATCAACTGCACATACACATTAGCACATTCCATCAAACCAGCTTCTTCCCTACTTGACAAAATGGTCCTGCAGTATTCTAGATACCTTGATAACAAAGATTACGTGCTTGTTTGTATGCAATAAAAAGTACTATATTGTCATTTTTGCCACTGTTTATGCATTAAAGATTGCACTTCATATTGGCTATAAAAACATATATAAACTGAATAATATTCTTCATCAGCACCGTTATCAAAAAATATTATGATGCCTCTAGGACTGTACAGGCAAGTAGGACTGTACACTCAATTTCTTACAATAAATTGTTATAGACATGTAAATTTACAAGTATTAAAATGTTTCTCTATTTATTTTCATTATATTAACTTTTTTTTGTTTGATGAAGTGCTCAAAAAGTGCTCCAAGGAGAACCAAAAAACACAAGAAAGCTTTACGAATTGCTGCTATTATTGCATGTAGACAAGAAAAGAACCGGTCCTCACCAATGTTGGATGACGTTTCTAATGAAGATTCTAACACCCCACCTAAGACATCATCAAATACATTACCAAATGGTTTAGTAGAATAGGTCAATGCAGAAAAACCAAAAAGAACTACTAGGGGTAAGGCAAAATGTTTGGCAGTTAGCAAACAAGCTAAGCATGCTCCTCTCCCCCCTTGACTTCAACCATAGAGGCCAACCCATTAAGGAAAATGCTCCAAAGTTTAGTTCTTTCCTTGGAATGACGGCAAGGGAGCTGCTACCAGTTAATATGACTAAATGGAAGGATGTCTCAATTGATTTCAAAGATCAAATTTGGGAACATGTAACGGTAAGTTTGTTAGTATTACTATTGACTTGTTTTTTATATTTTACATGATATTTAACAACCAAATTTGGATCATATTTTTGCAGCAAAATTTTGCTATTGATGAGTGCCACAAGGATTATACTTTTAGAAAGCTACTTAAGATTTGGCGAGAATGGAGATCCAATTTGGTGAAACAAGTGAGGACGCAAGCGGAAATGGTAGGCCTACAACGTGCTGCTAGCCTCCTCAAACATGCAAACATTGAATCTATGGATAAGTGGATGTCTTTTATTAAAGCCAGAACAAGTCATACTTTTTTGGTAATTCTAGTTTTGATATTTCGTAGTACATACTTCAATGTTTTCTTCCCTAACTCTATTTTTTCTTACACTTTTGTATCTTGTTATATCACTAACATTTTTTTTTCTAATCTTTTTTATAGGAAAGAACTGAAAAATTCAAAGAGATGCGAGCAAAACAAGTTGATTTAGTGCATCGTACAAGTAGAAAAAGTTTTGCCGTTGTTGAAGACGAGTTGGTAAGAATAATATGTTAGGTTCATTCTTGGTTTAAAATGTGAGATTACTGTAGTTATCTATATTTGTTATTTTGCAGAAGCAAAAAAGTGAGACACTTGAAGCAATTTCAAGGGCCGATGTTTGGATTCATGCATATGAAGCACGAAAGACCAATTCAGATGGGGAAGTTCAAGACTCGGATATAGTGGTAACAATATCTTGTTGTATATTTAAGCTCTCTTTTGTTTGTTTTTATATTTTAGTATTTATATATCTCCAATTTGTGTTTTTCTAGCAACAAGTAAAGCAATACAAGGATCAGGAAGACCCGTCACAACACACTTCTATAACAAATGATGCCGTAGCAAAAGTACTTGGTCCGGATCCACGAGGACGAGTAAGAGGGTTTGGATTTGGAGCAAATCCTTCAAAAGTGGATGGTCAAATTCATATGGGTAATAAAGTCACAAGATTAGAGAATGAAGTGGAGAGCTTGAAGGGCTTGGTGAAAGATCTTTTGGGTCGGTTCGACAAAGGAGGAAATAACTCTGTAAGTTTATGAAATATCCATATTAACTTTTCTTTTGGTTTTGTCAATGCACTTGATCACAAAATTTGATATTTGACCTACTTATATAATGATAATAGGAAAATACAAGTGTTCAACGTTCGGCCAATGAGATAGCGAAAAGAAAACGCAAAGAAAATTCCAACGATCAACTATCTTGTAATGAGAGAGCAAAAAGCAAACAGAAGGAAGATACAATTGGTAGAAGTTCTAAAGATGAGAGAATACAAAATGATCAGGGAAAACAAAAAGGCAATAAGAGCATTCAAATTTTCGCTAGCGAGAGAGCACAAAACAAAAAAAGCAACAAAGGAAGTGCAGCAAGTATATAAGATTTTGGTTGTGAAGGAACACAAAGAAGACAACATGAATTAGCGAGTAGAGCTAAAGGTTCTAATATTGAGAATAGGATGTGCAAATTGCTTAGTTGGTTTGCGAAAGATGAAGTTGTTGTTGCTACTGCTGAAATTGCATCAACAGATCCAAGTGCATTGGTCCATCATGTTCCTTTAGGCCATGATTGTTGGAAAGTTTGGGTTCGTGATGTAATCGATAACATTGTTTTGTATCGACCAACAGCTGAGTTCAGTAAACTTTCTTGTGCTGAACAGAGTACGATTGCATGGCCCATAAGATATATCAAATTGGACTAGGCTTCTTTATTTGAGGTACAACTATGTTAATCTTAAGTATTTCTAGAACTATGTGATTTTTAAGCATTTTTTAAACTATGTGATTCTTTTTCAAGGACAGGTTAATGAACAAAGTTTGGACTGAACAATGAAATGTGGACATACACTTATGAGGTTTGTCTTGGAACTCTATATGATATTTTCCTCATTGTCTTGGAACTCTTTTTTTTTATATGATGATACTCTTTTCTGTTCTGTTTACTCTTTTGTAACAAACATATCCAAGATTTGTCTTGTACACTAGGCTGTTGTTCATTGCACTCATCAATAGCAAGATGATACTGTTTTCTGTTCTAACACTCTTTTTACTGTTTTCTGTTCTAAAATGAAAGGCTTTTACTGTTTTCTGTTTACTCCCAGTGTACACCCAGTGTTGCTATCTGTTTTCTGTCCCTTTTGAATATGAGAAACCTTTGCTATCTGTCCCTTTTGAATATGACAAATCTTGAAGTGGTGTCCCAGATATCTGTCCCTTTGCAAAGGTTTCTCATTTTGGAGGAGTTTACTCCCAATGGCTTAAACAACTGTTTTCTGTTTACTCCCAGTATAAACTATGGCTTTTAGCCCAGTGTAAAAGAGTGTTGTAAAAAAGAGTGTTAGAAAATGATGATACTGGGCTGTTATACAAGATTTGTCTTGTACACTGGGCTATTTCGGAAAAAGGAAGCTTCATCTGAACTAGGGAGTACCATGATCTTGCTATCTGTCCCTTTTGAATATGAAAAACCTTTGCTATCTGTCCCTTTATCATGGACACCACTTCAACTCAGGGTTTAAGCCATTGGCTTAGATGCCATGGTGATTTCAATATGAGAAACCTTTGCTATCTGTCCCTTTTGAATATGACAAATCTTGAAGTGGTGTCCCAGATATC